>CM055897.1:55827390-56427390 GCA_029582155.1 Panopea generosa
CTACACGTACAAAAACAACAATTTTAACATACATATTAAAATAAATACATCAACAAATGAATATGCAGAATGAACCTAGAACCTTGATACCTGCAGAACTGCAGAGTTTCAGCAAATTCTATCGTATTACTCAATTTGTCCCTTCTTATGACATGCATAAGCCACAGTGATCCTATTCTTGCCATCGCTCATGGCTCCCTGGAACCACACAGTTCAAACTAAAGCATCAGACTAAACTATTGTGCATGAAACAATCCACAGTTCCAGCACAACAAACATTCCTATGAGTTTCAAACACAAGCCTTCCCAAAGCCTATCGCTTGAAAGAATCTTTGTCGCAGTGCACTCTCCCCCAAAAACAATTAAGCTCTTCCTCCAAGATTTCAAGCACACTTTGACAGTGAAAATCTCAAGCAGACTTCTTGCTGTGAAGAAACTAGCTAAAAATATGGTATTGCTTTATTATGAAGCAGTAAACCATCCCTGTCTGAACCATAAAATCTCTGACTTTTATATTTAGAAAAACACCTATTTTAAAATGGTTCATGATATATGAATAATATTTCAATCATTGATTATAATTGTATCATTCATCTTTTTATGATGAATTGTCTTTCAAAACTTATATCTGGTATAATATTGTATGATAATAGCAAAAAAAGAGCTTATTTAAAGAGTTTTTATTACCTCTTCTTATAATAATTGCTATATACAGACATTTATGCTATAAAACAAGGGCATTAATTTGACATTAAACTAACCCCACCCCCTTGCTGCCATGGATTTTGACGAATCAAGATGGCTTGAACAAAATTGGTAGAGTCACCCAAGGAACATTTCTGTAAAATTATTTTAAAATCGAGCCAGTAGTTTCTGACAAGAAGATTTTTTAAGTTTTTACTATAGCTAATATAGTAAACTAACCCCAACCCCTGGCCGCCATGTTTTTTGACGAATCAAGATGGCTTGAACAAACTTGGTAGAGGGTCACCCAAGGAACATTTCTGTGAAATTATATCAAAATTTGCCCAGTGGTTTCAGAGGAGAAGTTGTTAAAAGCTAAAACTTAACGGCAGACGATGGACGACAGACACCAGGCGATCACAAAAGCTCACTTGTGAGCCTTTGCCTCTGGTGAGCTATAAAAGTGCATTATTTAATGTTTCGAGGGCCATTACTCTGACAATAATAATCTGATTTGGCCTGTTCAAAATTTATTCTGAGAAATTATGGTTATACAACTACTGTGCAAGTTTAGTAAAGATCAAATAAAAAATGCGAGCACTAGAGTGCACACAACAAAAAAGTTCACGGACGGACACTGATGATGGACAACAGGCGATCAGAATAGCTCACCTTGAGCTTTGCTCAGGTGAGCTTATAAACAGCCATGACAAGTATGAATATAAACCACAATGACAAGTATGAATATAAACATCCATGACAAGTATGTACATTGTACATGAACAGCCATGAATAATATGAAAAATTAACTGCCATGATTAGTATGAATATAAACTGCCATGATACAGACCATAATCCATTCAAGTTCACCAAAAATGCATTTCAGTTGCGTTCGTTTTGCGTTTGAAATGCATTTTAGTTTCGTTAATGGTTGGAATTTTTTCATGATAAACATAAGAGAAAATACGAAAATGCAGTTCAAAACGAAACTGAATGCATTTTAGCCTGTGTTTGCGTTCGAATCATTTAGCGTGTATCGTTTACCGTGTACCTTTTACCATTTAACGTTTACACTACATGTTCACCAATCGCATCATCTCTGGTTGTCCAATTGAAACACCACAGTAGAATAAATAATAAGAACAAGATATTAAAAAAAATCGCCTGGTTTTGTATGATAATATATTAATTAAATAAATTAAAATAATATTGATTAAAATCTTTCTGAAATATTGATTAAAATCATTCTGAAATATTGCTAAGCCACCTTATGTTAGATATGGTCTACCATATAGTTGATGATTTGTAGCTTGACAGCAGATTAATATGTTTCATAAAACTCAATCATTGAAATTTAATACACATGGTACGGGGCATGTCAATTACATCAGATAAACACGTTACGGTCATGTAATCATTAGATTGGCCAAACATTGCCAGACTGGTTTATACTAACGTTAACATTACGGTATCGAAAAAGTATATAGTAAATAAATGTGAACCAGTCCATGTTTTTTATATGGGCAGTCGTGTATAATCTGCTATTATGCAAGAAACATAGTATAGATGCCTCAGCAAGTATTTATTTTATTTACAAGAATAATGCATTATTTACAGGTATTTTTCCAATTTTAATTCCAGTTATGAATTTCGACAGATTGTCATGTTAAACAATTATAACAATTCATTAAACAACATAATCCGCAAAGATAAATATATTTACAAACACACATGCCTTAATTTATGTAACGAACGCACACACTTTATATCTATAACTTGGACACAATTTTTTATTTTTGACCTCGTGGCAATGTGCAATGTTGTCACTCTGACAGTTTCTTGTGTCATTTAACGTCGCGTTCCATTTCACTACGGTAAATGCATGGGGGAGGCTAGGATGTTTCCATAAAAAAGATGCCTTTAAGGGTAAAAGTTTTGTCTTGTGGCATGGCTTCTAAAATCGCTGGTACATGTACTTCCGTCTGACACTTTCAAGGACTTTTATGTACATTACACAGATAGAATTCCTCTGATATCCTTCCATCAAAAATTTCCAAGATACCCACTTAGTGAATAAAATGTTTGTTTCACTGGTGACGTCATCGGACATTGGCACAAGGTGATAGTGAAAGGGACAGCGTGTTCATTCTGTACACAAATTTAGGTATGTGTAGTTATTAATAACTCTATCAGCTTAATAGTAATCTTTTTTTAACAAATGCCTATATTGAAAATAAACATTTTGGAAGACACCTAGTTACAAACAAACACCAACCCTCTACGTGTGTTTGTAATGTATATATACAAACAATTTTTATATACAATTCTGGAAAAGTGGAAAGGTTTTGGTGTAACAAACAGATTTTCTAAAATTGCATGAAAACTTCTCCTGATTGGCAATCATATAACAGAACAGCAACATAAATCGGTGTTCAGATAATTAAATCAGTTAATTGGGGTAGTTGTGTAAGCAGGTCATGTGTCATCTGATTGTTTTATCACACTTTTACAAGTAAAGAAACGATGCCCGAGGCAATGTTTTTTACAGATAATTCCGGATTAAAACTTATAACAAAGAAATTAAATTTAACAATTTAAAGATTTAAATGACAAAGAGAGCAATCATTTCGTTTAATTATTTATTTCATTGTCAATATAACTACGACAATATTAGAGGATATCCGAATCTTTATTATTTGTTGCGTTTAAAGTTTGCATTATCGTTTTGTATCTTTCGTGGATCGTTTGCCCTGTTGCGTCCGTGTATCGTTTCGTTTGCATTTTTAGTCCGTTTGTATATTGTTTAAAACGCGTTTGATATTCGTTTCGTTTGCGTCCGTTTGGTGTACTTGAACGGATTACGGTCTGTTATTATGAATATAAACAACCATGACAAGTATGTACAATACGAGTCACGCATCATTCCATTTTTTCACTTTGCTTTTGGCTAGGTGAAGAACTAGTCCAAGATATTATAGTTATATTAACTACTTAGTAAGGTCAAATAATGATTTTTTATGTTTCAAGGGCCAAAATTTCAAATTTAACAAATTGATTCGGCCAGTTCAAGAACATGTTACAGATATAATGGTTATTTAACTACTGCGTAAGTTTGAAGAAAATCAACTGAAAAATGGGAGCTACTAGAGTGTATACAAAGTCAAATAGTCCAATTTTTTATGTTTGAAGGACCATAACTCCAATTTAATAATCTGATTTGTCCAGTTTAAAAAATTTAATATTATGACTATATAACTACTGTGTAAGTTTGGAGAATGTCAAATGAAAAATGTGTATTCTAGAGACAAATAGTGCAATTTTCGATGTATCAAGGGCCACAACTCTGATATCAATAATCTGATTTGGCCAGTTAAAGAACTTGTCTGAGATATTATGGTTAAATAACTACTGTGCCAGTTTGGTGAGGTTTAAATTATAAATGCAGGTGTTAGAGTACACACAAGGTCAAATAATGCAACTTTTTTATGTTTCAAGGACCATAACTCCAATTTCAGTTACCCGATTTGACCAGTTCAAGAACTTGTCCAATATATAACTACTGTGTAAGTTTTGAGATGATCAAATAAAAAATGCGGGTGCTAGAGTACACACAAGGTCAAATAATGCAACTTTTTTATGTTTCAAGGACCGTAACTCCAATTTCAGTTACCCGATTTGACCAGTTCAAGAACTTGTCTGATATATAACTACTGTGTAAGTTTTGAGAGGATCAAATAAAAATGCTGGTCCTAGAGTACACACAAGATCAAATAATGCAATGTTTTTATGTTACAAGGACCATAACTCCAATTTCAGTTACCTGATTTGACCAGTTCAAGAACTTGTCTGATATATAACAACTGTGTAAGTTTTGAGACGATCAAATAAAAAATGCGGGTGCTAGAGTACACACAAGATCAAATAATGCAACTTTTTTATGTTTCAAGGACCGTAACTCCAATTTCAGTTTTTCGATTTGACAAGTTCAAGAACTTGTTTTATATATAACTACTGCGTTAGCTTTGAGAGGATCAAATAAAAAATGCGGGTACTAGAGTGCACACAAGTTCAAATAGTGCAATTTTTTACGATTCAAGGGCCATAACCCTAAAATTAATGATCTGATTTGGCCAGTTAAAGAACTTGTAAGTGAATAACCAATGAAAAATGCTGGTGAAAGAGTGCACATAAGAAGTTCACAGATGGACGACAGACACAGGGCTATCAGAATTGCTGATCTTGAGCTTTGCTCAGGTGAATTGAAGTGTGAGTTTTACTTCAACACCAATTTAATATCATCTGCTTTTCACTGCCATGATGGTCAAATTTAGTTAATTAGTTAATAATGTTAACAATGCAGTCAGAATCGGGCGACATTATAGGCACAAACAAACAACTCTCTTTCAAAGTAAATTTTCTCTGTAACAAGATCTTGTATATAATGCGGTTTTATTCTATGAACCTCGGGATACGCCGCATTATAACATGACCTCAGTATACTTTGATATTCTATTTTTTTTTCATTTATAATACATGTAGCACAAAGCACATACTAGAAATGTCCTACATTCTGGATAAAGGTAAATTCTATGCAGTATGGGGAGGGTGGGGGAGGGGGTAATTTCATTGAAGAGGCTCCAACAAAATCATTGAAAATTAGTCCTAAAAAAAAACTAAATGATTTCACAGTAATCTGAGTGGACATAAATCACATGCAAATGGACATTAATCATATGTTAACAACTATAAGTTTATAATGTAAGAACAGTCCCAATCTCTCAAATAATGTCACTCCAAGGTTATAAGGTTGACAAGGTTATATGCAGCTAAGATCATATATTTACAAAGCTTAATTTATTTAAACAGTTCTCCTGACATGATATTAATCACCATTAGATAACAAAACCAACAGAGTTAGGAGGGTCATCAGCCTTGAAAAAGTCCAAAGCTGATGTACTAGGAGTCGTGCAAGTGATAGAAACAACTGGGGAGCAAAGCTCTGGACCTAATCTCTGTCTTAGCAGAGAAATCAACTCTCAGAAGTGAAAGAAAGTAGCATCCACATTATCAACCAAAATGTCCTCACTACAAACAGAATGAGGAGCAACATTTGCACCTGTAAAGATACTGAGGACTGTATGAAAATCAAAGGCCTCAAAGGCCTCAGGGAAGGCTTGCTGCTTGTTTTTATTCGAAAATGTAGGTTCGGGAAATTGGAAAACTTAGTTAGATTTCAGATATGTTAAGTAAGCAGGCAATTCATTTTGATTTAGAAAAGAATGTGGTGTGTCTGATATTTCTTTTGTGTATCTGTATAAATAATCTCCTGCATACAATACAGAGTCCATATCAATACTTTTCCAACAGTTCCTATCAAACAGTTTTAATATTGCATTTGTAAAAAATAACATGGTACACACTGTCTTCCCTGTGAAAATTGACTGAATATTTGATGACCCTGGTGAAATTGCCATTTACAGGGAATAACGTGGTGGTCAAGGAATCCTTTCCACATCTCCACAAAAAAGTTATCAACATGAACAACTTATATGAAAGCTTGACAAACAAACTTCCATATTCTGATGTTTTACTTTTTTTTTGATGGAGTATTGATCAAATGAGTCATCTTGTCCAACTCCTCAAGCAAGAATTTCAACGATTCAGTTCCAGATATATATTATGACTTCAACTCCAGATTTTGTTTTTCCATGAATCATCTTCAGTCTGGCAATCATATATTTTGTGCTACAACTCCAGTCAATTTTAATATCTCCAGTTCAATAGTAATGATTTATGGATAATGAAACGAATTCAGCATAAAATGTTCCTGATTGTCCGAGAATATACCACACATTATCCAGAACTCTTTGTCCAGAACAAAACAAACATGACCTACTTACAGATTTACGTGAATATCCACTATAGTTATGTGCGATTCTCATAAAGCTTTCAATCAACAATATAAATTATAAATTAATTGCATTATAAATGGTTTTGCATGACCTAGATTTAATCAATCTAAAAAATACAACACAGACACAACAAACATAATGGTCGGATGACCTAATTAACAGTTAAATATGTTTGGATAAACTAATCAGCAGCAAAAACTGAGAAGCAATACAACAGTACATGATAAGGGTAAATATATATATGAAATAATGAATGTATATTTAAATCAATTACTTTGAGTCTTTTGTTGTATAATACGTTCTCTTCTACGGCAAATGCGTTTTGAAACATGTGAACTACTTTATCGGTCGGATGAATATGGCGGTTCCTGCCATACGTTACCTTTATTACAGATTGCTAGGGCTACACGACAGCCAAGGAAGTCAGAGCTTCGTTTGCCTTCCAAAAAGATTATGAATCTTAGGGAGTGTGCAAATTTAATTGAAAACTAAACTAATTTAATGAACTAAACAAAAGCAAAAAATGACAAAAAAATACATTAAAAAAAAAAAGCAATTTTTACAAGGATTGAAAAAAGGGAAAGAGGAATTCTTCCATCATGCATGCATGTATTGTGCATACGCATAGTTATAACGTATAAGAGGATAGTTTAGAGTCTTTTCTGTTTTCGTAGATTATAGCAAATTTAGTATCAGCGAGTGTTATGTTGTAGTAAGATATAAATAAACCAACCTTAAGTATCGCAATTGTCACTTTTCATCTCACAAAATTTCAATTAAGATGCTTTAAACGCTGTTTTACCATTAAACAGCATTATATTCACATAGCAGGAGAGATATAGTAAAAGTGCGTAATCCTGTTGTAGAGCATCAGACCAGGATTGGAGGGTCATGAGTTTGGTCCTCCTCCACGGCTATGTGTGGTGTCCTTAAGCAAGATACTTAACCCTGTATGCTTAGCTGGGAGGTAGGGAGATATTCCTCTCCCTTACTACCCTTAGGTGGGTACTAAGGACAAAGTTTCTTACAATATTAGGAAGAAAATTAAGAGGAGTTGTCAATTTTATACTCTGCAGAATCTCTTTCCCTGGATTTTCTATTTCTATCTCAAATCATTCTCTTAATGTGTTGGATATACTGGAACATTTAGGAGTTCAAACCAGCTCTTACTCTGACCTTGTTCTCTGTGGGCTATTGTCCATTCTAAAACACCCCAATCCATCAGCTAAAACACTTCTAGAACTTCATAGGAACCTCCAATCCTCTGCCAAAGCTAATATCAACATGACAGAGTATTTTCTTAGGATGTCACAATATTTCACAACTCTGTTTTGGAGCACTGCTCTCTCAGCCCTCAGATTGTTTCTAGTCCGACGGATGAGCCCTTCCACTCTTTTAGGTCCAAAATTTCGGAAAATGAGGTAAAACAATCTTCATTTCAGAGATTGGCCATGGTCAATTGGCTGAAGGTCGTGGGTTCAATCCCCAGCCAGGTCATACCAAAGACTTTAAAAATGGTACTAGAAGCTTCCTCGCTTGACGCTCAGCATTAAGAGGAGAATTCTAGGTTTGGTCTGCCCGGTGTCAGTATAATGTGACTGGGTGGGGCATCATACCATGTGTCTGCGGCATGATACTCCAGTGTGACAGCGCTTAGAATACTGTCTCAAGTAGACACCGTCGCGATATGACTGAAAAATTATTGAAAGCGAGGCTAAACACCATACAACAACAACCAAAACATGACAAAAATCAATGTAAATTGGAGTGGTAAACTTGAAACAGCACTTACATAGTACTGTTTGACTCCCTAAGCATCTTCATTCAGACTTTTTTTTTAAGATGAAACTTTTACTACATGTATAGCTGGGAGATCTCCATGCTTCAGGTTCTTGGCTCCCTACACCTTTTAAATATATACACATTTTACAGCTAAGGGTAGTTTATCTGGCTGTTCAGGCCTTTCTAAATTTAGTCCAAGGCCACTCAGTTATGTTATCTACGGACAACACAACTGGCAAACTGAATGTTCTGGCAGATTCCCTGTCCAGGAAGAGACCCAGATAATACATACAGAATGGAAGTTGCATCCACCAACCCTAGCTCGAATATTTCAGCATTGGGACACTGCTCACTCAGATCTCTTCGCCACCCTGTGGAACAATCAGCTCCCAACTTTCGTGTCTCCAGTTCCCGATTCACTAGCTTCGTCAGTAGATGCTCTGTCAATTCCTTGGGAGGGTCTGTTTGCATATGCCTTCCCTCCACCATCCCTTCTTTCTTGAGTACTTCTAAAACACTGAGGACTGCCTTTTGATTCTGGACATAACACCCATGACTCCAACACATCTGTCACTTATAGTAGCTCCTCCATTAGTTCTTCCTTGCAGACGAGATCTGCTGTGCTTGCCTCTATCTCAGCTAGTTCATCCCAACCCAGAAATATTCCATATTCACGCCTGTCTTTTATTAAATAAAATCGCGAGGCAGAGGGATTTTCTTCTAAAGTTGCTAACAGAGTCTGTTCCTCTAAAAGATCTTCCACAATGCACTTCATGAGTACAAATGGAAATGAGGGGTGTATTGATGTGAGTCAGGGGCACTGGATGCACTAAATCCCTCTTTGAGTTCTTTATCTAAAAGTTCATGTCTCACTTTTTGAAGACAAATGTTTTTCTCCTTTAGTTAAGGAATGTTGTTTAGCCATTTCGGTAACCCTTAAGCAGGTTTCAGCCAAGAAAATTTTTGAGTCTGCTGCACTTGAACATCGATAAAAGCATTGAGTTGGAGAAACCAATACTTAATCCTACGGTACTCCTAAATGGGACCTTCTACTGACTGGTTTTGAGAGCTATTTAAGGTCACCCATTTGAACCTCTCTTATCTTCTTCTAGAATTGAACTACATTCCTTTTAGCCCTACCTTCTGGTTGCAGATGGAGTGAGTTACATGCAAATGGAATTGAAGATTCTCTTCTTTCTGTGAAAGATGGTTCTTTATTTGCTTTACATTTCTTTCCAGGGTTACTGGCCAAGAATCAACCACCCTGAACAGTTGTTAGTTCCCCTTTAGTTATTCCAGCTCCCCTTTCTAATACCCCAGATAATGATGCTTCTTCTGTGTTATGCCCCAGTTCGAAGTCACTGCGCAAGGGCAGGAAATGACTTTTTGTTCTTTATCATCCTGAGGTCACTGGAGATCCCATTCCGGTAACTTGTTTTAATGATTTGTTGATTCTTAGCCCTGTTGTCACAGCTGTCTGTTATCAGAAGTGAGCCTTCAAACTAAGTTTATCATATAGCTTTTAGAGTGTTTGTCCAGGTAGTCTAGGTATTTCATTTGCATTTTTATGGTATCAGGACTACTGAATCCATAAATTATTTTTCATTTTACAAACTGTTAATGGTGAATTTCAGTTATATATGCTTGGGTCCCTTTATAACGTGGTGGCCAGGATCCATGGAATGAAAACGTGATATACGCAGAACGCATTATAAATATCCCAAGGTGTACTACACTTGTGTCGTCAAGTACCGTAAATAAACACAAGATAATGTGTGACAGACTATCGTTTGTCAGTGTAAATTAATTAAAAGCAATGTTGTATTATAACAATAGGAAGTTATTATCATCTTAGTCTGAATTATCAAGGTCTAATTGATGCACAAGTACTTGGTCACAGTTTGGAAAAACGCAACACACTTGCAAACACTTGGCAATTTAGTTGAGATTTTCAATTAATTCATCATTTATTATACTGTGAGTTTTTAATAAATCTCGTTGAAAATATCAATCTTAAATTTGGGAGCATGGAAAAACCATTTTATAAAACGTTTTGGTTTATATCGGACCGCGTTTTTTAATGGGACCGGAGTGTTTCTATAACTTTCCTTAATCATTTTTTTTGATATAGTAGGTCATGATTTCATGCTATCGCTTCTTCACCTTTTGACTGACATGTTATCATGAGTCATTGGTGAGAGTTGTCTTCAGACAAGAATATGATACATCCAGGTTATCTGAAACTGGTTTGTGCTATAATGCCATTTCTTGAAAGAATCATCTCAACAGCCAGACTTTTCTTTCTACTTATACATCTGGCTACTTAGTATGTAAGGTTTGTGCACAGTTTTTTTTGTTTATTCAATTTTGTTTATGTTACTTGTTAAATTGTGCGCGAGTTAAGTTAGTTTATTAAGATATATTTTTCTTATCCTGTTTTTTCTTCTTTTGACATTTCTATCCTCTCCACCCCAGGCTTTAAAGAGAAAGTTAGCAAGTGCAATGTTGTTGTAAGATATAAATAGACCAATACAAAATATTTGTGTAACTCTATATGTAGTATACTTACAACAACATTACAAAACCCTCCCTCCTCAGAAAGCATCCCACATGTGCATATAGCAAAGGATAGCAATATGTCATTTATAAATGATAAGTTCAGTGTTTTATGATTTAGTGGGATTTAGTGGAACATAGCACACATGGTATTAACAGGATGATAAGATGCATTGATTGGGTAAAGGGTGAGTAAAATACAAATAAATGTTATCTTTATTTCCACAGGTCTAACAAAAATTCATCAGGCAAGTTTTCCATCTTCAGTAATCCAATTTCAGGAAGACCTTGTGCAATTATCACTACATCTGATAAATGTTTCTCATCCTATTTCTATTTCTTGATTGATGCACATTCATCATTATAAAATATCTTTCACCAACAAATCATATTTACATCTGGGGAAACTAAAGTTGGATGTTAACAATTCAGCAATCTTTTACACTGCAGGATATCAGACAGACAAAATAACCAAGAAGTGAAATATACAATTTCTTATTGTACCAGTGATTTCAACTAAACCTTTTGCCCTCATGTTATAATATCATGTTTGAGGACTTTTATTCCCAGCATGTACAAACAGTTGAAGAATTTACAATCTTATATTGACACAAATAAATCAGAGAAAAAAACATAAGAATTAAAAATAGAATTTGTTTCTATAAAAAGTTCTTGTAAAACTTGATTATGAACAATTAACTGGTGTGAAGAAGTAAATATCAAATCCTTGAAAGGACTTTGAGATGTGAACAGAAACTGATGTAATACAGTGTATAATATTACACAAACTCAAACTTTATGTTTAGATGTCAAACAAAGAAATATATATGTGATGTGTCTAAAAGGTTAAATTTTAAAAAAGGTTATTTTACTGCAACAAATGCCATGTCTACTTTATTCTCTCACTTACTGCTCCCTCACAAACAAAAGATTTTAAAACATTGATAATGTGTGCTATTAGATTATTGTAATATTATCATAAATAACATTACATTGGAGACATGAAAGGTTGGAGTAAATGATAGGTGGTAAATACCATTTCATTGGAGACATGAAAGGTTGGAGTAAATGAACGGTGGTAAATAACATAACATTGGAGATATGAATGGTTGAGAGTAAATGATTGGTGGTAAATAACATTACATTGGAGACATGAATGGTTGAGAGTAAATGATTGGTGGTAAATAACATTACATTGGAGACATGAATGGTTGGAGTAAATGATTAGTGGTAAATAACATCACATTGGAGACATGAATGGTTGAGAGTAAATGATTGGTGGTAAATAACATCACATTGGAGACATGAATGGTTGAGAGTAAATGATCAGTGGTAAATAACATAACATTGGAGACATGAATGGTTGAGAGTAAATGATCAGTGGTAAATAACATCACATTAGAGACATGAATGGTTGAGAGTAAATGATTGGTGGTAAATAACATTACATGGGAGACATGAAAGGTTGGAGTAAATGATTGGTGGTAAATAACATTACATTGGAGACATGAATGGTTGAAGGTAAATGATCAGTGGTAAATAACATCACATTGGAGACATGAATGATTGGAGTAAATGATTGGTGGTAAATAACATAACATGGGAGACATGAATGGTTGAGACTTAATGATCAGAGGTAAATAACATCACACTGGAGACATGAATGGTTGGAGTAAATGATCGGTTGTAAATAACATTACATTGGAGACATGAAAGGTTGAGAGTAAATGATCAGTGGTAAATGACATTACATTGGAGACATGATTGGTTGGAGTAAATGATCAGTGGTAAATAACATGAAAATGATCGGTGGTAAATAACATAACATTGGAGACATGAAAGGTTGGAGTAAATGATCGGTGGTAAATAACATTACAATGGAGACATGAAAGGTTGGAGTAAATGATTGGTGGTAAATAACATTACATTGGAGACATGAAAGGTTGGAGTAAATGATCGGTGGTAAATAACATTACATTGGAGACATGAAAGGTTGGAGAAATAATCGGTGGTAAATAACATTAAATTGGAGACATAAAAGGTTGGAGTAATGATCAGTGGTAAATAACATAACATTGGAGACATGAAAGGTTGGAGTAATAATCGGTTGTAAATAACATTACATTGGAGACATTAAAGGTTGGAGTAAATGATCGGTGGTAAATAACATTACATCGGAGAATGGTTGAGAGTAAATGATTGGTGGTAAATAACATCACATTGGAGACATGAATGGTTGAGAGTAAATGATCAGTGGTAAATAACATTACATTGGAGACATGAATGGTTGAGAGTAAATGATCGGTGGTTAATAACATAACATTGGAGACATGAAAGGTTGAGAGTAAATGATCAGTGGTAAATACCATTACATTGGAGACATGAAAGGTTGAGAGTAAATGATCGGTGGTAAATAACATAACATTGGAGACATGAAAGGTTTAGAGTAAATGATCAGTGGTAAATAACATTACATTGGAGACATGAAAGGTTGAGAGTAAATGATAGGTGGTAAATAACATTACATTGGAGACATGAAAGGTTGAGAGTAAATGATCAGTGGTAAATAACATTACATTGGAGACATGAATGGTTGAGAGTAAATGATCGGTGGTAAATAACATTACATTGGAGACATGAAAGGTTGAGAGTAAATGATAGGTGGTAAATAACATTACATTGGAGACATGAATGGTTGAGAGTAAATGATCGGTGGTAAATAACATTACATTGGAGACATGAAAGGTTGAGAGTAAATGATCAGTGGTAAATAACATTACATTGGAGACATGAATGGTTGAGAGTAAATGATCAGTGGTAAATAACATTACATTGGAGACATGAATGGTTGAGAGTAAATGATCGGTGGTAAATAACATTACATTGGAGACATGAAAGGTTGAGAGTAAATGATCGGTGGTAAATAACATTACATTGGAGACATGAAAGGTTGAGAGTAAATGATAGGTGGTAAATAACATTACATTGGAGACATGGAAGGTTGAGAGTAAATGATCGGTGGTAAATAACATTACATTGGAGACATGGAAGGTTGAGAGTAAATGATCGGTGGTAAATAACATTACATTGGAGACATGAAAGGTTGAGAGTAAATGATCGGTGGTAAATAACATTACATTGGAGACATGGAAGGTTGAGAGTAAATGATCGGTGGTAAATAACATTACATTGGAGACATGAAAGGTTGAGAGTAAATGATAGGTGGTAAATAACATTACATTGGAGACATGAAATGTTGGAGTAAATGATTGGTGGTAAATAACGTTACATTGGAGACATGAAAGGTTGGAGTAAATGATCGGTGGTAAATAACATTACATTGGAGACATGAAAGGTTGAGAGTAAATGATCGGTGGTAAATAACATTACATTGGAGACATGGAAGGTTGAGAGTAAATGATCAGTGGTAAATAACATTACATTGGAGACATGAAAGGTTGAGAGTAAATGATCGGTGGTAAATAACATTACATTGGAGACATGAAAGGTTGAGAGTTAATGATAGGTGGTAAATAACATTACATTGGAGACATGAAATGTTGGAGTAAATGATTGGTGGTAAATAACGTTACATTGGAGACATGAAAGGTTGGAGTAAATGATCGGTGGTAAATAACATTACATTGGAGACATGAAAGGTTGAGAGTAAATGATAGGTGGTAAATAACGTTACATTGGAGACATGAAAGGTTGAGAGTAAATGATCGGTGGTAAATAACGTTACATTGGAGACATGAAATGTTAGAGTAAATGATCGGTGGTTAATAACATTACATTGGAGACATGAAAGGTTGAGAGTAAATGATCGGTGGTAAATAACATTACATTGGAGACATGAAAGGTTGAGAGTAAATGATAGGTGGTAAATAACATTACATTGGAGACATGAAATGTTGGAGTAAATGATTGGTGGTAAATAACGTTACATTGGAGACATGAAAGGTTGGAGTAAATGATTGGTGGTAAATAACATAACAATCTTGGAGACATGAAAGTTTGGAGTAAATGATCGATGGTAAATAACATAACATTGGAGACATGAATGGTTGGAGTTAATGATCGGTGGTAAATAACATTACATTGGAAACATGAAAGGTTGAGAGTTAATGATCGGTGGTAAATAACGTTACATTGGAGATATGAAAGGTTGGAGTAAATGATTGGTGGTAAATAACGTTACATTGGAGACATGAAAGGTTGGAGTAAATGATCGGTGGTAAATAACATAACAATCTTGGAGACATGAAAGTTTGGAGTAAATGATCGATGGTAAATAACATAACATTGGAGACATGAATGGTTGGAGTTAATGATCGGTGGTAAATAACATTACATTGGAGACATGAAAGGTTGAGAATAAATGATCGGTGGTAAATAACGTTACATTGGAGACATGAAAGGTTGGAGTAAATGATTGGTGGTAAATAACGTTACATTGGAGACATGAAAGGTTGGAGTAAATGATCGGTGGTAAATAACATAACAATCTTGGAGACATGAAAGTTTGGAGTAAATGATCGATGGTAAATAACATAACATTGGAGACATGAATGGTTGGAGTTAATGATCAGTGGTAAATAACATTACATTGGAGACATGAATGGTTGAGAGTTAATGATCGGTGGTAAATAACATTACATTGGAGACATGAAAGGTTGAGAGTAAATGATCGGTGGTAAATAACATAACATTGGAGACATGAAAGGTTGAGAGTAAATGATTGGTGGTAAATAACATTACATTGGAGACATGAAAGGTTGAGAGTAAATGATCAGTGGTAAATAACATTACATTGCCGACATGAAAGGTTGGAGTAAATGATCGGTGGTAAATTACATTACATTGGAGACATGAAAGGTTGGAGTAAATGATTGGTGGTAAATAACGTTACATTGGAGACATGAAAGGTTGGAGTAAATGATCAGTGGTAAATAACGTTACATTGGAGACATGAAAGGTTGGAGTAAATGATCAGTGGTAAATAACATAACAATCTTAGAGACATGAAAGTTTGGAGTAAATGATCGATGGTAAATAACATAACACTGGAGACATGAATGGTTGGATTTAATGATCGGTGGTAAATAACATTACATTGGAGACATGAGTGTTGAGAGTAAATGATCGGTGGTAAACAACATTACATTGGAGACATGAAAGGTTGGAGCAAATGATCAGTGGTAAATAACATTACATTGGAGACATGAAAGGTTGAGAGTAAATGATAGGTGGTAAATAACATTACATTGGAGACATGAAATATTGGAGTCAATGATTGGTGGTAAATAACATTACATTGGAGACATGAATGATTGAGAGTAAATGGTAGTTGGTAAATACATTACATTGGAGACATGAATGGTTGAGAGTAAATGATCAGTGGTAAATAACATTACATTGGAGACATGAAAGATTGGAGTAAATGATTGGTGGTAAATAACATTACATTGGAGACATGAAAGGTTGGAGTGAATGATTGGTGGTAAATAACATTACATTGGAGACATGAAAGGTTGAGAGTAAATGATCAGTGGTAAACAACATTACATTGGAGACATGAAAGGTTGGAGTGAATGATTGGTGGTTAATAACATTATATTGGAGACATGAAAGGTTGGAGTAAATGATTGGTGGTAAATAACATTACATTGGAGACATGAATGATTGAGAGTAAATGGTAGTTGGTAAATACATTACATTGGAGACATGAATGGTTGAGAGTAAATGATCAGTGGTAAATAACATTACATTGGAGACATGAAAGATTGGAGTAAATGATTGGTGGTAAATAACATTACATTGGAGACATGAAAGGTTGGAGTGAATGATTGGTGGTAAATAACATTACATTGGAGACATGAAAGGTTGAGAGTAAATGATCAGTGGTAAACAACATTACATTGGAGACATGAAAGGTTGGAGTGAATGATTGGTGGTTAATAACATTATATTGGAGACATGAAAGGTTGGAGTAAATGATTGGTGGTAAATAACATTACATTGGAGACATGAATGATTGAGAGTAAATGATAGTTGGTAAATAACATTACATTGGAGACATGAATGGTTGAGAGAAAATGATCAGTGGTAAATAACATTACATTGGAGACATGAAAGATTGGAGTAAATGATTGGTGGTAAATAACATTACATTGGAGACATGAATGATTGAGAGTAAATGATCAGTGGTAAATAACATTACATTGGATACATGAATGGTTGAGAGTAAATGATAGTTGGTAAATAACATTACATTGGAGACATGAAAGGTTGAGAGTAAATAATAGGTGGTAAATAACATTACATTGGATACATGAAAGGTTGAGAGTAAATGATAGGTGGTAAATAACATTACATTGGAGACATGAAAGGTTGAGAGTAAATGATAGGTGGTAAATAACATTACATTGGAGACATAAATGGTTGAGAGTAAATGATCAGTGGTAAATAACATTACAATGGAGACATGAATGGTTGAGAGTAAATGATCAGTGGTAAATACCATTACATTGGAGACATGAATGGTTGGGAGTAAATGATCAGTGGTAAATAACATTACATTGGAGACATGAATGGTTGAGAGTAAATGATTGGTGGTAAATAACATTACATTGGAGACATGAAAGGTTGGAGTAAATGATCGGTGGTAAATAACATTACATTGGAGACATGAATAGTTGAGAGTAAATGATCAGTGGTAAATTACATCACATTGGAGACATGAATGGTTGAGGGTAAATGATCAGTGGTAAATAACATCACATTGGTGACATGAAAGGTTGAGAGTAAATGATCAGTGGTAAATAACATTACATTGGGGACATGAATGGTTGAGAGTAAATGATTGGTGGTAAATAACATTACATTGGAGACATGAATGGTTGAGGGTAAATGATTGGTGGTAAATAACATTACATTGGAGACATGAAAGGTTGAGAGTAAATGATTGGTGGTAAATAACATTACATTGGAGACATGAATGGTTGAGAGTAAATGATTGGTGGTAAATAACATTACATTGGAGACATGAATGGTTGAGGGTAAATGATTGGTGGTAAATAACATCACATTGGAGACATGAATGGTTGAGAGTAAATGATTGGTGGTAAATAACATTACATTGGAGACATGAATGGTTGAGGGTAAATGATTGGTGGTAAATAACATTACATTGGAGACATGAAAGGTTGAGAGTAAATGATTGGTGGTAAATAACATTACATTGGAGACATGAATGGTTGAGAGTAAATGATTGGTGGTAAATAACATTACATTGGAGACATGAATGGTTGAGGGTAAATGATTGGTGGTAAATAACATCACATTGGAGACATGGAAGGTTGAGAGTAAATGATCAGTGGTAAATAACATTACATTGGAGACATGAATGGTTGATGGGTAAATGACTGGTGGTATAAACATTACATTGGAGACATGAATGGTTGAGAGTAAATGATTGGTGGTAAATAACATTACATTGGAGACATGAATGGTTGAGGGTAAATGATCAGTGGTAAATAACATCACATTGGAGACATGAATGGTTGAGAGTAAATGATCAGTGGTAAATAACATAACAATCTTAGAGACATGAATGGTTGAGAGTAAATGATTGGTGGTAAATAACATTACATCGGAGACATGAAAGGTTGAGAGTAAATGATCAGTGGTAAATAACATTACATTGGAGACATGAAAGGTTGAGAGTAAATGATCAGTGGTAAATAACATCACATTGGAGACATGAATGGTTGAGAGTAAATGATCGGTGGTAATTAACACAAGAGGCCCAAGAGGGCCTGAGGATGCTCTACTGACTCTACTATGCAATAAATACATCAGGGCGGGGTCATTTCTAACTCTAGGGACACCATTTGAACAAATGTAACAAAACTATAGTTGGTCATCATTACTACATAAACATTTTGAAAATCTGTTGGGCCGTTCATGAGAAGAAGATTTTTTAAGTTTTGGACTATATTTAGTAATGGTGGCCACCTTGAATTTTAGATAGAAAAAATAAATATTTTGTATAGTCTCCTATGCAATAGAAACATCCATGTCAA
This sequence comes from Panopea generosa, assembly GCA_029582155.1. Lineage (NCBI taxonomy): Eukaryota > Metazoa > Mollusca > Bivalvia > Adapedonta > Hiatellidae > Panopea > Panopea generosa. The sequence continues at coordinate 55,846,412 of CM055897.1, forward strand.
GTTTCAGTTTAATTGGCCTAGTGGTTTCAGAATAAATGAAAAAAAGAAGAGAATTATCTGTTTTCCCACAGTATCCCTATGTAAAATTCTAAGTCCCCTTACAGGGCCCCTATAAATTTTAGCCCCTAAATTCTTATCTGCAATCAAACCCCTACACTTAGGGATAATTTATATCAAATATGTACAAATCTGACATACCGGTTCTTAAGAAAACAATTTTAATAATTCCCAATTTGTACCCTTTTTGGGCCCCTCCTGACCCCTTAAGACATAGGAACCCTGTCATTTTTACAAATCTTAACCTCCTTTACCTTACAATGCTTTAGTGAAGATATAGGCAAAATTATTTGCATTTAAAAAAAAAAAATAAAAATAGTATATGTACATGTGTCCCCTAATTGAACTCTTGGGGCAGGGTAATTTTTAACCCTAAGGACACCATTTGAACAAATCTAACAGAACTATAGTTGGTCATCATTAATACATAAACATTTTGAAAATCTGTTGGGCCGTTCATGAGAAGAAGATTTTTTAAGTTTTGGACTATTTTTAGTAACGGCGGCCATCTTGAATTTCAGATTGAAAAAAAAAAATCTTCTGTATAGTCTCCTATGCAATAGAAACACCCATGTTAAGTTTCAGTTTAATTGGCCTTGTGGTTTAAGAACAGATGAAATAAAAAGAGAATTTTCTGTTTTCCCATAGTATCCCTATGTAAATTTCTAAGTTGCCTTACAGGACCCCTATAAATTTTAGCCCCTAAATTCTTATCTGCAATCAAACCCCTACAGATAGGGATAATTTATGCAAAATATGAACAAATCTGACATACCGGTTCTTAAGAAAATGAATTTAGTAATTCCCAATTTTTACCCTTTTGGGGCCCCTCCTGACCCCTTAAGACAGTGAAACCCAGTCATTTTTACAAATCTGAACCTCCTTCACCAAACAATGCTTCTGTGAAGATAAAGGCAAAATCATTTCCATTTAAAAAAAAAAATATATATATATTATAATGACATGTGTCCTCTAATTGAACCCTGGGGGCAGGGTCATATTTAAAGGTTGAGATTAAAATAATGATCAATGGTCAATAACATTAAACATTGGTAAATGATCAGTGGCATGAATGGTTGGGGTAAATGATCAGTGGCATGAGAGGTTTTGGTAAATGATCAGTGGCATGAATGGTTGGAGTATATGATCAGTGGCATGAATGGTTGGGGTAAATGATCAGGGGCATGAACGGTTGGGGTAAATGATCAGTGGCATGAATGGTTGGGGTAAATGATCAGTGGCATGAATTGTTGGGGTAAATGATCAGTGGCATGAGAGGTTGGGGTAAAGGATCAGTGGCATGAATGGTTGGGGGTAAATTATCAGTGGCATGAATGGTTGGGGGTAAATGATCAGTGGCATGAATGGTTGGAGTAAATGATCAGTGGCATGAATGGTCTGGGTAAATGATCAGTGGCATGAATGGTTGGAGTAAATGATCAGTGGCATGAATGGTTGGGGTAAATGATCAGGGGCATGAATGGTTGGGGTAAATGATCAGTGGCATGAATGGTCTGGGTAAATGATCAGTGGCATGAATGGTTTGGGTAAATGATTAGTGGCATAAATGGTTGGGGTAAATGATCAGTGGCATGAATGGTTGGGGTGAATGATCAGTGGCATGAATGGTTGGAGTAAATGATCAGTGGCATGAATGGTTGGGGTAAATGATCAGGGGCATGAATGGTTGGGGTAAATGATCAGTGGCATGAATGGTCTGGGTAAATGATCAGTGGCATGAATGGTTTGGGTAAATGATCAGTGGCATAAATGATCAGTGGCATGAATGGTTGGGGTAAATGATCAGTGGCATGAATGGTTGGAGTAAATGATCAGTGGCATGAATGGTTGGGGTAAATGATCAGGGGCATGAATGGTTGGGGTAAATTATCAGTGGAATGAATGGTTGGGGTAAATGATCAGTGGAATGAATGGTTTGGGTAAATGATTAGTGGCATAAATGGTTTGGGTAAATGATCAGTGGCATGGGAGGTTGGGGTAAATGATAAGTGTAATGAGAGGTTGGGGTAAATGATCAGTGAAATGAATGGTTGGGGTAAATGATCAGTGGAATGAATGGTTTGGGTAAATGATTAGTGGCATAAATGGTTTGGGTAAATGATCAGTGGCATAAATGGTTTGGGTAAATGATCAGTGGCATAAATGGTTTGGGTAAATGATCAGTGGCATGGGAGGTTGGGGTAAATGATCAGTGTAATGAGAGGTTGGGGTAAATGATCAGTGGCATGAATGGTTGGGGTAAATGATCAGTGGCATGAGAGGTTTTGGTAAATGATCAGTGGCATGAATGGTTGGAGTATATGATCAGTGGCATGAATGGTTGGGGTAAATGATCAGGGGCATGAATGGTTGGGGTAAATGATCAGTGGCATGAATTGTTGGGGTAAATGATCAGTGGCATGAGAGGTTGGGGTAAATGATCAGTGGCATGAATGGTTGGGGGTAAATTATCAGTGGCATGAATGGTTGGGGGTAAATGATCAGTGGCATGAATGGTTGGAGTAAATGATCAGTGGCATGAATGGTTGGGGTAAATGATCAGTGGCATGAATGGTTGGAGTAAATGATCAGTGGCATGAATGGTTGGGGTAAATGATCAGGGGCATGAATGGTTGGGGTAAATGATCAGTGGCATGAATGGTTGGGGTAAATGATTAGTGGCATAAATGGTTGGGGTAAATGATCAGTGGCATAAATGGTTGGGGTAAATGATCAGGGGCATGAATGGTTGGGGTAAATGATCAGTGGCATGAATGGTCTGGGTAAATGATCAGTGGCATGAATGGTTTGGGTAAATGATTAGTGGCATAAATGGTTGGGGTAAATGATCAGTGGCATGGGAGGTTGGGGTAAATGATCAGTGGCATGAATGGTTTGGGTAAATGATTAGTGGCATAAATGGTTGGGGTAAATGATCAGTGTAATGAGAGGTTGGGGTAAATGATCAGTGGCATGAATGGTTGGAGTAAATGATCAGTGGAATGAATGGTTGGGGCAAATGATCAGTAGCATGAATGGTTTGGGTAAATGATTAGTGGCATAAATGGTTTGGGTAAATGATCAGTGGCATGAATGGTTGGGGTAAATGATCAGTGGAATGAATGGTTGGGGTAAATGATCAGTGGCATGAATGGTTTGGGTAAATGATTAGTGGCATAAATGGTTTGGGTAAATGATCAGTGGCATGAATGGTTGGAGTATATGATCAGTGGAATGAATGGTTTGGGTAAATGATCAGTGGTATGAATGGTTGGGGTAAATGATCAGTGGAATGAATGGTTGGGGTAAATGATCAGTGGAATGAATGGTTGGGGTAAATGATCAGTGGAATGAATGGTTGGGGTTAATGATTAGTGGCATAAATGGTTTGGGTAAATGATCAGTGGCATGGGAGGTTGGGGTAAATGATAAGTGTAATGAGAGGTTGGGGTAAATGATCAGTGGAATGAGAGGTTGGGGTAAATGATTAGTGGAATGAGAGGTTGGGGTAAATGATCAGTGGAATGAGAGGTTGGGGTAAATGATCGGGTGTTCACAAAGAATGGGTGAAAATCATGAAATCGATACATATTGAAATGCTAAACAATGATTGTCTTAATATATCAAGAATGTTTAATATCGCTACTAAAAAATAATATTTTGGCAAAATTATCAAAAAAGGAATGGCCAACTTAAAGTACCTCTACCATGTAATGTGGTGATGAATAGAATCACTTAAGATAATTACTGAGTATTCCAGCCCTGTTTTAATCACATACTAGATAGTAAGGCTTTAATTAATTAATTAATTAATTAATATCATTTCTATTTTTGTCTTCACAGCAATCCATAACTACTCATGTTATTGAAACTGTTCCCTTTTCTCTCCACCATTATACTTAAGGACTGAGACTGTCTTGAAATTAGGGCGCCCACATGCAAACTGTACCCAATAATAGACTCATTTTGAAACAAAATTAGTAGATTAAACTACAAGTATCACAGTTGAAGTGTATGTTGTTTCATCAAATAGTACACTGAAGAATCATTCATCAATGCTTTGGTTCAAATTGTCACCAACCAGATTATATCTTCCTGCTGAATATTTTATACATGCCCTTACACATGGCCTGCAGGGGAATATTGAAATAAAATAGACTGCAGAGTGGGAATGACAATTAAACAACAACAGACTAGGTTAATGTAAATATGAGAAATATAGAAGAAAAAGTGGCAAAAACAGGGAGACAAAGAACAGTAGAACACATACATGAAAAAAGAAAGCCAAAAATTGCTTGTGGCCAGGGAATGAAAAAAAGGAAAAAAAAAACATGATAATAATTATTTCATGAAGATAATAAGTAGTGTTTTGAGCAGAATGGAAGGGTGCAGCACCCTGCCCCTTTTAGGCTCTGCCCTTCTGACCTAAAAACACTGCCGTTCTTTGTTAAAATGTGCCCTGCTGTCCCAGTTACATGTCGTATAAACAAATTAACTGTCAATCACAAATCATTTCAAACATTTGCCAATAGTTTACTGATACCACACACTTAGCCAAATACACAGCCTGTCTCTTGCTAAATAACTTATGTTATGTACAATCAGCTGATCAGATCCTTGTTGCATGATGATATCATGCTTAGTTTATACTAGTTTTTTTAGCTCGATTGCGATGAAAGCGAAGAGCTTATATGAACCGCTCTCGAGTCTGCTTCCTGGGTAGAACCAGTACTGAGTGTTGTTTTATGAGAGGCATCTGGTCGGCTGGGGGTCGAACTCGCAACCTCTTGCGTGAGTAGCCAACACTCTATCCATAAGACTACCCCCCCCCCCACACTTTTTCACGCTTGAACAGTCTCTTTTGTTGTTTTTAATGCATATTTTAATTGCACACATTGCAGGAAACTAAATAATATTAATTATTATTTTTCACAGTTTGTTACAGATCTGTTTATTGCGAAAGGTAAATTGCAGCGAAATTCAGATTCAAAGCTAGTGAAAACTGTGCCATATTTAACTTCTAGACTTGGCTCTGAGAATCATGAAGTTACTAAAGTCATATTATATTGTCACTTTCACTGTCCCCTTTATCCTTACAAACTATCAATCAACACCACAGCAATTATCGTATTAATCAGCACCAAGTGTTTTTCCTCCAGTCAAAATCAGCTAAGATTTAATCTTAAAATAGGTGATGATGTGATTCGCAGGTAAAATTCCTCAAAGTTTAAAGTGAAATAACTGACTTCCTCCAATTGGATCAGCAATAAAAAATATCTTGCCTTGTCAAAATGGTGGCGATTTCGAAAATCTGATTATGTTTCTGCAAAAAATTTACGATAGATCTCGTTATGTATAATGTGAGCATTAGGTTTTGAAATTTTTACAAAGAATTCATAGATTTACAATTATTTGAACTCTATGTACGTAAATATTCTTCTGAGAAAATGTTAATGTTGATATTTAAATTGAGTTAATGGTAAAAAAAAACTTGAGTTGGATAATATGATTATAAACTTATTCCTTCTTGATTGCTTAGTTTCAGAGCATAATTTTCTTTGTCAGTCATATCATGATTTAAATCTAGTTTGGGGAACAACAATTAAGGTGAATAAGTGTTTTTTTCTAAAATTTAAAATATGGTTGACCAGTTACATTTTTCCAGGTATTTGAAGGCTATCACACACTGTATTTATTATATTGACAAGTTCTCTTGGATGTATTGAATAGCTTTGGAGGCCTGACAATGCCATTATAGTCTGCGATGACAGTTAGCAATCATTAGAAAAGAAAAGGAAGATATTTAAAATAATGTTTTAAACTATCTACATTACTATACAAATTATTGCTTCCACATAGCCTGGATAGAACAGAAATGATAGTTAGTCAATAAAGAACAAAAACTACATAATAAGTTGGTCATACTGATAGAGGCATAGTCACTTCTCCCTGTAATACTTGTCATTTACACATGCCCATGGGGAGATAACCCTATATAAAAGAGATTGAAGAATACATACAAACTTTGCTACCTGCCCATTTTCCTGGTCTAGAAAAAACATAAAAGAGTCTACTAAAGTTATTTCTTAAAAACCAAAATTTGCTGGAATGATGAAACAATAACATGAAAATTCACATGTTTTAGAAGACTTTATTTAACCATAAATGGCATCAAATATTTCAACTAAACCTGTAAGAAGCTGCCGAAAATATAGCTGAATGTATAAAATTGCTAGCCATGTCCTCTTGTTTATCAAGTCATGGCATCTAATTATGGCTCCAATCAAGGAACGCTTTGAAATGAAGATCAATAACAATGACCCGATACCAGAAAAGGTTCTCATTCATTACTATATAACGATTAACTAATACCGGTAGTTGCTTAATGACTATGAAAACATTGCACATATTTAACAAAGGTTGCCAGATCAATGTCTGTCAGCAATCAAGGCTCTTGAAACCAGTGAATAAATTATATACACAAAAAAGACAGCTTTTTGGTTCATACCCTGATATAGGAATTGTGACACCCAATATAGGTATGGTGATACTCAGCTATGGTGAAACCTTGATACAGATATGGTGATACTCAATTATGGTGAAACCCTGATACAGGTATAGAAATACTCAGCTATGTTGTTACCCTGATACAGGTAGAGAGATACTCCGCTATGATGTTACCATGATACAGGTATGGTGATACCCTGATACAGGTATAGAGATACTCAGCTATGGTGTTACCCTGATATAGGTATAGAGATACTCAGCTATGGTATTTCCCTGACACAGGTATAGTGATACTCAGCTATGGTGTTACCCTGATAAAGGTATAGAGATACTAAGCTATGGTGTTAGTTATCCTAATACAGGTATGAAGATACTCAGCTATGGTGTTACCCTGACACAGGTATAGAGATACTCAGCTATGGTGTTACCCTGACAAAGGTATAGAGATATTCAGCTATGGTTTTTACCCTGATACAGGTATAGACATACTCAGCTATGGTGTTACCCTGATACAGGTATAATGATACTCATCTATGTTGTTACCCTGATAGAGATATAGAAACACTCAGCTATGGTGTTTCCCTGATACATGTATAGAGATACTCAGCTATGGTATTACCCTGATACAGCTATAAAGATACTCAGTTATGTTGAAGCCCTGATACAGGTAAAAAGATACTCAGCTATGGTGTTACCTGAAATAGGTATAGAGATACTCAGCTATGGCATTACCCTGATACAGGTATACTGATACTAAGCTATGGTGTTACCCTGATAAAGGTATAGAGATACTCAGCTATGGTGAAACCCTGACACAGGTAAAAAAATACTCAGCTATGGTGTTACCTGATACAGTTATAGAGATACTCAGCTATGGTGTTATCCTGATACAGGTATAGAGATACTAAGCTATGGTGTTGCTCTGCTATAGGTATAGAGATACTCAGCTACGGTGAAACCCTAAAACAGGTATAGAGATACTCAGTTATGGTGTTACCCTGATACAGATATAGAGATACTAAGCTATGGTGAAACCCTGATACAGGTATAAAGATACTCAGCTATGGTGTTACCCTGATACAGGTAAAGAAACTCAGCTATGGTGAAACCCTGATATAGGTATAGAGATACTCAGTTATGGTGTTACCCTGATACAGGTATAGAGATACTCAGCTATGGTGTTCCCCTGATACAGGTATGGTGATACCCTGATATTGTGTGACCCTGATACAGGTATAGAGATACTCAGCTATGGTGTGACCCCGACAGAGGTATGGTGAAACCCTGATACAGGTATAGAGATATTCATATATGGTGCTACCCTTAAACAAGTATAGTGATATTCAGCTATGGTGTTACCCTTATACAGGTATGGTGATACCCTGATATAGGTTTGGTGAAACCCTGATACAGGTATAGAGATACTCAGCTATGGTGCTACCCTTACACAAGTATAGTGATATTCAGCTATGGTGTTACCCTTATACAGGTATGGTGATACCCTGATATAGGTTTGGTGAAACCCTGATACAGGTATAGAGATACTCAGCTATGGTGCTACCCTTACACAAGTATAGTGATATTCAACTATGGTGTTACCCTTATACAGGTATGGTGATACCCTGATATAGGTTTGGTGAAACCCTGATACAAGTATAGAGATACTCAGATATGGTGCTACCCTTACACAAGTATAGTGATATTCAGCTATGGTGTAACCCTTATACAGGTATGGTGATACCTTGATATAGGTTTGGTGAAACCCTGATACAGGTATAGAGGTACTCAGCTATGGTGTTACCCTGATACAGGTATAGAGATATTCAGCTATGGTGTTATCCTGATACAGGTATAGAGATACTCAGCTATAGTGTTACCCCGACAGAGGTATGGTGAAACCCTGATACAGGTATAGAGATATTCAGCTATGGTGCTACCCTGATACAGTTATAGAGATTCTCAGCTATGGTGAAACCATGATACAGGTATAGAGATACTCAGCTATGGTGTTATCCTGATACAGGGATAGATATACTCAGCTATGGTGATACCCTTACACAGGTATAGAGATATTCAGCCATGGTGTTACCCTGATACACGGTATGGTGATTTCCTATTATAGGTTTGGTGAAACCCTGATACAGGTATAGAAATACTCAGCTATGACAAAACCCTGATACAGGTATAGAGATACTCAGCTATGGTGTTAGCCTGATACATGTATCGAGATATTCAGTTATGGTGTTACCCTGATATAGGTATAGAGCTAATCAGCTATGGTGAAACCCTGATACAGGTATAGAGATACTCAGCTATGGTGTTACCCTGATACATGTATCGAGATATTCAGTTATGATGTTACCCTGATATAGGTATAGAGCTAATCAGCTATAGTGAAACCCTGATACAGGTATAGAGATACTCAGCTATGGTGTTACCCAGATACAGGTATAGAGACATTCAGCTTTGGTAAAACCCTGATTCAGGTATAGAGATGCTCAGCTATGGTGATACCATGATATAGGTATAGTGATATTCAGCTATGGTGAAACCCTGATTCAGGTATAGAGATACTCAGCTATGGTGATACTATGATATAGGTATAGTGATACTCAGCTATGGTGTTACCCTGATACAGGTATAGAGATACTCAGCTATGGTGTTACCCTGATACAGGTATAGTAATACTCAGCTATGGTGAAACCCTGATATAGGTATGGTGGTATGGTGATACTCAATTATGTCGATACCCTGATATAGGTATGGTGAAACTCAATAATGGTGAAACCCTGATATAGGTATGGTGATACTCAGTTATGGTGACACCTTGATATAGGTATGCTGATACTTGGCTATGGTAATATCCTAAAATAGGTATGCTGATACTCAGCTATGGATATCCTGATATAGGTATGGTGAAACCCTGATATAGGTATGCTGATACTCAGCTATGGTGATATCCTGATAAAGGTATAGTGATACTCAGCTATGGTGATATCCTGTTATAGGTATGATGATACTCAGCTATGGATATTCTGATATAGGTATGGTGATATTCAGCAATGGTGGTGATATCCTGATATAGGTTTGCTGATACTCAGCTATGGTGATATCCTGATATAGGTATGGTGAAACTCAGCTATGGTGAAACCCTGATAAAGGTATGCTGATACTTGGCTACTGTGATATCCTGATATAAGTATGCTGATACTCAGTTATGGTGATACCCCTATAAAGGTATGCTGATACTCAGCTATGGTGATATCTGATATAGGTATGCTGATATTCAACTATGGTGATATCCTGATACATATAGGTATGCTTATACTCAGCTATGGTGATATCCTGATATAGGTATGCTGATACCCAGCTATGCCCATAACCCTATATAGGTATGCTGATACTCAGTAAGTGATATCCTGATATAGGTATGCTGATACTCAGCTATGATGATACCCCTATATAGGTATGCTGATACTCAGCTATGGTGATATCCTGATATAGGTATGATGATATTCAGCTATGGTGATATCCTGATATAGGTATGCTGATATTCAGCTATGGTGATATCCTGATATAGGTATGCTGATATTCAGCTATGGTGATATTCTGATATAGGTATGCTGATATTCAGCTATGGTGATATCCTGATATATGTATGCTGATACTCAGCTATGGTGATATTCTGATATAGGTATGCTGATACTCAGCTATGATGATATACTGATATAGGTATGATGATGCTCAGCTATGGTTATCTCCTGATATAGGTATGTTGATACTCAGCTATGATGATATACTGATATAGGTATGCTGATATTCAGCTTTGGTGATCTACTGATATGGATATGACACTCAGCCATGGTGATATCCTAATATAGGTTTGCTGATTTTCAGCCATGGTGATATCCTGATATAGGTATGATGATGCTCAGCTATAGTGATATCCTGATATATGTAAAGTGATACCCAGCTATGGTGATATACTGATATAGGTATGCTAATACTCAGCTGTGGTGATCTCCTGATATAGATATGCTGATACTCAGCTGTGGTGATATCCTGTTATAGCTATGCTGATACTCAGGTATGGTGATACCCTGATATATATGTATAGTGACACTCACTTATGGTGATATCAAGATATAAGTAAAGTGATACTCAGCTATGGTGATATCCTGTTATAGGTATAGTGATACTCAGCTATGGTGATATCCTGTTTTAGGTATAGCGATACTCAGCTATGGTGATAACCTGTTTTAGGTATAGTGATACTCAGCTATGGTGATATCCTTTTATAGGTATAGTGATACTTACTTATGGTGATATCCAGATATAAGTAAAGTGATACTCAGCTATGGTGATATCCTGTTATAGGTATAGTGATACTCAGCTATGGTAATATCCAGATATGGGTATGGTGATGCTCAGTAACTGTTATATTTATATTCATATACGCGTGATCTATACTCCATTATACATGGTATTACCAAAATACTCAACTATGGTAATGCCTTCATATTGAAATGGTAACACTGTTATGATTCTTTCCAATTACATGTATCTTTATTAGTAACTAGCAAAAGAAGACTTCATATTGTCATAAAGAACTATGCAACTATTGCAAATAAATTGGGAAATTTGTACTATAAAATACTTCAAAAATACACACATAAACAATGCCAAAGACGGTGATTTTTGATAATGCAATGCCATACCACAGACATTTAAATTTGGTCATTAGAGATATTTTAGATATGTAACAGTTACTAGTGTGTAAGTTTGGTGAATATCATATGAAAATTTTAGGTCTATAGTGAATATAACTTCAAATAACATGTTTGGACAATTCAAGTGCCACAACAATATTTATCTGATTTGGCCAACTCTAAAATATATCTTAAGATATTATGGTTATATAACTAATGAGTAAGATTGGTGAAGATCAAATGATAACTGCAGGTGCTAGAGCATACACAAAATAACAAGAGGGTCAAGATGGCCCTATATCGCTCACCTGACTCATCTTGAGTCACCCAACTTAAGTATATTATATAATACATGTACACTCAAAATTCCAGAAAAATGAGATTGGCAAGTAGTTAAAATTTTGATTTGTTTTGAAAATGTAACAGATGTGTTGAAGAGTTCAAACTTGGTTGAGGTTCACCCTTGTAAATGTCAGTGAAATTACATCTGAATCAGGTCAGTAGATTCTGACAAAAAGGCTTTTGAAGTTTTGACTATAGCTGCTTATATAGTAAATTAGCACCTCACTGTGGCGGTCATATTTATTAACAAATCACAACGGCTTGAACAAACTTGGTAAAGTGTCACCCAAGGAACATTTCTGCAAAACTGTTATAAAATCGATCAAGAGGTTCCTGACAAGAAGATTTTTTAAGTTTTTACTTAAGCTTATATAGTTAACTAACCCCACCCCCTGGCCGCCATGTTTTTAGACGATTCACTACGATTTGAACAAACTTGGCGAAGGGTCATCCAAGGAAGATTTCTGTGAAATTATTTTAAAATCGAGCCAGAAGTTTCTGACAAGAAGATGTTTTAAATTTTTACTAATTAAACTTGCCCCGCCCCCCCTTAGCGGCCATGTTTTTTGATGAATCAAGATGTCTTGAACACACTTGATAGAGGGTCACCCAAGGAACATTCTGTGAAATTATTTAAAAATCAAGCCAGTAGTTTCTGACAAGAAGATTTTTTAAGTTTTTACTATAGCTTATATAGTAAACTAACCCCACCCCCTGGCCGCCATGTTTTTTGATGAATCACCATGGTTTGAATAAACTTGGTGAAGGATCCTCCAAGGAACATTTCATAAGTTTTTACTAATTTAACTTGCCCCACTCCCTGGCCGCCAATGATTTTGGACAAATCAAGATGGCTTGAACAAACTTGGTAGAGGGTCACCCAAGGAACATTTCTGTGAAATTCTTTTAAAATAGAGCAAGTGGTTTCTGACAAGAAGATTGTTTATGTTTTTACTATAGTTTATATATTTAACTAACCCCACTCTCTGGCTGCAATTTTTTTTTGACGAATCAAGATGGGTTGAACAAACTTGGTAGAGGGTCACCCAAGGAACATTTCTGTGAAATTATATCAAAATGGGCCCAGTGGTTTCAGAGAAGAAGTTGTTAAAAGCTAAAGTTAACGACGGACGACAGACAACGGACACCAGGCAATCACAAAAGCTCACCTGTGAGCTAAAAATATATACAATTTTTGATGATTCAAGGGCCATAACTCTGAAACTAATTATCCAATATTGTTAGTTTACGAACTTGTCCACGATAATATGGTAATTATATAATAACTATTGTGTAAGTTTGGTGGCAGGTGCTAGAGTGCACACGCGGTCAAATAGTGCAATTTTTATGTTTCAAAGGTCATCACTCCGATATAATTATCCGATTTGGCCAGTTCAAAAACTTGTCCAACATATTGGGGCAGTGTTTTCTCCAGAGCTTGTTTCTTGCGTTTTTGACGCAATTATATCTCATTTGACACCATCAAGTTTGTTCAGTGCGTCCACTACAACACAACCTTAAATATACAGAAATTCAAATTACCCATTTTTGTTTCGGCAAGCTGGTTTCATGGTTAGTTTTACAATGCTAGCTGTTTCGGCAGATCACATGGTCTGATTCACGGAAACCCCGGTCACGCGGTTCTACTAAGTTACATAAACGCTCTAATTGGTTATTAACGCTTTATTGATGCAATCACATAGACGATTATGATCACAAACATAATTTTCCGGGAAGCAATATAATAGTTTGAAGACAACATCTGTGAAAACAAAAGTATGCTGCAACAATAGCACTGATATATATCCAGTTTTAGGTTGTTAATATATAGATGAAATGCAGAAATCGTGAAACGTTTCAAGAAAGTTGATTGAAATGTATGGATGTTACTCTATCTGAAAAACTTTTTTTTTGTTTTCTATAAGGTATCTAGACGCGCATGCGCGACATTTTAATACCAGTTTAAACATAGGCTGGTCCATGTGTTTACGGCGGTATTCCAGGCGCCCTTTATGTTTCTTTAACGGACGTTTAAAAGGTTATGGAAAAAAGAAAATAAACTTTTAGAATATTATATTTATTTTGAAAATTTATCTCATTTTTGTTAAGTTGCCATTAAAATGTTATAATATTAAGGTAACATTACTGTAAAATGAGTCTAGCTATGCACCAGAAGAGAAATGGTTTTGGGAAAAAGAAAACAACAAAGTTTTGTGTTTCAAAGACTAAAATGCTTAGTAATCGTAAACATGAAGCTCAGCTGAAATATAAGATGTTGAAATAATTTTAGTGTTTTTCATTATAAATAGTTACGGCCATGGTGATGGAGCTGAGGCCATGACATGAAAGTTCCTGACCCTGTGGCCACGATCATAAAAACAACTAGTATATAGTTGTTGCAACTTGTTGCCAGAAGTGAAATATTTGTTTGAAGTTAAATTGTTTTGAAGTTATTAACTTAAATTGCAGTTATCATTGAGAACTTTTTTTTGTGTGAAACCGTAAGTTAAACTGTTTTAGTAAATTAAGTATTTTTACCACCATTTATTAAAGCTGATTTAGTTTAAAACTAGTCAACTGATGATCCCCAGAGTTTGAAAATGACCCCTAGATTTTTAGTCAGTGGGTCATGAATGACCCCCCAAAAAATTGGGGCTGAGGAAAACACTGTACGGGTGTAAGTTTGGCAAAGATTAATGAAAAATGCAGGTGCTAGAGTGCACACAACATCAAATAATGCAATATTTGATGATTCAAGGGTCATAATTTCAACATTAATTATTCAATTTAGCCTGTTCAAGATCTTGTCCAAAATATTATGGGTATAAGTACTTTGTAAGTTTGGTGAGGATTTGATTAAAGTAGCGGGTGCCAGCATATACACAAGATCAAAAAGTGCAATTTTTGACAAGTAAAGGGCAATAACTCCAGCATCGGTTGTATGATTTAACCAAGACATGAACTGGGGGAAGTGTTATTGGTTCATTTCAAAACTCCTATTCAATTTCCAGATAAATGATTGTGGAGAAATTGGTTGATAAAGCCCTTGATTAGATTCTTTGCCTCATGCATTAATACCACAGCAAACACAAACCAGCCTGCAATATTGAATGGTGATGTTAGTGAGAAACTCTTCATCTCATATCTAAAAGCAATAACATCCTTTATTGGCAACTCAGCCAAAGCAATTAAACCATATAAATGAGAGTGTTTATTTTACAATTCAAACAAAGTGGTTATAATGAAATAATTTATATTTAGAATATATAACCCAGAAAGCTTTTTTACAAGTTATCCCCACTGTAACTATATAAAAAGACATGATAAAGCAGTTTGACAATATCCAGATGCAGATAAAACTGAAAGAGCTATAAAATGTTATGGGTTAAATAAGGCTGATACAATTATTGATTAAAGCTAATTCATCTGGTAGAAATTGTCACATATAAATATGTATATTTCCATTAGGTTAATTAGATCTTACATTCATTAATTATTTATATTTGGTTGTAATGCCCCAGAAACAGGTTTCATTATGGCAGTAAAATGACCAGGCTAAAACTTGAATTAATAAATGATTATCTAATGTTAGAAAGCAATGTTGCTCTTTGGTCCAGGCATAAAGTCTACAAATCATGATATATGAGTCAACTAGCAACAGTTACTGTACACACTAGATATAGATATGGTGATGACAAACCATGATATATGACTCAACTAGCAACAGTTACTGTACACACTAGATATAGATATGGTGATGACAAACCATGATATATGACTCAACTAACAACAGTTACTGTACACCATAGACATAGATATGGTGATGACAAACCATGATATATGACTCAACTAGCAACAGTTACTGTACACACTAAATATTGATATGGTGATGACAAACCATGATATATGACTCAACTAGCAACAGTTACTGTACACACTAGATATAGATATGGTATTGACAAACCATGATATATGACTCAACAAGCAACAGTTACTATACATATTTGATATAGATATGGTGATGACAAACTCAACTTACAACAGTAACTGTACACACTAGATAAAAATATGATGATGACAAATCATGATATATGAGTCAACTAGCAACAGTTACTGTAAACGCTAGATATAGATATGGTGATGACAAACCATGCTATATGACTCAACTTGCAACAGTTACTGTACACACTAGATATAGATATGGTGATGACAAACCATGATATATGACTCAACTAGCAACAGTTACTGTACACACTAGATATAGATATGGTGATGACAAACCATGATATATGACTCAACTAGCAACAGTTACTGTACACACTAGATAAAGATATGGTGATGACAAACCATGATTTATGACTCAACTAGCAACAGTTACTGTACACACTAGATATAGATATGGTGATGACAAACCATGATATATGACTCAACTAGCAACAGTTACTGTACACACTAGATATAGATATGGTGATGACAACCATGATATATGACTCAACTAGCAACATTTACTGTACACACTAGATATAGATATGGTGATGACAAACCATGATATATGACTCAACTACCAACAGTTACTGTACACACTATATATAGATATGGTAATGACAAACCATGATATATGACTCAACTTGCAACAGTTACTTTACACACTAGACATAGATATGGTGATGACAAACCATAATATATGACTCAACTACCAACAGTTACTGTACACACTAGATATAGATATGGTAATGACAAACTATGATATATGACCCAACTAGCAACAGTTACTTTACACACTAGACATAGATATGGTGATGACAAACCATGGTATATGACTCAACTAGCAGCAGTTACTTTACACACTAGATATAGATATGGTGATGACAAACCATGATATATGACTCAACTAGCAACAGTTACTTTACACACTAGACATAGATATGGTGATGACAAACCATGATATATGACTCCACTAGCAACAGTAACTGTACACACTAGATATAGATATGGTGATGACAAACCATGATATATGACTCAACTAGCAACAGTTACAGTACACACTAGATATCGATATGGTGATGACAACCATGATACATGACTCAACTAACAACAGTTACTGTACACACTAGACATAAATATGGTCATGACAAACCATGATATATGACTCAACTAGCAACAGTTACTGTACACACTAGATATAGATATAGTGATGGCAAACCATGATATATGACTCAACTAACAACAGTTACTTTACACACTAGACATAGATATGGTGATGACAACCATGACATATGACTCAACTAAGAACAGTTACTTTACACACTAGACATAGATATGGTGATGACAACCATGACATATGACTCAACTAACAACAGTTACTTTACACACTAGATATAGATATGGTGATGACAAACCATGATATATTACTCCACTAGCAACAGTTACTGTACACACTAGATATCGATATGGTGATGACAAACCATGATATATGACTCAACTAGCAACAGTTACTGTACACACAAGATATAGATATGGTGATGACAAACCATGGTATATGACTCAACTAGCAACAGTTACTGTACACACAAGATATAGATATGGTGATGACAAACCATGGTATATGACTCAACTAGCAACAGTTACTTTACACACTAGATATAGATATAGTGATGACAAACCACGATATATGACTCCACTAGCAAGAGTAACTGTACACACTAGATATAGATATAGTGATGCCAAACCATGATATATGACTCAACTAACAACAGTTACTTTACACACTAGATATAGATATAGTGATGGCAAACCATGATATATGACTCAACTAGCAACAGTTACTGTACACACTAGACATAGATATGGTGATGACAAACCATGATATATGACTCAACTAACAACAGTTACTGTACACCATAGATATAGATATGATGATGACAAACCATGATATATGACTCAACTAGCAACAGTTACTGTACACGCTAGATATAGATATGGTGATGGCAAACTCAACTAGCAACAGTTACTGTACACATTTGATATAGATATGGTGATGGCAAACTCAACTAGCAACAGTTACTGTACACCCTTGATATAGATATGGTGATGGCAAACTTCCCCAAAAACTCCTTTTCTATTCCCTGAGCTCAATCTTCATTTGGAAGCAGATGCACTACATTTGATATATATATACACATTTTGGCTTAAAATGATGATGGATTTAGGTGGTTGCTTGCTTTTAGAGAAAGCCCTGTATCCATACCAAAACATTTTAAAAATTGTGAAATGACCCAAGTATAGGTGGTAGCACTTTATCTATATAGTCTATATATTCAAATGATATGACTGTATTCCTTTTCGGTGTATATTTTAAATATACCAGGAGATTTTAAAATAAATGATTTAAAGAAGTACATGGTGCAATATAAGTAATATCTTAGTTCAATAAAGCCCACATGAATGATGTCAAAATATGGCAATTTTCTCTGACAAAACTACAATACTGCCTCGTGGTTATGCTCTAATCTTTAAAATGTTCATTTATGGTTGGTTAAAAATAACTATCACACACAAATCCCTTCAAGTTTGTTTATAAAGAACATTTAATAAACATTATATCAGGAAATCATTATACCACACAAGTGATCATAATTAATAAGTAGAGAAACTGACATAGATACAAACTAATATATTGATTTTTGGTCTGTGGAAGATAATTGTGTTTTCAGCTCTGGAGACCTGGTAAAAGCATAATTATTAATGTTTCATTCTTATATAAAACAATATCTCTATATTTATAGTGTGTATATGATTCAGCATTAATCACAGTCATAGCATCTAAATCATGGGCATTATCACATTCTACATTGTCAAACACTATCCTAAGAGGCACCAAATCATTAGTACAAATTTCATTTTTCAGGTTAGAAACCGACTGATAAAATTCATAAAAAATCTAAACTTGCAGAGGCTCATCAATGCCATGAGATGACGGATAAAGCAATCCTTAATCGCCTGCCAAACTTCATAGGAGACACTACCATCCTTAATAGCCTGCCACGTTTCACAGGTGACACAACCATCTCTAAGTGTCTGTCAAGTCTCTCATGTGACACAACCATCCCTAATTGTCTGTCAAGTCTCACAGATGACACAAACATCCCTAAGTGTCTGTCAAGTCTCTCATGTGACACAACCGTCCCTAAGTGTCTGTCAAGTCTCTCATGTGACACAACCATCCCTTAGTGTCTGTCAAGTGTCTCAGGTGACACAACCATCAATAAATGTCTGTCAAGTCTCTGAGATGACACAACCATCCCTAAGTGTCTGTCAAGTCTTCTAGGTGACACAGCAATCCCATGTTGTCTTTCAAATCTCACAGGTGACATAACCATTGCTCCACAACTCAATACCAGATGTGTCCACAACTCGATACCAGATGTTCACAACACACTACCAGATGTGGCCACATATCAATACCAGATGTGTCCACAACACAATACCAGATGTGTCCATAACTCAATACCAGATGTGTCCACAACATAATACCAGATGTGTCCATAACTCAATACCAGATGTGTCCACAACATAATACCAGATGTGTCCACAACTCAATATCAGATGTGTCTACAACTCAATACCAGATATGTCCACAACACAATATCAGATGTGTCCACAACTCAATACTAAATATGTCCACAATACAATACCAGATGTGTCCACAACTCAAAACCAGATGTGTCCACTATCGATACCAGGTGTGTCCACAGTTCAATACCAGATGTGTCCACAACTCAATACCAGATGTGTCCACACCACAATACCAGATGTGTCCACAACTCAATACCAGATGTGTTCACAACATAATACCATATGTGTCAGAAATTCAAAACCACGTTTCCACAACACAATACCAGATGTGTCCACAACTCAATACAAAATTTGTCCACAACTCAATATCAGATGTGTCCATTGCTCAATACCAGATGTGTTCACAACTCAATACCAGATGTTTCCACAACACAATACCAGATGTGTCCACAACTCAATATCAAATGTGTCCACAATTCAATACCAGATGTTTTCCCATCTCAATCCAGATGTGTTTACTATTGATACCAGATGTATCCACTATTGGTACCAAATGTGTCCACAACTCAATACCAGATATGTTCACAACACAATACAAGATGTGTCCACAACTCAATACCAGATGTGTTCACAACATAATACCAGATTTGTCCACTATTGATACCAGATGTCTCCACAATTCAATACCAGATAATTATATCCAGAATTAATATCAGATGTGTCCACAACTCAATACCAGATGTGTCCACTACTGATATCTGATGTGTCCACAACTCAATACCAGATATATCCAGAACTTAAAACCAGATGTGTCCACAACTCAATAGCAGATGTTTCCAGAACACAATACCAAATGGGTCCACAACTGAATACAAATCATGTCCATAATTCAATACCAGATGTGTCCACAGTTAAATACAAGAGATTATCCACAATTCAATATCAGTCAAACAAGACATTCCACAACTGAATAAAAGATATTTCCATAGTTCAATACCAGATGTTTCAGCAGTTCAATACCAGATGTGTCCACAAATCAATTCATATGTGTCCACAACTCAATACCAGATGTGTCCACAACACAATATCAGATGTGTCCACAACTCAATACCAGATATGTCCACAACACAATATCAGATGTGTCCACAACTCAATACTAGATATGTCCAAAACACAATACCAGATGTTTCCACAACTCAAAACCAGATGTGTCCTCTATTGATACCAGGCGTGTCCACAGTTCAATACCAGATGTGTCCACAAATCAATCCAGATCAGATGTGTCCACAACTTAGTACCAGACGTGTCCACAAAACAATATCAGATGTGTTCACAACTCAATACCAGATACATGTATGTCCATAACACATTACCAAATGTGTCCACAACTCAAAACCAGATGTGTCCAGTATTGATACCAGATATGTCCACATCTCAATACCAGATGTGTCCACAAATCAATCCAGATGTGTCCACAACTCAATACCAGATGTGTCCATAACACAATATCAGATGTGTCCACAACTCAATACCAGATACATGGATGTCCACAACACAATACCAAAAGTGTCCACAACTCAATACCAGATGTGTCCACAGTTCAATACCAGATATATGTCCACAAATCAATCAAGATGTGTCCACAACTCAATACCAGATGTGTCCACAACACAATATCATATGTGTCCACAACTCAATATCAGCTGTGTCCACAATGCAATATCAGATGTGTCCACAACTCAATATCAGATGTGTCCACAACTCAATACCAAAGGTGTCCACAACTCAATACCAGACATATCTTTATGAATATAATTCTGAAGTTGCGTAGTTTTATGTGATATAAACAAAATAGAAATCTGATAATTTGAAGACAATTAATAAAATGGACTCTTGGTAATTTTTAACCTTGGAGTAGAATTTTGAAAACTCAATGCTGCTTGGAGTAGAGTTTTAAAAATTTACTAACCTACTTCTCCACCAAGCCATCAGCAGTTCCAGGCTTTTATATATATTTGAACTAAACAAAATTTAAGGGACAAGCCCCTGTGTACAAAAACTACTACAGATGGAATAGACCTTTTATGTCTTTCACATTAGTAGATAATATTTAAAAAAAATACCTTAAATTCCTGGGACTCCTGAATACACACTCGCACTTGAACAATATCTCCAAGTCTTGGTTTACCCAACTCAGCCAGCATCTCATCTTCATTACTGTTGACAATGGCTCCCGAATCTGCATCAGGAGACTTTCCCTTGCCTGGAGAAATATACAAGTTGGCAAAATAATGCAAATGTATATGACATTACTTCCTGTAATATAAACATATCATCTGCTCCAACTACTTTTTATGTCATCAAGTTTTAATAAAAACAATCAGATCACAGAAATACAAATGTTTTCAAAAAACCATCAGCAAAGACATGACTGTGACCATGTATAAAACTTATTCAAGATTTAATATTGTTTACGAAATTATTAACAGCTGCATGAACAATAGGAATATTCAAGATTTGTGCTCAAATTGATTAATCTTATCATTTTGATTACTACTGGTAAAGTCTTATTAGTACCTGTCTCAATGCAATGTCAAATTTTAGGTTTATGAAAATATACCAGAGAAAGAGTGAAATATTTTTGTATAATAAAATTAAATTGATACATACACAAAATAAAATCCTTAAAATAATTCCCCAATTGCAATTATCTCATTTTAACATTAGTTAGTTGGTGTCATTTTCTTTTCTAGATTACTTTAATCAAGCTGAAATAAATCTAAATAAAAAATAAGAGAACAAAATTGATCCAGTCATTTTGTTCCCTTTGCTATAACATTTATTTTTTGCATTAATTTTCAACAGGAAGAAAATATAACAGTGTCCAGTACCAATATTGTGGGTATAAAATAGAAACATGACCAAGTGAACCATCTAGGGTATAGTTCCCTCTCTTGTCTTATCAGGTAGATGGCATCAAAATTGCCTAGTTATCCAGCCAGAAGAGGCATTCTGTTTTCTGAAATAATTAACACAATCAACTGAAAAGTATCTATATACTCTAGTCAAGTTAATCCCAGATCAAAGCAACCTGGAACCTTTTCAGAGCTGATCTTCATCTTACATTGTGCCAGCCACCAATCCATCTACAACACTGGATAATGTGGAAGTAGTGAGTGTGTACAGAGGTGAACACTTTGTCTTTAATACAAGTCAGTGTATGTAGTTTGTACATATCTCATTATAATTACACAGCAATTCTAGAACCTTCACTCTGACTAAAGTTCCTGAAACTCATTCACAGTGCTGAGATGGTTCGCAAAAAGCAATATTTTGATTACCAATATTCAATTTTACTGCCATTTCTAAAGCTTCTATAGCCAGTTCTTTCCTAGTGGTCAAGACTTCATGGATCATTTAATATAATGACAATTTTATGTCCAATGAATTGATAAAGATGAAGTGTTCTGGTTTCCTCAGCTTCTACCATATCTTACACAGTGAACACTGTTGCTTTATATATTAAGGCTATAAATCAAGAGACCCGAGATGGCCTGAGGACAGCCTGAGGACACTCTACTGGCTAATAGTGGCCATAGTACTTTTTGAAATATTAACACTCATTGGAGGTCATCTTAACCCCTTATAGATACATACCCCCACCACACCCTTACTGAACAAATGTTAATTACTATAAAAAGAAAAACTTTAAATTCCCATACCATAGAGGGTCACCCAAGGACCATTTCTGTGAAATTATTTTAAAATCGAGCCAGTAGTTTCTGACAAGAAGATTTTTTAAGTTTTTACTATAGCTTATATATTAAACTAACCCACCCCCTGGCCCCCATGTTTTTTGACGAATCAAGATGGCTTGAACGACTTTGGGGAGGGTCACCCAAAGAACATTTCTGTGGAATTATTCTAAATCGAGCAAGTAGTTTCTGACGAAGATTTTTGAAGTTTTTACTATAGCTTATATAGTAAACTAATTCCACCCCTTGAACAAACTTGGTCGTGGGTCACCCAAGGAACATTTCTGTGAAATTATTCTAAAATCGGGCCTTTAGTTTCTGAAAAGAAGATTTTTTAAGTTTTTACTAATTAAACTTTCCCTGCCCCCTGGCAGCCATGTTTTTTAAAGAATCAAGATGGCTTGAACAAACTTGGTAGAGGGTCACCCAAAGAACATTTCTGTAAAGTTATATTAAAATTTGCCCAGTGGTTTCAGAGGAGAAGATGTTAGAAGCTAAAAGTTAACGGTGGACGACAGACGATGGACAAAAAGCGATCACAAAAGCTCACCTGTGAGCCTTTGGCTCATGTGAGCTAAAAAAGAAGATGGTTGGTGATCATTAATACAATAATTGGTGGTTTATTATAATCTTTTTTTTAAATATTTTTTTCTGTTTTAGTAATGGTGGTCATCTTGAATTTTAGATTGAAAATAAAGTCTTCTGTACAGTCTCTAATGCAATAGAAACACCCATTTCACTGGCCTTATGGTTTCAGAGAAAGTGCTACTAAAGGACAACAGACAACAGATGTTAGACAATGCGCCATCCCATAAGCCCTTCTGGCCTTTGGCCAATAGACCAAAAAAAAGAAGAAAATGCATGAGTTGTCAAGTTGCATACAATAAAATTACCATGGAGCAATAATATATTTTGCAACAGATGGATGGGACTATGAGCAGAGTACATGTATGAAAGATAAAATATAAAAACTTTAATGCCTTATCACTTATTTTTATGCTTCCACTCTCTTAGATTTTGTCTTCATATTATTTTTTTCCAGAATACAAATACTTGTGTTTGTACAATAGATAAAAAAAATAAGACACCAGGTCCAAAAGAAATAACAGAGTACACTATGTAGTGAAATGTTGAACAATGTAAATTAACATCTCTATGTTTCAAAAGAAGGAATTGGAGCAATATATTCTGCAAGGGATGGATATGTGTAGAGTATAATATAAGATAATATAAAAAGTAAAGTAGCACAAACTAGACAAAATATGAAGAGATTGCTGGGACCAAGATAAGATAGTATACACTGTATGAAGAGATTGCAGGGACAAAGATAAGATAGTATACACTGTATGAAGAGATTGCAGGGACAAAGATTAGATAGTATACACTGTATGAAGATATTGCAGGGACAAAGATTAGATAGTATACACTGTATGAAGAGATTGCAGGGACAAAGATTAGATAGTATACACTGTATGAAGAGATTGCAGGGACAAAGATTAGATAGTATACACTGTATGAAGAGATTGCAGGGACAAAGATTAGATAGTATACACTGTATGAAGAGATTGCAGGGACAAAGATTAGATAGTATACACTGTATGAAGAGATTGCAGGGACAAAGATTAGATAGTATACACTGTATGAAGAGATTGCAGGGACAAAGATTAGATAGTATACACTGTATGAAGAGATTGCAGGGACAAAGATTAGATAGTATACACTGTATGAAGATATAGCAGGGACAAAGATGAGATAGTACTATACAGTGCATAAGAGATTACAAGGACAAAGATTAGGTAGTATACACTGTATGAAGAGATTGCAGAGACAAAGATAAGATAGTATACACTGTATGAAGAGATTAGAGGGACAAAGATTAGATAGTATACACTGTATGAAGAGATTACAGAGACAAAGATTAGATAGTATACACTGTATGAAGAGATTAGAAGGACAAAGATTAGATAGTATACACTGTATGAAGAGATTGCAGAGACAAAGATTAGATAGTATACACTGTATGAAAAGATTGCAGGGACAAAGATAACATAGAATACACTGTATGAAGTGATTACAGGGACAAAGATTAGATAGTTTACACTGTATGAAGAGATTACAGGGACAAAGATTATATAGTATACACTGTATGAAGAGATTGCAGGGACAGAGATAAGATAGTATACACGTTATGAAGAGATAGAAGGGACAAAGATAAGATAGTATACACTGCATGAAGAGATTACAGAGACAAAGATTAGATAGTATACACTGTATGAAAAGATTACAGAGACAAAGATTAGATAGTAAACACTGTATGAAGAGATTGCTGGGACAAAGATAAGATAGTATACACCGTATGAACAGATTGCAGAGACAAAGATAAGATAGTATACACCGTATGAAGAGATTGCAGGGACAAAGATTAGATAGTATACACTGTATGAAAAGATTACAGAGGCAAAGATTAGATAGTATACACTGTATGAAAAGATTACAGAGACAAAGATTAGATAGTATACACTGTATGAAGAGATTGCAGGGACAAAGATAAGATAGTATACACTGTATGAAGAGATTGCACAGACAGATTAGACAGTATACACTGTATGAAGAGATTGCAGGGACAAATATAAGATAGTATACACTGTATGAAGAGATAACAGAGACAAAGCAAAGATTAGATAGTATACACTGTATGAAGAGATTGCAGGGACAAAGATAAGATAGTATACACTGTATGAAGAGATTACAGAGACAAAGATTAGATAGTATACACTGTATGAAGAGATTGCAGGGACAAAGATAAGATAGTACACACTGTATGGAGAGATTACAGGGACAAAGATAAGATAGTATACACTGTATGAAGAGATTGCAGGGACAAAGATAAGATAGTATACACTGTATGGAGAGATTACAGAGACAAAGATTAGATAGTATACACTGTATGAAGAGATTGCAGGGACAAAGATAAGATAGTACACACTGTATGGAGAGATTACAGGGACAAAGATAAGATAGTATACACTGTATGAAGAGATTGCAGGGACAAAGATAAGATAGTATACACTGTATGGAGAGATTACAGAGACAGACAAAGATTAGATAGTAAACACTGTATGAAGAGATTGCAGGGACAAATATTAGATAGTATACACTGTATGAAGAGATTGCAGGGACAAAGATTAGATAGTATACACTGTATGAAGAGATTGTAGAGACAAAGATAAGATAGTATACACTGTATGGAGAGATTACAGGGACAAAGATTAGATAGTATACACTGTATGAAGAGATTGCAGGGACAAAGATTAGATAGTATACACTGTATGAAGAGATTGCAGGGACAAAGATTAGATAGTATACACTGTATGAAGAGATTGCAGGGACAAAGATTAGATAGTATACACTGTATGAAGAGATTGCAGGGACAAAGATTAGATAATATACACTGTATGAAGAGATTACAGAGACAAAGATTAGATAGTATACACTGTATGAAGAGATTGCAGGGACAAAGATTAGATAGTATACACTGTATGAAGAGATTGCAGGGACAAAGATTAGATAGTATACACTGTATGAATAGATTACAGGGACAAAGATAAGATAGTATACACTGTATGAAGGGAAGTACAGCTATACAGCATTATACATATAAGACAGTTCAAAATATGTCAGAGGTACAATCTCATATAGGATTTGAAATAACATGCAAAATGTTGATTTGTGAGTAACCTTGATCAAATATAATGTGGAAGATTGATCAATTCTTCACCAAGATAATACTTAATAAGAGATAAAACATTTTAAGGAGGTCATTTTGTACCTAATAAGATGGCAAGTCAACTAACAGTGAGCATCTGTCATGTTTTACTGAAGGTTTATTCTGTATACATTTTAGTATTTCTGATAAAAGATCTCTGTATTTCTGGAAGAAGAGAAAATTTTACTGAAGGCAATCATGAAACACTGCCTTAAAGGATGTCTAATGGACTCTTTTACAAAAGTGAATTAAAAAGTATAAGTAAGACATTATACCATTTACATAATAATTAGTTAAAACAGAAGACAAGAAAACATCAATATTCTTCTTAAAACAATATCTATAGTAGTACTTAAAAACCGTAGAGATGAATAAGTTTATAGAATTAATACAGTGAAAACAAAAGTAACCATTAAACAGATAAAAACCAATGTTATCAATAATAAGTAGCATGCATCAACTGGCTCAACTTCTCTCTTACAATAGCTTATGCTATTTCTGACTATCACCAACTAAGTGTTGTCTGATCAGAAAGATAAGTAATTAGTTTGTGTAAGTTATAGATCTACAGCCTATTTATAGGACAATGGTGCCAGCTCCAATCACATCCAATAATGAGTGCAAGGATTTATATTAAGCTGAATATACAATTTATTGTTCATAAATAATCTTCATGTAATTGTGTTTTATATATAACTGATTAGATGGAAAATGGTCTATCATATGGGGTAGCCTCTATTTCTTCATAAAGCGATGAATTTTTCTTTATTTCTTTTCTTTCAATTATTTTTTTATTGATTACATACTATATTATCTGTATATATATATATCCGTTGGCGGGGGAAGGAAATGATCAATAAGTTGGATGCCAATGTTGATTAAAACAATTTCTAAGAAAATATTTTTACTGACTTTTAACATTCGAAAACTTTATTTTTTATAAAGTTTTTTACTATTTTTAAATATTATATGTAACATTAGCTATGAAATGAATTAATATACTTAAATTGTATTCACAATATCTAATAATATCTAAGCAAGGAGTATTTTACATAGCAGCAGTCTGGAAGGATTTTTGACTTATTGGTTTGCTTTAATGCGAAATAAATTATAACTATCAAGTGAGATTTTTTGTTATTACAGCAAAATATCAGTGAAATAACCACTTATTAGGCAAGCTACTAAACTCATCATTTATAAAAGCAACATAATCAGGATTTATTATAGCGAAACAACTCGTATCTGAAGATATTTCTTTAATACCAGGAGATGGCACTTTTTTAAATTTCACAATATTAACCCTCTTTGGGGGATGTCTTAACCCCTTATAGATAAATAGCCCACCGCACCCTTATTGAACAGAAAATTAATTACTATGAAAAAGAAAAATACTTTTAAATTCCCAAATCATTCATCTGTAAAAAAATATATAATCCCATGCATACAGGACCCTGATACATCCCAGCCCCTTGACGTCAAAACTTCAATCACCTAATTCATAAGGAATCTCAATCAGCATACAATGCTTTAGATTTTAAATAGAAGATTTTTTTGTCCACATAATGGGAAAATAAAACAAATCAGTTTTCTCCATAATATTCCTATGTAAAAGTAAGAGTCACATTACAGGGTCCCAATATATCTTAGCCCCTTGATTTTCAGAATCTTCAATCGTTTGCTGATGTAAGGATAATTTATATCATATATAAACAAGTATAAAAGAAAGGTTATTGAAAGGAAGATTTATAATATTTCTGATTTTAACCATATAGCCCCAACCTCCCTGGCTCCTTATGGAAATTCAATCCTTTTTATTGAACAAAATAAAATTTTCTAGACAATGCTTTAGATCTCAAATGGAACGACATATTTACAGAAATGGACGAAAAAATGAGAGCTTTCCATTTTCCCATAGTATTCCTATGTAAAACTCAAAGTTCTCCTACAGGGCCTCTATACATCCCAGTGACCCATGATTGCTACAAACTTAGAACTCTTAATCTCTGGGATAATTTGAACAAATTTTACAGAACGGTTGTTGAGAATATAATTTTGAAAATGTTCAATATTAACCATTTTGTGAACCCACCCTTTTGGAAAGTCAATCCTTCTTAATGAACAAAATCTTATTTGTTAGGACTAGAAGTTGCTTCAGAACACAAACTGAATAAAAAAAAATTATTATTCATAAATGGATGAAAACACTAGAAATTTCCATTTTCCCAAAGTATTTCTATATGAAATACAAAGTCTCCTTACAGGGCCCCTATAAATACAATCCCTTGATTTGTATAAATTTTAGACCCATATACTCATTGGGATAATCTATATCAAATATGAACAAATTTGACTGACCAGTTGTTGAGACGAAGATTTTTGAAATTTTCTATTTTAACCCTTTTTTGACCCACTGTTAGAAATGAAGGTGCTATCATGTTTACAACATTTTTCCGATATAACTCTATATAAAACAGTGACCGCTGTGATAGCCCTAAATTTGACCCCAGGGACCCGACTTCATCAAACCTTTTAGTGGACCTCCATACAATGCTACATGTAAAATATCTAAGTTCTAGGCATTGAGCGATTTCAGAGAAAATGTTTTTTTAAAGTTTCGCTTAAGATGTGCTTTAATAAGCCCTGTGGCGGGGGCATTTGTGGTCGAATCCCGCTTGTTCAAAAATTCTTCCAAGATCTTGTGGTTATATAACTCCTGTGCAAGTTGGGTTAAGATTCAATGAAAAATAAAGGTGCTATGTGTCTACAAGAGAAAGGTTAACCGAAAGCTGGATGATGGACAATTTACCATGACATAAGCCTTGCTGGCCTTTGGCCAGTAGAGATAAAAACAGTGCTGCTTGAAAAATGAACAAAAATAATATAATTCTTATAGGAGTTTAATTTTATTGTTCAATTGATAATCTGCACTTATAATGATAATTCTATTAAGGAAAACATTAAAAGTATAAATTTAAGTTAAACGTAACCACTTACCCTGATTAAATTGATGATGCCTGGAAATTTCAGGGCATTTCCTGATATAACTACTTAATCATTAACATTATTCCATAGATCAGGTTTAGTTGGAAATAAGTGATAATATGGAGTTTAAATACATGTTTTTCAACGGTAAATAACAGTATTTCGAACCAGAACATCACAACTACTAATTACTATTACAATTATACCAGCTTTTCATTGATTTGAAATGACATACAATACTGGTTATGCCCCTTTAATTTTATAAAAGCATCATTTTACTAACCAAATGTGCATGGTTTAGTCCTGTTTTGTTCAAATGCATGGCCATCTGACTGCATTTAACCTAATAATATTATGTACATGCAGATCCAGTCTAGCTTAAATAAGAATAAAGTATAAAGTAACCATTTAACTTTAACTTCATCAAATAAGAAAAAAAATGATGTTATGCTTCCTTGCATTCTGGGTTGTAATATTGACGTTAAACCTAAAAAAGAGTGAGTTTTGCAATTTAGCAAAAGAACAAAATAAACTTATCTGATAACAATTTTAAAGCACAAAAAGAATTTAACATTGGCACAAATAAACATGTCTGGCCATTTTTTTTGTTTACATATATTTAAAATATTTATAATTTCACTGAAAACAAGAAATGTCACTGGTAAGTGTTGCATGCCCCCCAAATAATCGTTGAAAGATAACAATATAATTATGTTATAATAGGTAGCAATGTATCCATGAATATAAAGAGTAATGGACTGATGTTTCAGACTAGACATGCAATTTCATGTTTTTTTTACATTAAAGTATGACCTTGACCTTTGTGTAACCTTGACCTTGACATCTGATGTAATGGTCTGGGTATTTCAACAGTTAAATGCTGCTGAAAACTCATCATGACATGCTGATCACTTGTGTCAAGCTATTTTAAAATCCCTAAATGTAAGACAAAGTTACAGATCAATTGTTGATAAATTGAGCCAAGTGTTTTTGAAATCCATCCATGTATGATAAAGTTAAAGGACGGACTTGAAATCTCAACATATTCAAAGTGTTGCCATACATATTAAAAGTGTGACCTTGACCTTTGAGGTATGGGTCTAGGTCTTTCTTATGACACGTCACCATGTCATCTTGATAAAATGAGCCAAGTTAAAGGCAAAGTCACAGACCAGACACACAATATCAAACTAATTGAAAGTGTGACCTTGATCTTTGAGGAAAGGTTCTGAGTCTTACATGCGACACTTAATTATGTCATACTGATCAACTGAGCCAAGTGTTTTTAAAATTTATCCATAGATGACAGACCCGACAAGAAATGTCAAATGACTTAAAGTGTTGTCAAACAAAGTTAAATAGTGACCTTGACCTTTGAAGTGGGAGTTTGGGTATTAAGTGCAACAAGTCGTCATGTTATGTTGATCATTTATAACAAGTATTTATAAAAATGCATGACAATGTTGCAGGCTGGACAAGAAATCTCACACACACTCAAAGTGTTGTCAAACTGAAATTGTGACCTTGACCTTTGAGGTACGGGTGCGGGTCTTTCTCGCAACACGTCATCATGTTATGTTGATCAATTGTAGCATGTATCATTAAAATCCATCTATGCATGACATAGTTACAGGCCGGACACAAAATCTCACTGACTCAAAGTATTGTTAAACAAACTCAAATTGTGACATTGACCTTTGAGGTACAGGTGTGGGTCTTACTTGCGACATGTCGTCATGTTATGTTGATCATTTGTAGCAAGTATTAACAAATCCATCTATGCATGACAAAGTTACAGGCCAGACACAAAATCTAAAAACAGACTCAAAGTGTATTCATGGACGGACGGATGCTGCGATTACTATATGCCACTCCAAAAAATTTTTGGGCGGCATAAAAAAACTATTAAAAAAAGAAAAGGGAAACACAAAAATGGGAGAGTACATGCAGTCCATACGGGAAGAAACAGGGGGCAAACCAGCAAAAAAACATGTAGGTATATGAAAGATGGTAGATGGTATTTGCAAACTGATTTATGGTGATGCTGGGACAGCACATACTCCTACATACTAGTAAATACAAGAGTATAGCACTAATCTCACTCACAATGCTTTGCTGATCTATTGCCCAGGAATGTTCTGGTAATATTCTCTAAATACTCCACAACTGTTGTCAATTATAGATTGCCTGACAATTTCACATGAATACAATTTTACTGATCTTTTGTTATGTGGGCTACAATACAAGTATAACAAAGACAAGAATGACAAATATCAACATTATTTTATACTTGTAGCTTAATTTTTTGTTTGTTTGTCACTTCATTTAAAATGTTGTTATTGTTGTTTGTTTTTTTGCATTCTAAATAAATTTCTTGAATGTACACTGTGTGTGTGTTGTTTTTTTAACTTAAAAATAAAAACTTCCTTTTACTTGAACTTAATGCCACCCTTAACACAACAGTCATATTACAAAACATAAAATACTCCTCGGACCTCCCAATCTATATATCTATATTGCATTAGCATTCAATAAAACTAATTTCAAGACCACTGAAAAATTGTGTTATTTTGAACATAGAAATATAACTATATAGTATACATAATGCACAATTCTATGTTATAAGTATCATACTTGTGAGTGATATGTTTATTTCCAAATAATTGGCAAAATGCCAAATACAGACTTAATATATCTGCCAATCAAGACATATCACCAGCCAAATGTTTCTTCTGCTATGCCAGAACTTCTCATGTCATGCAGGAGCACTTTGTTATTCATGAAAAAAAAAACAACTGCCAATAATACTCTTTTGATGGGTGGGGAATGCAATATATCTAGTTGCTATGGTAACTCGATTCAAAGAATAACCAAAAGGTCTCCAGCCAAAGCTTTCGTTCAAAATACAAAATATAAATGTAAAACATGACTGATCCAAATATAATATCATATTGTTAATGATAATTAAACCTGTAACATTTTCTCACAATTAAAACACAGTTAACCATTATCACTGCTGTTCCTTACCTAAAGGTTAAAGAAAAAAAACATGGAAATACCAGTAAAAAAAAAATGGAAATATTAATATAAAAATCCAGAAATACTAGTATAAAACAAGAGGCCCCAAAGGGCCTGAGGATGCTCTACTGGCTCAGAGACTGTGACCATAGCACTTTCTGAAATTTCACAATACTAACCCTCTTTGATTTGGTGGTTGTCTTAACCCCTTATGGATGAATACACCCACCACACCCATACTGAACATAAAAATAATTGCTTTGAAAAGGAAATACTTAAATTTCCCATACCATTCATCTGTAAACAAATGTAGTCCCAATATAGGACCCTTATACATTCCAGCTCCTTGATTTGTCAAAACTTCAATAACCCATTCATAGAGATTTGTTATAAGCAGAAACTTTAGATTTTAACTAGAACTATTTTGAACTTAATGGCACATGGATGCAAAAATGAAAAAAAATCAGGTTTTCCCTATAATATCTTATATATAAAAATCACCTTGCAGGTTCGTCCCTATATATCCCAGGCCTTTGGTTTGCAGAATACTCAATCCATTGCTGGTGTAAGGATAATTTATATCATATATGAACAAGTTTGACAGAAAGGTTATTGAGAGGAACATTTATGAAAATTCCCAATTTTAACCATATTGCCCCCACCCCCTGGCCCCTTATGATGATCCAATCCTCTTTATAGAATAAAATCAAATTTACTGTTACTAGAAAATGCTTTAGATCTCAAACTGAACAACATATTTACAGAAATGGATGAAAAAATGAGAAATTTCCATTTTTCCATAGTATTCCCATGTAAAACTCAGTTCCCTTATAGGGCCTCTATACAGCCCGGTGCCCCTTTACTTGTACAAATTTAGAACAATTACTCATAGGGATAACTTAAATCAAATATGAACAAATCTAACTGACCGCTTGTTGAGAATAAGATTTATGACAATGTTCAATTTTAACAATTTTGTGACTCCAACTGGCCCCTTTGGAAAATCAATCCTTCTTATTGAACAAAATCTGTTAGGACTAGAAGATGCTTCAGAACTCAAATTGAATAAAAAAAAACAACAACAAAAATGGATGAATTTTCCATTTTCATAATATATTCCAATATAAAACTCTCAAAGTCCCCCTTACAGAGCCTTTAAAAATACAAGCCCCTTAATTTGTACAAACCCACACTGAAATTTGGTTAATCTATACCAAACATGAACAAATTTGACCAACCAGTTGTTGGAAAGATTTTTAAAAATGTTCTATTTTAACCCTCTTTTGATCCACCCACCATGGCCCCTTGTGGGAAGTCAATTCTCCTTATTGAACCCAATCTTATTTTCTATGACAAGAGGATGTTCCAAACTAAAATTTAACCATAATTTTGCCCAAATGGATGATAAATGAGAATTTTCTGTTTTCCTTTATTGATATTTGCCCTTAATTCTTATCTTCATTCAAACCCTACACATAGGGATATATATTTTTGCAAAATATGAACAAATTTGACAGATTGGTTCTTAAGAAAACGATTTTTGTAATTCCCAATTTTTACCCTTTTGGGGCCCCTCCTGACCCCTTAAGAGAGTTGAACCAAGTCATTTTTACAAACCTGAACCTTCTTGACCAAACAATGCATCTGTCAAAATACAGGAAAAATCAGTTTCTTTTTAAAAAAAATAAATAAATGTTTATTATAATGACATGATTGTGTCCCCTCACTGAACCTTCAGGGCAGGGTCATTTTTAACCTCAGGGATACCATTTGAACATTTGTAATAGAATTATAGTTGGTTATCATTACTATATAAATAGAGGAAGATTTTTTTAAGTTTTTGACTTTTTTTAGTAACAGCAGCCATCTTGAATTTCAGATCGAAAACAAGAAAATATCGGTGGAACTGATGGATGCTCCCCAAGTGAGTGTTTGACTCTGTACCATATTCCCTTAGTATGATGGCTACTTAATTGAAAAATACCAAAATGCATAGCAGGAACAATATGTGGCTCTGCGCTTGACAGAAATCATTCGCAAA
Organism: Panopea generosa; assembly: GCA_029582155.1. NCBI lineage: Eukaryota > Metazoa > Mollusca > Bivalvia > Adapedonta > Hiatellidae > Panopea > Panopea generosa. The sequence continues at coordinate 55,881,164 of CM055897.1, forward strand.
TCATTGAACTGGAACAAAATGACAATATGTGCATATCCTAGATAGTTTTACAAAATTAAAACCAGAGGTTGTAACAAAATAGCGTCATGAAGACAATATGCACCTCTCCACTTGGTAATCATGCATCCTAGCAAATTTCATAAAATTCGAACCTGAAGTTGTAGAGAAATAGAGCGGAGAAGAGTTTGGTCACAGACAGGATGAAAGGGCCACAACTCCGTGAAAAATCATCGAACTGGAACACAAACATGGCAAATTTCATAAAATTCCAACCTGAAGTTGTAGAGAAATAGCACAGACAATAATTTGGTCACAGACTCAATGAAAGGGCCATAACTCTGTGAAAATCATTGAACCAGAACACAAAGACAATATGCGCATCTCCACTTGGTAGTGATGCATCCTAGCAAGTTTCATAAAATTCCAACATTGGGTTGTAGAGAAATAGCCAGAACAAGAATTTGGTCACAGGTAAAATCAAAGGGCCATAACTCTGTGAAAAATCATTGAACCGGAATACAAAGATATTATGCGCATGTCCACTTGGTAATGATGCATCCTAGCAAGTTTCATAAAATTCCAACTTTGGGTTGTAGAGAAATAGTATGTACTAGAATTTGGTCATAGACAGAATCAAAGGGTCATAACTCTATGAAAAATGATTTAACCGGAACACAAAGACATTATTCACATCTTGACTTGATAGTGATGCATCCTAGCAAGTTTCATAAAATTCCAACATTGGATTGTAGAGAAATAGCCCAGACAAGAATTTGGTCACAGACAGAATCAAAGGGCCATAACTCTGTAAAAAATCATTGAACTGGAACAAAAGATATTATGCACATCTCCACTTGGTAGTGATGCATCCTTGCAAGTTTCATAAAATTCCAACCAGAGGTTGTAGAGAAATAGCCCAGACAAGAATTTGGTGACGCACGGACGGACGTAGCGGACTATATGCTTCCCCCCCTTTGGGGGAGCATAAGAAGAAAGAAAGTCTTCTGTATAATCTCCTATGCAATAGTAACATCCATGTGAAGTTTGAGTTTAATTGGCCTCTATGTTTCAGAGAAAGTGCTGCTGACGTATGACAGACTACGGACAATGTGCCATCGCATAGGCCCTTCTGGCCTTTGGCCTGTAGCGCTAGAAACATGAAAATCACAAGGAAATACTAGAATAAAATATCTCTATTTCTATTATAACTTTATTTCTCTTTTTTTTTTTTCATTTTTTTTTTTTTTTTAAATGGCCTTATTTTGTTATCAATAAAACTGCTGCATCAGTTGACCCTATTTAAATATTTAAAAAAAAAAGACTTGGTAGGACAGCCACAGAGAAAACTGGATATACAGTTTTAAGACAGTTTTTAAAATATTTCCGCACTTTTGTGTAGTCCTATTCATTTATCAGATTTTATCTTTTGAAATATTACCTTTGGAATTCAAATTATCAAAAAAGGAATACTTATTCGAAATATTAAGAAAGATACTGTAAAAGATCTTATAATTCTATTATACACTGTGGATCAGTCATATTCTACATTTATAAAGCTGACATAGTAGGCAAGAAGAAAAACAACGGACAGTATGAGTGTTGCCCCATTCAAGAATACTTATCTGGTTTCCGGCGAAGGAGAACTAACTTTCCCCCTTCTGCATTGGCTGTGCAAAGTGAGAACATTGAAGTAAGAAAGGATTTATTCAAATGTGTCACTGTTTACATCAATGATGAAATGAGAGGCAAATCAGCTGGGTGATAAATGAGATGAGATGAGGACTTGCTGATGCTTGCTTCCCTTGCAGATATACCTGATGGGTAATAATGTACACTGTAGTAACTTAAAAACTTAAAACCTTAAAACCCTGTATGTCTGTTGTGTTAGCTACTCTTGGCTCAGTTTCATCATCATCTTTCGCAGTGCTACCTACCCAGAGGGAATGGTAATTATCAAACAAAACAAAATACACTTAAGAAAAGAAAAATAGTATCCATATTATGAAGAATTATGATATCATGGGAATGAGAAATGGATGGATGGATGGATGGATGGATGGATGGATGGATAATTAGAGAACAATAACACAATCAATGTACATAATTGACAAAAACAATGTTAATGTAAATATAAAAACATGTCAACATAATTACAGTATTTAAGTAATTTGTAGGATATATACAAACAGGTTAAAAGACATAATTTTTATAATTATACCATGTAGCTAATTATAAACAAATATATTTAGTACATCAATATAGAGAAGTTCCTTATTTTTCCTATAATTTTTTTTTAGTACACTCTGGTCCCAATATACCTCAGTCCGATATAATGCAAATCTTGTTATAACATATTATTCAGGCTTAATGCTTAACACATTTTTCAGCACATGACAGGTCATTTATGATATATCCAGTTTACCTGGTGATGGGAGACCTCAGAATGAATCTAAAGTAGAACCACCATCCTTTCACAAGCAATTGGCAACCTCTCGCATACCTTTTAGGACCATGCAGGGCTCGAACCTCCCACATCAGTGGTGAGAAGGGTTGAGAAGTAAGTGAGAAGTAAGAAGGGATAAGTAAGTGGTGAGAAGTAATTGGTGAGAAGTAAGAGAGCAGTGGTGAGAAGTCAGTGGTGATAAGTAAGTGAGAAGTAATTGGTGAGAAGTGGCAAGAAGTAAGGAGTGAGAAGTAAGTGGTGAGAAGTAAGTAGGGAGAAGTAAGTGGTGAGAGGTTATTGGTGAGAAGTAAGTAGGGAGAAGTAAGTGGTGAGAAGTAATTGGTCATTTGACAACACACAGTTGACCAAACGCACAGGTGACCCATTAAACTCATTTAAACAAACAAACATTTATACATCCAGATATAGACCATGGCGTGGTCTAGTGGTAGAGCGTTTGCCTCGCATGCATAAGGTCGTGGGTTCAATCGCTGGCCGGGTTATACCAAAGAATTTAAAAATGGTACTAAAAGGTTCCTCCCTTGATGCTCAGCATTTAGAGGAGAGTTCTAGGTCTGGTCGGTCTGGTGGGACGGGTGTAAGTATAATGTGACTGGGTGAGGTATCATACCATGTGTCTGCAGCATGATACTCAAGTGTGACAGCGCTTAGAATACTGTCTCAAGTAGACACCGTCGTGATATGACTGAAAAATTGTTGAAAGCGAAGCTAAACACCATACAACAACAATTACAACAACATCCAGATATCATTTTTAAACCTAAAGAACTGCCCAATATTTAAACTGCAGCTAGTACATTCTGCAAACTTATGACAGTCCTATCTGGACACCCTAAATTTGTTAATAGAGAATACAATTCAAATACCAATAAATATAAAAATAGACATATTTTAAACCTGAAATTTCTCTCAACAATCTATAATTCCACAGCAATAATACACATTTCTAAGAGCTTGGAGCTGTTTCCCAACCTCTCATAGCATGACAACTATTTGTTGAGTTTATGTTTCTGTTTTCTCCAAATGTAACCCAAAAGCAGACATTTCAGTTTTTAGAGGGAGTACAATATCAGACTATAACATTATTGGGAAATTCAATTTCAGAACACAATCAATAGCAAACTAACAGCTTTTTCCATATATGCTTTATACTGGTTCTACCCAGGATTACTTCAAGTGGAATTTGTTCTAATAACTTGTTTTGCAACCGAAGTAACAGCTGGTACACCAACACTTAAAAGAAGAATTCTTCATTTTTTTATATTTCTTAAATTGTTTGATATGGATTTCGGGTTCAATTTCACAAACTGCTTAATTAGATCAAATTTTAAAACAAGAGAGCTAAGATGGCCCTGTATCGCTCACCTGAATGACCTTGAGTCACCCAACTTAAGTAGATTATAATGATACATGTACACTCAAAATTCCAGAAAAACGAGAAAGTAGTTAGAATTTTGTTTTGTTTTGAAGATGTAACAGAGGTGTAGAAGAGTTCGAACTTGGTAGAGGTTCACCCATGGTAAATGTCAGTGAACTTACATCAAAATCAGGTCAGACGATTCTGACGAGAAGGCTTTTGAAGTTTTTACTATAGCTGCCTATATAGTAAACAAGCACCTCACTGTGGCGGTCATGTTTTTTAACAAATCACAACGGCTTGAACAAATTTGGTTAAGGGTCACCCAAGGAACATTTTGCTGAATTGTTTTAAAATTGATCTGGTGGTTTCTGACATGAAGATTTTTACTATAGCTTATTTAGTAAACTAATCCCACCCCCTGGCTGCCATGTTTTTTGATGAATCAAGATGGCTTGAACAAACTTGGTAGAGGGTCCTCTAAGGAACATTTCTGTGAAATTATTTTAAAATCGAGCCAGTAGTTTCTGACAATAAGATTTTTTTAAATATTTACTATAACTTATATAGTTAACTTGCCCCACCCCCTGGGCACCATTTTGGACGAATCAAGATGGCTTGAACAAACTTGGTAGAGAGTCACCAAAGGAACATTTCTGTGAAATTATTTTAAAATCGAGCCATTAGTTTCTGACAAGAAGATTTTTTAAGTTTTTACTATAGCTTATATAGTAAACTAACCCAACCCCCTGGTCGCCATGTTTTTTGAGGAATCCCTACCATTTGAAAAACTTGGTGAAGTATCCTCCAAGGAACATTTCTGTAAAATTATTTTAAAATCAAGCCAGTAGATTCTGACAAGAAAATTTTCTAAGTTTTTACAAATTAAACTTGCCCCGCCCCTGGCGGCCATGTTTTTGGCTGAATCAAGATGGCTTGAACAAACTTGGTAGAGAGTCACCAAAGGAACATTTCTGTGCAATTATTTTAAAATCGAGCAAGTAGTTTCTGACAAGAAGATTTTTTAAGTTTTTACTATAGCTTCTATAGTAACCTAACCCCACCCCCTCGCTGCCATGTTTTTTGACGAATCAAGATCGCTTTTTTCAAACTATGTAGAAGGTCACCCAAGGAACATTTCTGTGAAATTATTTTAAAATCGAGCCAATAGTTTCTGACAAGAAGATTTTTTAAGTTTTTATTTAAGCTTATATAGTAAACTAACCTGACCCCCTGTTGGCCAAGTTTTTTGACGAATCAAGATGGCTTGCACAAGTTTGGTAGAGGGTCACCCAAGGAACATTTCTGTGAAATTATTTTAAAATTGAGCCAGTAGTTTCTGACAAGAAGATTTCTTAAGTTTTTGCTATAGCTTATATAGTAAACTAACCCCACCCCCTGGTTGCCATGTTTTTTGACGAATCAAGATGGCTTGAACAAACTTGGTAGAGGGTCACCCAAGGAACATTTCTGTGCAATTATTTTAAAATAGAGCCAGTAGTTTCTGACAAGATGATTTATTAATTTTTTAATATAGCTCATATAGTAAACTAACCCCACTCCCTGTTGACCAAGTTTTTTGACGAATCAAGATGGCTTGAACAAACTTGGTGGAAGGTCCTCCAAGGAACATTTCTGTGAAATTATTTTAAAATCGAGCCATTAGTTTCTGACAAGAAGATATTTTAAGTTTTTACTAATTCCTCCTGGCGGCCATGTTTTTTTATGAATCAAGATGGCTTGAACAAACTTGGTAGAGGGTCACCCGAGGGACATTTCTGTGAAGTTATATCAAAATTGGCCCTGTGCTTTCAGAGAAGTTGTTAGAAGCTATAAGTTAATGATGGACGACGGACAACAGACATGAGGCGATCACAAAAGCTCACCTGTGAGTCTTTTGCTCAGGTGAGCTAAAAAAACTCATACTTTGATAACTGTTGTGTTACAAGTTTTAAGTAAAAGTCTTTTGTATTAAATGATACCACAAGGACTTTTGTATTAAATGATACCACAAGGACTTTTGTATTAAATGATACCACAAAGACTTGTTTTTAATGTCACAAGGTGTGTATAAAATGATATTACAAGGTTCGTATAAAATGATATTACAAGGTTTGTATTAAATGATATTACAAAGTAACATTGTATTAAATGATATCACAAGGTTTGTATTCAATGATATCACAAGGACTTTTGTAGAAAATTGTATCACAAAGACATTTGTATTCAATGTTTCATGATGACGTTTGCATTAAATGGTATCACAAGGACTTTTGTATTCAATGTCTCATGATGACTTTTGCATTAAATGGTATCACAAGGACTTTTGTAGTAAATTGTATCACAAGAACTTTTGTATTAAATAATACCACAAGTGTTTGTATTTAACAATATCGCAAGTTTTTTTGCATTAATATTTCAATATTTGTGCTCCTATAAAAATCTGTAGTAGCAAATCACACAACAATATTATATAATATTGGAGTATTCTTGAGACATTTCAACGTATTGATTTGTTTCAATTCTAACAACACATGTAACTTTTAACAAGGGCATTTGGCAGTAGTACATTTTAAGGGATTCTCATGGGAATTGTTCACAGGAATAATTGTTTGTACATATCTGCTACCTATAACATTTAATGGAAATGAAACATTTAAGGGTTCCACAATTATTTGAAACATCCCACTATACTTTAAGAGGGGGTTAACAACATTTTGAGTACAGTACTTTTATTGAAAGTTTACAACAGTTTATGTACAAAAATTAATCTAAGTAAAACCACCTTCCAGATGTAAACTGGCAAACGTTCACATATAAATTGCTTGGACTGAGCTAGAATCATACCTGCAATTTGAGCCAAATTATTGAATCTAATTGGGATGAGTATCAACCTTGTCACTTATCTTTTATGGTAAAGAATCTAGGGTCAAACACAAAATGGTTATATGATACCAAGAGAAGGAACATGACAAACATCAATGTGAAGTCTGATCGAGTATAACTGGCCTTGTGGTTTTAGAGAAAAAGCTACTAACGGACCACAGCTGACGGTCCACAGTGGATGGAAGACACACAATAACATAAGTACTTCTGGCCTTGGGCAAGGGTCAGTATAGCTAAAAATGATTTGCAGTTGTTTACACCTCAAACCCATGTCTAATAATTTCAAAATGATCTAAGTCATAATAGCTATCAGTTAAATCATTATTTGCAAGTGAATGCTGAAATCATGAACAAAATCTCATAACCACAATAATGTTATGACAGTATTTCATAATAGATTATGCAAAAAGCAGACTTTATGCAATTAAACAACACTGATAGATTTCTCATTAGAGAACATCTGTAAGGAAGAAAGGACATTAAGTCTAATACCCTGCCAACAACAATGATGTATGAGCACTATTCATGACTTGTTACTAATTCAATCCAAAGGTAAGCCTGAAACTAATCAATACCTTGTCACATAAGCTACTATGATTATGTAAGGTAAAGCATTACTTGATCTTCTAATAATTATAAAGTGAACTCAGAATAATGTGACCAACAATGTGAAGAGATGGATACTTAAACTCAAAACATAAATAAAAAACACCTGGAGGATAGAAATGGAACTGCTATGAAGAACAGGTCATCATCCTGAGAGTGTCATAGAAAATCAAAATAACTCTTTGCAATCAAAACAAACATAATTAGTGAGTTTTAGATTTGGCAAAAACATTTTTTTTCAAATATAGACAGTTATTGACTCAGAAATGTATGTTTGAATATTAAGTGTCATTTTTATGCCACCGAGGGCGAACAGACAATCAGTTAAATAACCTCACCACTTAAGCCTAGGATCCTGGAAATTAACCAGTGCTCAAGCAGACATCTAATTTTGCTCTGCTATGAATGAAGCTGTAACAAAATGTGTCCTTCTCAAGGCCATAAAACAGCAATAGGTTCCAAGAGAGGAACTGTTGGACTTGATAATGCATCATAATAGGCACTTCAATGCATGCTAACCAGAGAACTACTGTCACTTCTTACCATAGGTTGTGTAATTGGATTTAACACCATTTTCAACACATGACAGGTTATAACATATTGCCTTCCTCCCACCCCATCCCTGGCCCCAAATGGAAATATAATCCTCTATCTTAAACAAAATAAAATTTACTGTTACTTGGCAATGCTTTAGATCTCAAACTGAACAACCTATTTACACAAATGGACAAAAAATGGAATTTTCCATTTTTCCATGTAGTACATTCCTATGTAAACTTCAAAGTTCCCTTACAGGGCCTCTATACATCCCAGGGCCCCTTGATTTGTACAAACTTAGAACTCTTCATCAAAGAGATAATTTATATCAAATATGAACAAATCTGACTGACCGGTTGTTGAGAATAAAATTTCTGAAAATGTTCAATTTTAACCATTTTGTGACCCCACCAGCTGGCCCCTTTTGGAAAGTCAATCCTTCTTATTGAACAAAATCTTATTTGTTAAGACAAGAACATGCTTCAGAACTGAAACCGAATAAAAAAAAAAGAGGCCCAAGAGTGCCTGAGGACGCTCTACTGACTTATAGTGGCCATAGCACTTTTTGAAATTCCACAAAATTTACCCTCTTTGTGGGGGGTCGTTTTAACAACTTATGGATAAATATCCCCACCACACCCATACTGAACAAAAACTTAATTGCTATGAAAAGGAAATACTTTAAATTCCCATACCATTCATCTGTAAAATAAATATAGTCCCCTGTACAGAAAGAACCCTTATACAACCCAGCCCTTTAATTTGTCAGAACTTCAATCACCAACTCTTAGCGATTTGTTATGAGCAGAAATGATTCAAATTTTAAAAAGAAGTTTTTTTTGTACACATGGATGCAAAATGATAAAAATCAGTTTTTCCTATAATATTCCTATTACAGGGCCCCAATATATCCCAGCCTCTTGATATGCAAAATATTCAATCCTTGCTGACTTAAGAATAATTTATATCAAATATGAACTAGTTTGACTGGAAGGTTATTGAGAGGAAATTTGTGAAAATTCACAATTTTAACCTTATTGCCCCATCCGTCCCCCTAGTAAATGGCCACTTATGGAAATTCAGTATTCTTTATTGAACAAAATCAAATTTATTGTTACTAGACAATGCTTTAAACAACATATTTACCCAAATGGACAAAAAAATTAGAATTTTCAGTTTTCCCATAGTATTCCTATGTAACACTCAAAGACCCTTACATGGCCTCTATACATCCCAGTGTCCCTTGATTTGTGCAAACTTAGATTTCTTAGTCATAGGGATAATTTATATCAAATATGAACAAATTTGACTGACCGGTTGTTGGAAATAAGATTTATGACAATGTTCAATTTTAATAATTTTGTGACCCCACCTGGCCCCTTTTAGAAAGTCAATCCTTCGTTTAAAACAAATCATATTTGTTATGACTAGAAGTAACTTCAAATCTCAAACTGAATATAAAAAAAGTCATAAATGAATGAATTTGCCGTTTTCCAATAGTATTCCTATATAAAACTCAAAGTCCCCTTATTATTTTCTATTTTAACCCTTTTTTGACCCACCCTGGACCCTTATGGAAAGTCAATTCTCCTTATTGAGCCAAATCTTATTTCCTATGACTAAATGATACTTAAGAACTTCAACTGAATAATAATTTTGCCTAAATAGATGAAAAAAGAAGAAGAGATTTTCCATTTTTCCCAAAGTATTCCTATGTAAAATTCTAAGTCCCCTTACAGGGCCCCTTTAAATTTTAGCTGCTAAATTCTTATCTGCATTCAAACCCCTGCACATAGGGATAATTCATGCCAAATATGAACAAATCTGACATTGGTTCTTAAGAAAACGATTTTTGTTAAATAATTCCCAATTCTTACCCTTTTGGGTCCCCTCCTGTCCCCTTAAGACAGTGGTACCAAGTCATTTTAACAAAACTGAACCTCTTTCACCAAACAATGCTCCTGTTAAAAAATAGGCAAAATCATTTCCATTTTAAAAAAAAAAAATATTTATTTTGGCACGTCACCTAATTGAACCCTCGGGGCAGGTCATTTTTAACCCTAGGGACATCATTTGAACAAATCTAACAAAACTATAGTTGGTTATCATTACTACATAAACATTTTGAAAATCTGTTGGGCCGTTCATGAGAAGAAGATTTTTTAAGTTTTGGAGTATTTTTAGTAAAGCAGCCATCTTGAATTTCAGATTTAAAAAAAAAATGTTCTGTATAATCTCATATGCAATAGAAACATCCATGTGAAGTTTCAGTTTAATTGGCCTTGTGGTTTCAGAAAAGATAAAAAAATACAGACTTTTCTGTTTTCCCATAGTATCCCTATGTAAAATTCTAAGTCCCCTAACAGGGACCCTATAAATTTTAGCCCCTTAATTCTTATCTGCAATCAAACCCCTACACATAGGGATAATATATGCCAAAAATGAACAAATCTGACATACCGGTTCATAAAATGATTTTTGTAATTCCCAAATTTTACCCTTTTGGGGTCCCTCCTGATCTCTTAAGCCAGTGGAGCCCAGTCATTTTTTACAAATCTGAACCTCCTTCACCAAACAATGCTTCTGTGAAGATATAGGCAAAATCATTTCCATTTAAAAAGAAATCATTTTTTTTTATTATAAGGACATGTGTCCCCTAATTGAACCCTCGGGGCAGGGTCATTTTTAACCCTAAGGACATCATTTGAACAAATCTAACAAAACTATAGTTGGTTATCATTACTACATAAACATTTTGAAAATCTGTTGGGCCGTTCATGAGAAGAAGATTTTTTAAGTTTTGGAATTATTTTTAGAATTTAGAATTTTTTAATTTAAAATCGAAAATAAAAAAAATCTTCTGCATAGTCCCCTATGCAATAGAAACTTCCATGGGAAATTTCAGTTTAATTGGCCTAGTAGTTTCAGACAAAGTGCTGCTAACAAACTTTGGAGACGACAGACGATGGACGACGCACCATCGCATAAGCACTTCTGGCCTTTGGCCAGTAGAGCTAAAAATCATAAATGGATGAAAAAAAATAGAATTTTCCATTTTCCAATTGTATTCCTACCGGTATATAAAACTCTGTCCCTTACAGGGCCCGTATATACAAGTCCCTTGATTTGTACAAACTTTAAACCCATACTCATTGGGATAATCCATATCAAATATGAACAAATTTGACCGACTGGTTGTTGAGTAGAAGATTTTCGAACAAACCTCATAGAAATATAGTTGGGCAGTTCCTGACAAGAAGAAGATTTTTTAAGTTTTGGACTATTTTCAGTCATGGTGGCCATCTTGTATTTCAAATTGAAAAAGATTAAAAATATTCTGTATAATCTATGCAATAGAAAGTGCTGCTAACAGATGAAAGATAACGGACGACAGATGATGGACAATGTGCCATTGTATAAGCCCTTCTGGCCTTTGGCCAGTAGAGCTAAAACATGGGCGATTTCACACCTAGAGTGTGATGGAATTTTGTGTTGGGTGTTATATAACCATACAGGATACTCTGAAGTTTATTTTGCACAACTCTGCATCAAAAGACATATTCCTGAGTGGAACAAATGGGTTTCCAATGGCGAGACTAAAGAAATTGACAGTCAGGCATCTGGACAAAATCTCTGTGGAGTTTTCCTGGGACTCAAGTCAGGTCTTTGTGAAAAGTGCTTTCAGGGCCTCCAGGCCATGATCTGAAGTGTACATTGTGGTTAGGATCTATGAATCATCATAGTATCACAACATATACCAGAAGTGGGTACAGTACCACAAGAATTGTGGTTTGCACAGCGGTTCATACTTTGAAAAAGTATGACTTTCATTTTGAATGTCAAGTTGATAGCGCCTGTCTCTTCTGTACTTTGTTACATGTCATTTTGGATTTGTCAAATTTAATCTTAAATTTTGGTGTATGATACTGAATTTTGCATGCTTGAAGTTTAAATATGGAAATTTATTCAAGCCAAGTTTTGTTGTGATTGAAACACTAAAATGCATATTTCTGAAAATGTCCTATTACCTTTGGGACATACCTCGTATTTTGTTTAAAATAAGGTTTAAGGCTATTTTTACATTTCAGGTTATATAATTATGGCATATCCAATTTTATTGGTGGAGGAAAACCACCGTCCTTTAGCAAGAAACTTGTAACTTTTGCATATAAAGTATTTTGAGCAGACAGGACTCTAACCCACAATCTTAGCAGTTAGAGGTAAGTGTTTGTCATCCTCATATATAAAGCATAGCAGGTGTGTTTGTCATCCTCATATGTAAAGCACAGCAGGTATGTTTGTCATCCCCATATATAAACCACAGCAGGTTACATGTTTGTCATCTTCATATATAAACCACAGCAGGTATGTTTATCATCCTAATATATAAACCACAGCAGGTATGTTTGTCATCCTCATATATAAACCACAGCTGGTATGTTTGTCATCCTCATATATAAACCACAGCAGGTATGTTTGTCATTCTCATAATTTTATTTATATAAACCACAGCAGGTATGTTTGCCATCCTCATATATCAATCACAGTAGGTATGTTTGTCAGTCTGATATATAAACCACAGCAGGTTTGTTTATCATCCTCATATATAAACCAGAGCAGGTATGTTTTCATCCTAATATATAAACCACAGCAGGTATGTTTGTCATCCTCATATATAAACCACAGCAGGTGTGTTTGTCAGCATGATATGTTGTCAACTGGATATATAAGCTATAGCAGATATATGTGCCACCTTGTAACTACTTAAACCCAATAAACAGGTTTTATTTACATTTTTTGAATTAATGTCAACTTCATTTATTGTTACACAGTTCCTCTAGCTCACCAATATTTTCACTAAATATTGGCCACAATTGCATCTTGGTCTGCAGTTTATCAAACAAAATTTCATTGTTAGACAATTGACTGTGCCAAGTCTTAGAAGAATCCTTTGGGTAAATAGCAAACAATCAAACGAATAACAAAAACAAATCCTGTAATCCTGGTAAACTGCGTCACTTTTCTCTCACATGGGATTACTGCTTTATATTTATTTCCAAAGTGATACAACTAGCTTCACAAAGCCAGTCAAATCAATCTATATAGATATTTTAAATTAATTCTGTGGCCAGAAAATGTTGTTCTAAAAAAACATTTATTTTGATTTGAATGTCTGGTTTTCAAAGTTGCTAATGGAAGTGTTATAGGGGTTCTGCAGAATCGTCATTAAAATATGGACACAAGACACAAAATATAAATGTCTTCTTCCCTCAAAACATTCAATGTGTTCTTCCCTCAAAACATTCAATATATTCTTCCCTCAAAACATTCAATGTTTTCTTCCCTCAAAACATTCAATGTATTATTCTGGTTTTCAAAGCATTCAATGTATTCTTCCCTCAAAACATTCAATATATTCTTCCCTCAAAACATTCAATGTATTTTCCATCAAAACATTCAATGTATTCTTCCCTCAAAACATTCAATGTATTCTTCCCTCAAATATTCAATGTATTCTTCCCTCAAAACATTTAATGCTCAAAGCCAACAAAACAAAGTAAATGGTAATTATACTAGATCTATCACTGAAGGTGCATGTTGTAATGAAAATATTTATTTAATAATTCTTGATCTTTTTCGTAAAAAAATCATGATTGACAGGCAAAATTGAAAGCTTCATTCACTTCATTTATCAAGTTTTTATATCAATTGTAATAATTATTAACATGTTAATTAGCCTGAAAGAAGTAAGATTGTAGACTTAAAAGTTGACAAGGAGAATTTTACTAACATGCATACAAAATGACTGGTCACAATAATATTATGTTTCCTTCTAATAATACAAACAATTGGACACAAACTGCAACTTGGAAACAAGTATTAATGACTGCTTCCAACCAAACACAGACACATACAGTAATACCAATCAAATGTACAACATTAATCAATACCAAATATCACACAGAAATAAACGGTTTCTTACAGGATATCTATCTAACACCAGTATCCAATTTAACAGAAAAAACATAATCAACACCATGTTAAAGTTGAGTGCTTAATATTGAGACAATTTGCAGTTTTAAAAAGGTTGTATTTTTATAAAACTGCAAATTGTCTCAATATTAAGCACTCAGCTTAAGCTTTGTCCATTGTGAATCAAGTAGGTCAAGGTTATTATCATTAGCAGTTACATGTTTAAATTGTGTCACATGTAGGTGCATAATTTTTTATTCAAATAATATCTAAGCTTTGCATTGAAATCTATGAGTTGTGGACAATTTTACAACCTGCTAGGATATATCATTTCTTTATAAAAATGAAAGTCAAAATTCATCTAAAAAGAATCACATCATAATTTCATTAGATTAAAGCTCTGAAGTAATTGTGAAAACAGCCTTCAGAGTTGGGGGCAAAAAAAGAGAGATTTTCTATTTCCATACAATATTCTTATGTAAAATCTATATCTCTTCGAGCTGACCTTAATTTGAAGCTCATCTTGTGATGTGAACAAACTCACTTGACCTTTATTACACTAGCAAGGCCTCACAGGAGCAAATTCTTTTCAGCAGAAGTCCCATATATACAATGGATGAATGCTGACAGATAAAGGCTGATGTCATAATAGCTTAAGTTCAGCGCTTGGCTTAATTGAGATAAAACAGTTGTTAATTGTTCTGTTTTTATTTGAGAATTTATGACTAAACTGTACAACAAATTACTAAACATATAATATATTATGTAAATGGTACTGCAAGAGGGTTTGGGATAAAGCTATAATCTGTGAAGCTGATGTCTGCCACCAGGTACATGTACAACAATGAAAATTATCAAATTAATGATAAAAAGTTCTTTCAATTATTTTTCAGCATTAAACCTGATCTAAAACAGTGATAAGACAAGTGGTAGAGCACATTTCACATCATTTAAGCTAGAATAGCATGTACAGTAATTAGTAATGGACATAGAACCAAATCAAATTGATTTTAATGTGATAGCTTCACCAAACCTTTGTTGCATGTCAATTCTATGATTATATTATAAATTATTTTTAATAAAATATAAAATACTTTGTACAAATAACATTTATATTAATAATGTTTCTAAACATTTTCGGTCAAAATAGCATAGCATCTGTAAAAAAAATAAAATAACTTTTTAATCATGTCAACACATTTACATGAAAAACTACAAAGAAAATGTCTCATAATAACAATATCCATATATAATATTCAGATACAACAACAATAACTTACAACTAAACAAAAACTCAAAACACCACAAAAACACTTATATGATACATATTCTAAAAAATATGCTTAAGATGCATGGTTTTGCTGTATTCTGAACAATGGCTGTTGAAGAATGTATGCTAGATCCTTGCAATTAAGTAAATATGATGATTAATGCACCGACTCTTTGTATTATACAGATATATTTATTCTACCCTGTGCACCATCTACTTGAGAGAACTTTGAATTGAATTGAGCTAATTTCATCTTTAAATTGATTTCAAACTTCCAGCTATAGTGGTACTAACATACTCATGCCACTTAAGTGTTACTGACATACTGATGCCACTATAATGGTACTGACGTACTGTTGTTACTTTAGAGGAACTGACATACTAATGCTGCTATAGTGGCAATGACATACTGATGCCACCATTGTGGTACTGACATACTGATGCTGCTACAGTGGTACTGACATACTGAGGCTGCTATAGTGGTACTGACATACTGATGCCACCACAGTGGTACTGACATACTGAGGCTGCTATAGTGGTTCTGACATACTGATGCCACTACAGTGGTACAGACATACTAATGCCCTACTGTGATACCGATATACTGATGCCACTACATTGGTACCGACATACCGATGCTGCTATAGTGGCAAAGACATACTGATGCTGCTACAGTGGTACTGACATACTAATGCTGCTATAGTGGTACTGACATACTGAGGCTGCTATAGTGGTACTGACATACTGATGCTGCTATAGTGGTACTGACATACTGAGGCTGCTATAGTGGTACTGACATACTGATGCTGCTATAGTGGTACTGACATACTGATGCTGCTATAGTGGCAAAGACATACTGATGCTGCTACAGTGGTACTGACATACTGATGCTGCTATAGTGGTACTGACATACTGAGGCTGCTATAGTGGCAAAGACATACTGATGCTGCTATAGTGGCAAAAACATACTGATGCTGCTATAGTGGCAAAGACATACTGATGCTGCTATAGTGGTACTGACATACTGATGCTGCTACAGTGGTACTGACATACTGATGCTGCTACAGTGGTACTGACATACTGAGGCTGCTATAGTGGTACTGACATACTGATGCTGCTATAGTGGTACTGACATACTGAGGCTGCTATAGTGGTACTGACATACTGATGCTGCTATAGTGGCAAAGACATACTGATGCTGCTACAGTGGTACTGACGTACTGATGCTGCTATAGTGGTACTGACATACTGATGCTGCTATAGTGGTACTGACATACTGATGCTGCTATAGTGGCAAAGACATACTGATGCTGCTATAGTGGCAAAGACATACTGATGCTGCTATAGTGGTACTGACATACTGTTGCTGCTATAGTGGCAAAGACATACTGATGTTGCTACAGTGGTACTGACATACTAATGCTGCTATAGTGGTACTGCTATAGTGGTACTGACATACTGATGCCACCATAGTGGTACTGACATACTGATGCTGCTATAGTTGTACCTACATAATGATGCTGCTAAAGTGGCACTGACATACTGATGCCACTACAGTGGTACAGACATACTGATGCCACGACAGTGGCACTGACATACTAATGCCACTACAGTGGTACTGACATACTGATGCCACTACAGTGGTACAGATATACTGATGCCACGACAGTGGTACAGACATACTGATGCCCTACAGTGGTACAGACATACTGATGCCACTACAGTGGTACAGACATACTAATGCCCTACTGTGATACCAATATACTGATGCCACTACATTGGTACAGAAATACTGATGCCACTACAGTGGTACAGACATACTAATGCCCTACTGTGATACCAATATACTGATGCCACTACATTGGTACAGACATACTGATGCCACTACAGTGATACAGACATACTGATGCCACTACAGTGGTACAGACATACTGATGCCACTTCATTGGTACAGACATACTGATGCCACTACATTGGTACAGACATACTAATGCCCTACAGTGATACCGATATACTGATGATGCTTAAGTGGAACTGATATACTGATGATGCTACAGTGGTACAGACATACTGATGCCGCTACATTGGTACAGACATACTGATGCCCTACATTGGTACAGACATACTGATGCCCTACAGTGGTACAGACATACTAATGCCCTACAGTGGTACTGACATACTAATGCCCTACAGTGGTACAGACATACTAATGACCTACAGTGGTACAGACATACTAATGATCCTACAGTGGTACAGACATACTAATGCCCTACAGTGGTACAGACATACTAATGATCCTACAGTGGTACAGACATACTAATGCCCTACATTGGTACAGACATACTAATGCCCTACATTGGTACAGACATACTAATGACCTACATTGGTACAGACATACTGATGCCCTACATTGGTACAGACATACTAATGCCCTACAGTGGTACAGACATACAGACCGTAATCCGTTCAAGTACACCAAAAATGCATTTCAATTGCGTTCGTTTTGCGTGTCAAACGCGTTTGTTTTGCGTTTGAAATGCATTTTAGTTTTGTTAATGGTTTGCATTTTTTTATGATAAACGTTAGAGAAAATACGAAAATGCAGTTCAAAACGATAGTGAACGCATTTTAGTCTGCGTTTGCGTTCGAATCGTTTATCGTGTATCGTTTTAGCGTGTATCTTTTACCATTTAACGTTTACACGACATGTTCACCAATCGCATCATCTCTGGTTGTCCAATTGTATAAATAATAAGAACTTGACATTTAAAGAAATCGCCGGGTTTTATATGATAATATATTAATTAAATAAATTAAATTATTATTGATTAAAATAATTCTGAAATATTGCTAACTAAGCCACCCTATGTTAGATATGGTCTACCATATAGTTGATGATTTGTAGCCTGACAGTAGATTAATATGTTTCATAAAACTCAATCATTGAAATTTAATACACATAGTATGGGGCATGTCAATTACATCAGATAAACACGTTACGGTCATGTAATCATTAGATTGGCCAAACATTGCCAGACTAGTTTACACTAACGTTAAAATTACGGTATCGAAAAAGTATATAGTAAATAAATGTGAACCAGTCCGTGTTTTTTATATCTGCAGTGATGTATAATCTGCTATTATGCAAGAAACCGAGTATAGACGCCTCAACAAGTATTTTTTTTATTCACAGGTATTTTTCCAATTTTAATTCCAGTTATGAATTTCGATAGATTGTCATGTTAAACAATTATAACAATTCATTAAACAAAATATATTTATAATCCGCAAAGATAAATATATTTACAAATACACATGCCTTAATTTATGTAGCGAACGCACACACTTTATGTCTATAACTCCATCACAATTTATTTTTGACCTCGTGGCAATGTGCAATGTCGTCACTCTGACAGTTTCTTGCGTCATTTAACGTCGCGTTCTATTTCACTACGGTAAATGCATGGGGGAGGCGGGGATGTTTCCATAAAAAGATACCTTTAAGGGTAAACGTTTTATGTCTTGTGGCATGGCTTCTAAAATCGCTGGTACATGTACTTCCGTCTGACGCTTTCAAGGAATTTTATGTACATTACACCGATAGAATTTCTTTGATATCCTTCCATCAAAAATGTCAAAGATACCCACTTAGTGAATAAAATGTTTGTTTCACTGGTGACGTCATCGGACATTGGCACAAGGTGATAGTGAAAGAGACAGCGTGTTCATTCTGTACACAAATTTAGGTATGTGTAGTTGTTAATAACTCTATCAGCTTAATAGTAATCTTTTTTTAATAAATGCCTATATTGAAAACAAACATTTTGGAAGATACTGATGTTGCTATAGTGGCATTGACATACTGATGCTGCTATAGTGGTACTGACATACTGATGCCACTATAGTGGTACTGACATACTGATGTTGCTATAGTGGTACTGACATACTGATGCCACTACAGTGGTACTGACATACTGATGCCGCTACAGTGGTACTGATATACTGATGCCACTACAGTGGTACTGACATACTGATGCTGCTATATAGGCAAAGACATACTGATGCTGCTATAGTGGTACTGACATACTGATGCTGCTATAGTGGCAAAGACATACTGATGTTGCTACAGTGGTACTGACATACTTATGCTGCTATAGTGGTACTGACATACTGATGCCACCATAGTGGTACTGACATACTGATGCTGCTTTAGTGGTAGTGACATACTGATGCCACTATAGTGGTACTGACATACTGATGTTGCTATAGTGGTACTGACATACTGATGCAACTACAGTGGTACTGACATACTGATGCCACTATAGTGGTACTGACATACTGATACTGCTACAGTGGTACTGACATACTGATGCTGCTACAGTGGTAATGACATACTGATGCCACTACAGTGGTAATGACATACTGATGCCACTATAGTGGTACTGACATACTGATGCCACTATAGTGGTACTGACATACTGATGTTGCTATAATGGAACTGACATAGTGATGCACTATAGTGGTACTGACATACTGATGCTGCTATAGTGATACTGACATACTAATGCCACTATAGTGGTACTGACATACTGATGTTGTTATAGTGGTACTGACATTTTGATGCTGCTACAGTGGTAAAGACATACTGATGCCACTATAGTGGTACTGACATACTGAGGCTGCTATAGTGGTACTGACATACTGATTCTGCATTAGTGGTACTGACATACTGATGCCACTATAGTGGTACTGATATACTGATGCCACTATAGTGGTACTAATATACTGATGCCACCAATGTGGAACTGACACTGATGTCACTACAGAGGTACTGACAAACTGATACCACTTAAGTGGAACTGACATACTGATGCTACTTCAGTAGTACTGACCTACTGATGCTACTAGTGGTACTGACATACAGAGGTCACTATAGTGGTACTGACATACTGATACTACTCCAGTAATACTGACATACTGAGGTCACTATAGTGGTACTGACATACTAATACCACTGTAGCGATATTGACAAACTGATGCTACTTCAGTAGTACTGACATACTGATGCTACTTCAGTGGTACTGACATACTGATACTACTTCAGTAGTACTGACATACTGAGATCACTATAGCGATACTGACATACTGATGCTACAATTAGCTTCTCGTACTCATCAAAACATGAAATAGAGAGAAAAGAATAAATTGATAATTCAATGTTACAACAACAAAGCCCCTCTGAAAAGAGGAGACATACTATTTTGAACAAGAGTACATACTTTTCTCAGATTACAAACTGATTCAAATGTTACATTAAGATTGTTGTTCAGGTGATTATGAGGCTCTACCGTTGTGTCACAGTATTAAAACAAGGTTACAAACTGATTCAAATGTTACATTAAGATTGTTGTTCAGGTGATTATGAGGTCCTACCGTTGTGTCACAGCATTCAAACTAGGTTACAAACTGATTCAAATGTTACATTAAGATTGTTGTTCAGGTGATTATGAGGCTCTACCGTTGTGTCACAGCATTCAAACTTAGATTACAAACTGATTCAAATGTTACATTAAGATTGTGTTCAGGTGATTATGAGGCCCTACCGTTGTGTCACAGCATTCAAACTTAGATTACAAACTGATTCAAATGTTACATTAAGATTGTTGTTCAGGTGATTATGAGGCCCTACCGTTGTGTCACAGCATTCAAACTTAGATTACAAACTGATTCAAATGTTACATTAAGATTGTTGTTCAAGTGATTATGAGGTCCTACCGTTGTGTCACAGCATTCAAACTTAGATTACAAACTGATTCAAATGTTACATTAAGATTGTTGTTCAGGTGATTATGAGGCTCTACCGTTGTGTCACAGCATTCAAACTAGGTTACAAACTGATTCAAATGTTACATTAAGATTGTTGTTCAGGTGATTATGAGGCTCTACCGTTGTGTCACAGTATTCAAATTAGATTACAAACTGATTCAAATGTAACATTAAGATTGTTGTTCAGGTGATTATGAGGTCCTACCGTTGTGTCACAGCATTCAAACTTAAATTACAAACTGATTCAAATTTTACATTAAGATTGTTGTTCAGGCAATTATGAGGCCCTACCGTTGTGCCACAGCATTCAAACTTAGATTACAAACTGATTCAAATGTTACATTAAGGTTGTTGTTCAGGTGATTATGAGGTCCTACCGTTGTGTCACAGCATTCAAACTTAGATTACAAACTGATTCAAATGTTACATTAAGATTGTTGTTCAGGTGATTATGAGGTCCTACCGTTGTGTCACAGCATTCAAACTTAGATTACAAACTGATTCAAATGTTACATTAAGATTGTTGTTCAGGTGATTATGAGGCTCTACCGTTGTGTCACAGCATTCAAACTTAGATTACAAACTGATTCAAATGTTACATTAAGATTGTTGTTCAGGTGATTATGAGGCCATACCGTTGTGCCACAGCATTCAAACTTAGATTACAAACTGATTCAAATGTTACATTAAGGTTGTTGTTCAGGTGATTATGAGGTCCTACCGTTGTGTCACAGCATTCAAACTTAGATTACAAACTGATTCAAATGTTACATTAAGATTGTTGTTCAGGTGATTATGAGGTCCTACCTTGTGTCAAAGCATTCAAACTAGGTTACAAACTGATTCAAATGTCACATTAAGATTGTTGTTCAGGTGATTATGAGGCTCTACCGTTGTGTCACAGCATTCAAACTTAGATTACAAACTGATTCAAATGTTACATTAAGATTGTGTTCAGGTGATTATGAGGCTCTACCGTTGTGTCACAGCATTCAAACTTAGATTACAAACTGATTCAAATGTTACATTAAGATTGTTGTTCAGGTGATTATGAGGCTCTACCGTTGTGTCACAGCATTCAAACTTAGATTACAAACTGATTCAAATGTTACATTAAGATTGTTGTTCAAGTGATTATGAGGTCCTACCGTTGTGTCACAGCATTCAAACTTAGATTACAAACTGATTCAAATGTTACATTAAGATTGTTGTTCAGGTGATTATGAGGCTCTACCGTTGTGTCACAGCATTCAAACTAGGTTACAAACTGATTCAAATGTTACATTAAGATTGTTGTTCAGGTGATTATGAGGCTCTACCGTTGTGTCACAGCATTCAAACTTAGATTACAAACTGATTCAAATGTTACATTAAGATTGTTGTTCAAGTGATTATGAGGTCCTACCGTTGTGTCACAGCATTCAAACTTAGATTACAAACTGATTCAAATGTTACATTAAGATTGTTGTTCAGGTGATTATGAGGCCCTACCGTTGTGTCACAGCATTCAAACTTAGATTACAAACTGATTCAAATGTTACATTAAGATTGTTGTTCAGGTGATTATGAGGCCCTACCGTTGTGTCACAGTATTCAAATTAGATTACAAACTGATTCAAATGTAACATTAAGATTGTTGTTCAAGTGATTATGAGGCCATACCGTTGTGTCACAGCATTCAAACTTAGATTACAAACTGATTCAAATGTTACATTAAGATTGTTGTTCAGGTGATAATGAGGTCCTATCGTTGTGTCACAGCATTCAAACTTAGATTACAAACTGATTCAAATGTTACATTAAGATTGTTGTTCAGGTGATTATGAGGCCCTACCGTTGTGTCACAGCATTCAAACTTAGATTACAAACTGATTCAAATGTTACATTAAGATTGTTGTTCAGGTGATTATGAGGCCAAACCGTTGTGTCACAGCATTCAAACTTAGATTACAAACTGATTCAAATGTTACATTAAGGTTGTTGTTCAGGTGATTATGAGGTCCTACCGTTGTGTCACAGCATTCAAACTTAGATTACAAACTGATTCAAATGTTACATTAAGATTGCTGTTCAGGTGATTATGAGGTCTTACCGTTGTGTCACAGCATTCAAACTTAGATTACAAACTGATTCAAATGTTACATTAAGATTGTTGTTCAGGTGATTATGAGGTCCTACCGTTGTGTCACAGCATTCAAACTAGGTTACAAACTGATTCAAATGTTACATTAAGATTGTTGTTCAGGTGATTATGAGGCCCTACCATTGTGTCACAGCATTCAAACTAGGTTACAAACTGATTCAAATGTTACATTAAGATTGTTGTTCAGGTGATTATGAGGTCCTACCGTTGTGTCACAGTATTAAAACTAGGTTACAAACTGATTCAAATGTTACATTAAGATTGTTGTTCAGGTGATTATGAGGCTCTACCGTTGTGTCACAGCATTCAAACTTAGATTACAAACTGATTCAAATGTTACATTAAGATTGTGTTCAGGTGATTATGAGGCCCTACCGTTGTGTCACAGCATTCAAACTTAGATTACAAACTGATTCAAATGTTACATTAAGATTGTTGTTCAGGTGATTATGAGGCCCTACCGTTATGTCACAGCATTCAAACTTAGATTACAAACTGATTCAAATGTTACATTAAGATTGTTGTTCAGGTGATTATGAGGTCCTACCGTTGTGTCACAGCATTCAAACTTAGATTACAAACTGATTCAAATGTTACATTAAGATTGTTGTTCAGGTGATTAGGAAGCCATACCATTGTGTTACACCTTTAATTTTCAGACAAATAATGGTATTTATTTCGATAATAAAAGACACATAATACAAAAAAAAAAAATCTAATGTTTTGCTCCTAAGTTTTTGAACCACCTATAAATTTTAATTTTATCTGCTCTCTTTGTTAAATAAGTCTACTTAAATTGCCGTACCTGTAACTACTGATTTAATTTCTTTGTTTAATCCCCAATCATACATAAAAAAGATTGCCTGGAGCATCGTTTCTTTGCTGGAAGGGACATAGCTTGGCTGAAAAGGATGTGCAGGCACAGTTGTAGGGAGTCTGGCAGTATGCTACCTTGAATTGTTTTTTTTTCATTTAGACTTTGGTAGGTGCATTTTGGCATATATTTCTTATGTTTTTAGAGGCCTGGTTATCGTTAATATTAACATTGATTCACAGTATAAATGTTAAAGCAATTCTTGTGTATATATATTAAATAGGACACCTATTGGCTACTATTGTTTGAATAAATAGGACTCAAATTATAATTGTATAGATAACGGTAAAAACGCATTATTCTGTACATAAGATTAATACTTATCTGAAGTGTCTATACTCCCTTTATTACATAATCAATTATTATTCAAATCTCACTTTCGTATATGTATTTTTCACTGTATAATGCAAACTTTTTAAGGACTTTATGACAAAAAAAACTTGAGCTGAATTACCTGGTGTAATTCAATTACTAATAGATTTACAAATATTTATAAGCCATTCTGTACTTTCATTATTAATTTCTTCTGTTCAACGATTTTAATCAGAAGAATGAGAACATACCGGTAAGTTGTTTTGACAGTTCTAAGTAGTTTGCATGAATATTGATTTTTTGCTTTATCAGGAGCAAAACAGCAGCTTTGTTCTTATTTCACCTCAAACGTTGTTTGTCATTTTACAAAACAATACTTGTTGAATTTAA
Organism: Panopea generosa; assembly: GCA_029582155.1. Taxonomy (NCBI): domain Eukaryota; kingdom Metazoa; phylum Mollusca; class Bivalvia; order Adapedonta; family Hiatellidae; genus Panopea; species Panopea generosa. The sequence goes on from CM055897.1 coordinate 55,905,802, forward strand.
TTTCATTAAATATCAGCTGTTATGTATTCCTACACATTTACTAAGCAGTGGATCGTTCATATTTTCATTCATAAATTTTACTGGAGTCTTAAACTAAATAATATTTTTTTATTGTCAGGATTGGAATTATTCAGGATTAAATTCATTTTTTCTGAATGTAAAGAATGTCGAAATACGCACTAAATCTTGCATAAAGTCTTTTATATGATTTGTGTGTGATTTGACATTCTTTACACATGCATAAAAAACAAATGAATTTAATCCTATAATATACCAATCAAGATTCAACTAGTAATGCATCCATGGGACACAGATGCCCCCACTTTGTAACAACATTGTAGATATCAATAAAGCCAAATATCAAGTTTCATCAAAATCTGTCCATTAATAAAGATTTTAGAGGTTGGAAACCGTCAGCCAATTAGAGTCCAGATCACCTAGTTAATATGAGCTAAATCCATCCATTGTTGAACTTGACCTGGGTTTTGTTGATATAAAGCCAAATAAAATTTTTCGTCAAAATCGGTCCAAAAATAAAGACTATAGAGGTCGGAAACTATCAGCCAATCAGAGCCCAGAACACCTAATTAATATGCAGGGATTTTGACGGAACCCGAACTTGAGCTGTAGTTTATCGCCATACATCTTCCTACCAAATATGAGTCAAAAAAGGGGCATAACTCCATCAAAAATCATTAGAAGTACAAACCTGACCTGTATTACCTGAATCTGAAGCCCCACACTAAATTTTGTTTATATCTGATCATTAAAACTAAAGATTTAAGTCAGAAACACTTTTCGTCCCGTACTTACGGACAGCGGTGATACTATATCCCCCCCACCCACAATTGAAAATGGCGGTGGCATAAAAACATGGACTGGCTCACATTTCTTCACTGTACTTTTTTTCAAATGAAATATGTAATGGTACCATTTCATAGGATGTAAAACAGTTGAATTTTGGTAAATTGTTCAATCTTTTAATTATAGGTTTTAGATAATTTATTTATCTTCTAACAAAATTAAATTAGCGATGAAGACGCATGGCGGAGTGAATGTCAAAGAGACAACCATTCCAAAATTGGAAAATAAGCATATTAAGCCGACACCCAGATTCAAACAAACAAACACCTTTAATTATATTATGTCTTTCATAAATTTTCATTTGTTTTAAGTTTAACTGTAGTGCCATTTTATTTAATTCTCGAACTGTTGCAACTGTGACATAATCACTTGCACATCGGCATGGATCATAGATGTCTGTGTACTTCAAAGCACGTAGGCACACTACATCAGGAGGTGAGACACATAATTTTACAAAGTGTTGGGAGAAATAACAATACAATTTACAGATTGTATTTTGTAATTCAAAACGAAGAGTTTTGTTTGTGTCAATGAACTAAAAAAAGTCAACAGGTTTGGTATATTTTATTCACTTAATTACTGTGCCTACCTAATTGCTATATAATAAGTTGTATATGAATGTTTATTTGTTGAATATTACATCAGAAATTATAATATAATTATACGGTACATAGAAATACCAAAACTACCTGTGTATTAGAATAGTCACAACACTTTTTTGGAAATAATAAATACTGGGACAACAAAAAAATGATTTGTTGCTGTCACAATACATACAGTAAATACAGTTATTCATGCTCACTGGTGCAGATGAAGGCATAAGTGCCGTAATCCTAAGAAAAAAAATAGATGTATAGGTAATTAATGACCTCATTAATTTTGATCTGTTTCTACACTGAAACACGAGTTTTAAACCTGGATTGTGCCCGACTGTGTCTACAGGGTACCACTTGTTAATCTTTATGTAGCAGACCGTCATGTCAGGACAAAACATTCAAGTAAGTCACATTAATAAAACATTTCTTCAGAGCCATTCTTCAAAACCAGCATCTATACTACAAATTTGCCGGAGATGATTATCAAGTATGTTTGATGTTTGACATGCACTTCTGGGAGAAATCTGCTAATCTAAAAGAAATATATGCATTGAAGTCTAAATGACCAATGTACAAAATAACAAACTTATTATGTCACATCATTTTCATCTTAATAGCATTGGGTAAAATCTATATGTTGCTTCCATTAATTTTTATTTTTTATTTACATTTTACACAAATGTGTTGCTGAATTTTCATAACAATTTCAAAATATAAATATTGCAATAATTTGTATAAAGCATTTTCCTTGTATATATAACATGTTTGAAACCAGAATAAAATAAAAGCACTACAATTGCCAACCATTTTATAATTTGCAATAAAGCTGTTATTGATGACAGTTTATTTCTAAATTTGTATGAGCTTAACTATAGTGCAGAAAAATGATACTACTTCACTGAACTGTATTCAATAAAATACACATGATCAATGATTTTTTAAAAACTGAGGTTATTAAACTTAAATCAAATTGCATAATACAGCACATATGATTATAATATGATGCTTATTTTCACAATAAGGATTTCATTTCAATTTTACCCCACCTATTTTGTCATGTTTTGGTGAAGACAGAGTGGTTGAATGACTAACATTGTGAAAACAAGTGCCATGCAGACAAGCTGGTCACGATGTACATTGGTTGTAGACATTGAAGCAAAGTTTTTGTAAGGTAGGTCTCATCATATGATCCATCAATATACTTACAAGACGAGCTATCTGATTCTTCGTCTGTAAATGACAAACATATTAACATTCACACACAGTACACAATTATATTTTGGCTAGTTATTACAAAAATTGGCCATTTCCAAGAATATTTCACCTGAAAAAGGAAACAAATACAAAAACAACTATCTACACACACCATAAAGTAAGTAGATTGGCTATCATTATATACATAATATGTCTAAACTCGATTATTATACAAAATTTAAGACCTCATTTTGTTATGAAGAATATATTGATAAATATATAATGATGCATTGTAAAAACAATTTTCATGTCTTAGGTTAAGTTCATTATAATTAGAAATCAAATTTGGGTCCTCCGTGGCCAAGTGGTCTAAGGCGTCATTCCAAGATCACTTACCTCTCATCGCTCAGGTCATAGGTTCGAGAAAAAAGTTCATGTAAATTGTGTATAAAGAGATACAAATTCATTAAAGAAACATTATGGTATGATGTTTATTGTATGATATTTAATTGTATGATATATAATTGTATATTATTGTCTTTGCCATATTTCTGTTATCAATGTAAATGGCCAAAGGCAAATGTCTAATAGAGTTACTACTAAACTTTGAAACATTTTAACAATTTATTCAAACAGGTGTGAAAAGGAGGAGGATTTAATTTAAACTTGTCACTTCTATTGTTTACAAAATTTACATGACAATATAATACTCTCCTAGCAGCTTTCATTGGCAGAGCAGAAATACTCAACACTAATGTTAAATATGAACTGTTGATTGTCATTGGTCTGTGTTATTTTTTTCCCCAACTATAATTATACACTCTCATGAAACATACTTTATGTGGCTTTGATACAGCCAGATGAAACGCACATGGAATATACTTTATGTGACTTTGATACAATCAGCTGACACTCAAATGGAATATACTTTATGTGGCTTCAATACAGCCAGATGACACACATGAAACATATTTTGTGTGGCTTTGATACAATCAGCTGACACTCACATGAAATATAATTTATGTAGGGTTGATACAATCAACTGACACTCACATGGAATATACTTTATGTAGGGTTGATACAATTAACTGACACTCACATGGAATAATATACTTTATGTGGCTTTGATACAATCAGCTAACGATCACATGGAATAAATTTTATGTGGCTTTAATACAGCCAGATGACACACACACACTGAATATACTTTATGTGGCTTTAATACAGCCAGATGACACACACACACACTGAATATACTTTATGTGGCTTTAATACAGCCAGATGACACACACACTGAATACACTTTATGTGGCTTTAATACAGCCAGATGACACTCAAATGGAATAATATACTTTATGTGGCTTTGATACAATCAGCTGACACTCACATGGAATATACTTTATGTGGCTTTAATACAGCCAGATGACACACACATAGAATATACTTTATGTGGCTTTAATACAGTCAGCTGACACTCACATGGAATATACTTTATGTGGCTTTGATACAATCAGCTGACGCTCACATTGAATAAATTTTATGTGGCTTTAATACAGCCAGATGACACACACATGGAATATACTTTATGTGGCTTTAATACAGCCAGATGACACACACACTGAATACACTTTATGTGGCTTTAATACAGCCAGATGACACTCACATGGAATAATATACTTTATGTGGCTTTGATACAATCAGCTGACACTCACATGGAATATACTTTATGTGGCTTTAATACAGCCAGATGACACACACATAGAATATACTTTATGTGGCTTAAATACAGTCAGCTGACACTCACATGGAATATACTTTATAAGGCTTTGATACAATCAGCTGACGCTCACATTGAATAAATTTTATGTGGCTTTAATACAGCCAGATGACACACACATGGAATATACTTTATGTGGCTTTGATACAGTCAGCTGACACTCACATGAAACATACTTAATGTGTCTTTGATACAATCAACTGACACTCACATGAAACATACTTAATGTGTCTTTGATACAATCAACTGACACTCACATTATATATAATTTATGTGGCTTTAATACAGCCAGATGACACACACACGGAATATACTTTATGTGGCTTTAATACAGCCAGATGACACTCACATGGAATAATATACTTTATGTGGCTTTGATACAATCAGCTGACACACACATGGAATATACTTTATATAGCTTTAATACAGCCAGCTGACACTCACATAAAACCTACTTCATTTTGCTTGAATAAAACCAGTTGAAATTCACATGAAACATTTCTATTTTTAGTAACACTGATCTTGATTTTGAAAAGAGCAATAACTCTGCATAGAATTAAGTCAGCACCACAAAACTTGTGTCACGCATATCTACATTTCATGTTGATCTTGTAAGGAAAATATTGAGTCAATTGTCTGAAAACTGCAGAAAGAAGTTCATAAGAATTGCAAAATGGTAAATATACTCTTTTACTACAAAGGATTGAATCCCATTTATTTACACTTAATGTATACAAACTCAATCACTCTTGACTGTGGAAGTAACATTGCAATATGGTAAATACAGTAAAGTCAGTATTGTAAAAATCTCTTCACTTGATGTTGACCATGTTCAAATCAACTGCCTGAAAACTGTAAAAAAGTTTGCCTCACGAGAAAATTAATTGCAATTCTCTTGTCAGCATCACAAAATTTGTGCATTGTGTGATATACACAAAAAAAAGTCATGATGTTGCAAAGTAACAAGTCAATCGCTTGAAAACTGCAAAAGTTTGTCACAACAAGTTGCTGACAGATCAACTAACTGATATCCAGACCAGCAGATCAACTAACTGATATCCAGACCAGCAGATCAACTAACTGATATCCAGACCAGCAGATCAACTAACTGATATCCAGACCAGCAGATCAACCAACAAAGGTAACTGCTAATATACTTAATTGGGGGGGAGGGGAGGGGTAAAAATATCTTTAAGGACAATTAAGTTATTGGGCTGAAACCAGATGCACCCGGGCATATAACAAGATGGTCACATTGGCCTTTAAATGTCACCTATGGCAGAGAAGACAATGCCAATGAAGGCAATTTTTGATAATGCAAGGCCAATACCTGTGACAATTAACTTGGTCAGATTTTATATTATAGATATATAGCTACCATATAATTTTGGTAAATATCAAAATGAAAACTGCAATTGCTAGTGTGCATGTTACATCAAATTGTAACAGTATCTTTGATGATTTAACGGCCATAACTCTCAACATTAATTTTCAGATTTGGCCAGTTAATAAACTTGTTATAACAACTGTGCAACTTAAATGAGGATGAAATAAAAACTGTGAGTGTTGGAGTGCATACAACATCAAATAATGCAAATGTTTGACAATTCAAGGACCATAACTCCAACAGAAGTCATAAAATCATCCTCAGAAATTGTGAAACCATACAAACAATTCATATAAGACTACTGTGATAAAAGAAATGTAAAATCCACTATGATATTATACTACTGTGATAAAGTAATATAAAATCCACTGCGATATTAAACTACTGTGATAAAGTAATGTAAAATCCACTGTGATATTAAACTACTGTGATAAAGTAATGTAAAATCCACTATGATATTATACTTCTGTGATAAAGTAATGTAAAATCCACTGTGATATTTTACTACTGTGTTAAAATAATGTAAAATCCACTGTGATATTAAACTACTGTGAAAAAGTAATGTAAAATCCACTGTGAAATATTATACTACTGTCATAAAATAATGTAAAATCCACTGTGTGATATTATACTACAGTGATAAAGAAATGTAAAATCCACTATGATATTAAACTACTGTGATAAAGTAATGTAAAATCCACTGCGATATTATATTACTGTGATAAAGTAATGTAAAATCCACTGCGATATTATACTACTGTGTTAAAATAATGTAAAATCCACTGTGATATTAAACTACTGTGATAAAGTAATGTAAAATCCACTGTGAGATATTATACTACTGTCATAAAATAATGTAAAATCCACTATGAGATATTATACTACTGTCATAAAATAATGCAAATCCACTGTGTGATATTATACTACTGTCATAAAATAATGTAAAATCCACTGTGTGATATTATATTACTGTCATAAAATAATGTAAAATCCACTATGATATTAAACTACTGTGATAAAGTAATGTAAAATCCACTGTGATATTATACTACTGTGATAAAGTAATGTAAAGTCCACTGTGATATAATAGTACTGTGATAAAGTAATGTAAAATCCACTGTGATATTATTCTACTGTGTTAAAAAAATGTAAAATCCACTGTGATATTAAAGTACTGTGATAAAGAAATGTAAAATCCACTGTGAGATATTATACTACTGTCATAAAATAATGTAAAGTCCACTGTGTGATATTATACTACTGTGATAAAGTAATGTAAATTCTACTGTGTGATATTGTTCTTCTGTGATAAAGGTAATGTAAAATCCACTGTGTGATATTGAACTACTCTAATGAAGTTATGTTAAATCCACTGTGTGATATTGTCCTACTGTGATGAAGTAATGTAAAATCCACTGTGAGATATTGTCCTACTGTGGTAAAGTAATGTAAAATCCACTACTACTGTGATAAAGTAATGTAAAATCCACTGTGTGTTATTGTACTACTGTGATAAAGTAATGTAAAATTCACTGTGTGATATTGTCCTACTATGATGAAGTATTGTAAAATCCACATTGTGATATTGTCCTTCTGTGATTAAATAATGTAAAATCCACTGTGAAATATTGTACTACTGTGATGAAGTTATGTAAAATCCACTGTGTGATATTGAACCACTGTGATAAAGTAATATGAAATCCACTGTGTGACATTGTAATACTGTGATAAAGTAATGTAAAATCCACTGTGTGATATTGTCATACTGTGATTAAGTAATGTAAAATCCACTGTGAAATATTGTCCTACTGTGATAAAGTAATGTAAAATCCACTGTGTGATATTGTACTACTGTAATAAAGTAATTTAAAATCCACTGTGTGATATTGTACTACTGTAAAATCCACTGTGTGATATTGTACTACTGCGATAACGTAATGTATAATCCACTGTGTGATATTGTACTACTGTGATAAAGTAATGTAAAATCCAATGTGTGATATTGTACTACTGTGATAACGTAATTTAACATCCACTGTGTGATATTGTACTACTGTGAAATCCACTGTGTGATATTGTAATATTGTGATAACTTAATGTATAATACACTGTGTGATATTGTACTACTGTGATAAAGTAATTTAAAATCCACTGTGTGATATTGTTCTACTGTGAAATCCACTGTGTGATATTGTACTACTGCGATAACGTAATGTATAATCCACTGTGTGATATTGTAATACTGTGATAAAGTAATTTTAAATCCACTGTGTGATATTGTACTACTGCGATAAAGTAATGTATAATCCACTGTGTGATATTGTACTACTGTGATAAAGTAATGTAAAATCCACTGTGTGATATTGTACTACTGTGATAAAGTAATGTAAAATCCACTGTGTGATATTGTACTACTGCGATAACGTAATGTATAATCCACTGTGTGATATTGTACTACTGTGATAAAGTAATGTAAAATCCACTGTGTGATATTGTACTACTGTGATAAAGTAATGTAAAATCCACTGTGTGATATTGTACTTCTGTGATAACGTAATGTATAATTCGCTGTGTGATACTGTACTACTGTGATAAAGTAATGTAAAATCCACTGTGTGATATTGTACTTCTGTGAAATCCACTGTGTGATATTGTAATGCCCCGTATATTGACAGTCTGTAATTTATCGGACATTTATTTAAAGCATTAACTTACGCTATTTCAAATGTTTTGTTTTGTTTTACATTTCATGTCAAGTTATCATTTACCCAATATTGTATCTTTCAACAGTGTCATTGTTGACCTAGTTTCAAGGCTAGATTAAATGTGTTATCCGTAAACACTTCTCTGTTATTGTTTGACCATGCTTTTATCTGCCATTTTGGATGTTGACAGTATTGCATGATGTTACGCGCGGTTTGAGCGCACAATAAAGTTGGTGCGCTTGGTGCGCTAACTTTGGTTACGATCGTGCGCTGTTTGCGCACAATGTAAATGGTGTGCTTCTTAATGTTACAGTGCACAGTATAGTTGGTGCTCTCTCTAGTGCACATAGTGCGTATATAAGGAGTGCACACCTTTTGTAGAGGACTCTGATTTTCACTTTCTTAGGTACTCATTGCCATTTTTTTGTTTTATTTATAAATACAGCAGGGTTCATTATTTATTTATTTATTTAATTCAGAAATTAACTAAGTAACCATTTTAAAGTGAAGTTATATATTACACCTTTTAAGCAGTAATTTTGGTACTTTAAATAGATTTTAAAGTAACAATAATTTAAGTAATATTCAGACTCAGTCAAAGTTGATAATTTATTGATTTATTGTATGAGACAACTGGACGCAATATAATTTAAAGCTATTATATATATATATCTGCATTGATCATTTCTACTTTGAAATTGTTTAAATATTACAATCTGTTAATTTACTCATGGAAATAAAAGAGTAAAACTTAGATCATTGTTTTTATACTTTAACCTGCCTAGTTAGTACATAATTTTAAGTTCCATACTTTTAAGTTATTTATTCATGGAATCAGTTTTATTTACATCCTGTCTGAGTTTTGACCTAATGGCATAGACCGAATCTTGTACAAAACACGTTACACGAGCACGTAACAATAATGTACTACTGCGATAACATAATGTATAATTCACTGTGTGATATTGTACTACTGTGATAAAGTAATGTAAAATCCACTGTGTGATATTGTACTACTAAGATAATGTAATGTTTAATCCACTGTGTGATATTGTACTACTGTGATAAAGTAATGTAAAATCCACTGTGTGATATTGTACTACTGTGAAATCCACTGTGTGATATTGTACTACTGCAATAACGTAATGTATAAGCCACTGTGTGATATTGTACTACTGTGATAAAGTAATGTAAAATCCACTGTGTGATATTGTACTACTGTGAAATCCACTGTGTGATATTGTACTACTGCGATAACGTAATGTATAATCCACTGTGTGATATTGTACTACTGTGATAAAGTAATGTAAAATCCACTGTGTGATATTGTACTACTGTGATAACATAATGTAAAATCCACTGTGTGATATTGTACTACTGCGATAACATAATGTAAAATCCACTGTGTGATATTGTTCTACTGTGATAAAAGTAATGTAAAATCCACTGTGTGATATTGTACTACTGTGATAAAGTAATGTAAAATCCACTGTGTGATATTGTACTACTGTGATAAAGTAATGTAAAATCCACTGTGTGATATTGTACTACTGTGAAATCCACTTATTGTATTGATCTTCTGCGATAATGTAATGTAATATCCACTGTGTGATATTGTATTACTGTGATAAAGTAATGTAAAATCTACTGTGTGATATTGTACTACTGCGATAACGTAATGTATAATCCACTGTGTGATTTTATACTACTGTGACCAAGGCTCCAAGAAAATTGAAATGGCAAACAGGCCCAGGTCAAGTAAGATCATCTGCATATATAACCATAAGAGGGTACTCGTCTGAGAAATACACAGTTGAGTAGTGTACAAAAACTTGCACTAAACGTCTACACACAACTAACTACACATTCTGTCACAAGTAATATATATACAGACAAGAGCAGCAGAAACACTTCTTAGCAGGTATCCTAGATATGCATACCAAAGTGTGTCAGTATATATATGTAACAAATACAAGTCTATCATATGTGCAGTGCTGGCAACATCTGTATATCTTTCATATTTTGATGTATCATAAACTACACTTGTCGTCCCCCCCTCCCCAATAAACCAATGAAGTGTATGTGGCTTAATGGATAAGGCAGTTTCACCAACTGATCAAATGGTATTGGCTTGTATATTTGGCACAGAGTAAGGGCATTACTCTTGCTGTATTTGAACAACAAACTCTAATACTGTTACTGACCTTTTTTCTATGATATTTTTTTTTTATAAACCTATACATAATATTTAGTCATCAAACAGAAAAAAACAAAAAAAGGGATAAAGAGGTTATAAACTCTTAAACAATATTTTTGATTATTCACCATTTTATCCCTTTTGGGGTCCTTGCTGGCCCTTTACTGATATTAAATACCCTTTAAAAATCTCAGGCTTATACCCTTTAAAAATCTCTAGCTCAGCTGTTATGACTAAACAATTCTCCAAACCCCAAGATGATAATTCCAAAATTAACTGATAAAAATAGAATTTAACATTTTTCCATAATATTCTTATGTAAAAATCAAAGTCCCTTTACTGGACCCCAATAGATCCTAGCCCCGTCATTAGAACAAACACGAAACCCCTCAAAGAGATCATTAATTTTATACCAAATATGAACGCAATTGACTGGATAGTTCTTGAGAAGTTTTCAATTTTTACCCTTTTGGGGCCTATCCTGATCCTTTATGACAGTAGAAACCACTCGTTTTTACAATCTGAACCTCCTTTACCAAACAAAGTGAAAATATAGACAAAATCAGTTCCTTTCAAAAATAATGACATGTGACCCGCAATTGAACCCTCGAGACGGGGTCATTTTTAACCCTAGGAAAACCATTTGAACAAATTGAATAGAACTTTAGTTGGTTATCATTACTACATAAATATTTTCAAAATCTGTTGGGCAGTTCAGAGAAGATTTTTTAAGTTTTGGACTAATTTTAGTAACAGCGGCAGATTGAAAAAAAAAGAAAAAAAATCTTCTGCATAGTCTCCAATGCAATAGAACATCCATGTGAAGTTTGAGTTTAATTGGCTTAGTTGTTTTAGAGAAAGTGCTGATAATGGACGAAAGACAACAGACGACGGACAACGCACCATCACATTGGCTTTGGCCAGCAGAGCTAAAAACGGAAGTATCTGTTTTCCCTTAGTATTCTTTATTAAAAATCAGTCGCTTTACAGGACCCCAGTTTATCCGAACCCCTTTATTTGAACATCTTTGAAACCCCTATAAACAGATTTTTGAAATTTCACAAATTTATCTTTCTCTCTCCACCCCCCCCCCCCCCACCCCCAAAAAAAAAAAACCAAAACAACTTGTCAAAATATTATGGTAATATAACAACTGTGTAATTTTGATGAGAATCAAATGAAACTAGAGTGCACACAAGGTCAAATAGTGCAATATTTGACAATTCAAGGCCATTACTCTGACATTAATATTCTGATTTGGTCAGTTCAATAACTTGTCCAAGATATTATGGTTCTATAAATACTGTGTAAGTTTGATGAGGATCAAATGAAAAATAAGAGTGCTAGAGTGCACACAAAGTTCAGAAACTTGTCCTGGATGTTATGCTTATATGAATCCAGTGCAAGTTTGGTGAGAATTAATTAAAAAATGCAGGTCCTACAGTATACACAAGGTTAAATAGTGCATTGTTTAATGTTTCAAGGGCCATAACTCTGACAATATTAATCCAACTTGGCCAGTTCAAGAAGATATTATGGTTATATAACTGCTGTGTAAGTTTGGTGAGGATCAAATGAAAATTGCGGTTGCTAGAGTGCACACAATGTCAAAAAGTGCATTTTTTAATGTTTCAAGGGCCATATTTCTGACATTAATGAAACAAATTGGTCAGCTGAAGAACTTGCCCAGGATATTATGGTAACATAACAACAGTGCAAGTTTGGTGTGGATCAAATGAAAATGCAGGTACTAGAGTGCACACACGGTCAAATAGTGCATTTTTTGTTTCAAAGGCAAGAACTCTGTCAATAATATGATTTGGCCAAGAACTTGTCCGAGATATTAAGGTTATATTACTACTATATAAATTTAGTGAAAATTCAATGAAAAATGCGGGTGCTAGAGTGCACACAACAAAAAATTCATGGACAGACAATGGACAACAGGTGATCAAAATAGCTCACCTTTAATATAAATTTCTCTATGTTGAATTGACAAGTCCCCTAGGGTGGGGCCAATTTTGACCCTAAGGTTGTGACTTGATAGAAACTCATTAAATGATACCACATGCAAAATATCAAAGCTCCAGGCCCTGTATTTTCGGAGAAGATATTTGAAATTTTGAGAAGAAAATACTGATTAACCCCAAGGTCATCATTTGAACAAACTTGAGAGAGCTTTGCATAAGAATGCTTCACACAAAATAGGTGAAAATCTGTCATGTGCTTTCAGAGAAGTCATTTAAAGCAAAAGTTAATGACAGATTACAGACTGACCATGGAAGGAAGATCTATGGACAGATGACAGACGAAGGTAGATCTCAATAGCTTATCCTGAACTTTGCTCACCTGAGCTTAAAATATTGTTTCCAAAATATTTGGGGGAAATATTTTGAGAAGGCTGGGTTTTTTTTAGGGGCAACTACACTAAGAGCAGACATGATTTTCTTATACCATGTTTTAACAATCTAGTTTCCTTACTACCAACCTAATAACTGCCCAATAAGCCACCCCGACCAAACATAAAGTCGTTCTAAAGTCTTCAACGGTAACATGCAATGGCTATGCAGCATGTGCAGTTTTGGTTAACCTATCAAATAAATATAAATTCAAGTATTCATTTAGTGCTAATAATTAGCACTAATAAATATTGCTAAACTAATAGTTAAGCGCATGAGAATGTGAACAATTGTGTTTGAAAACCTAATAACTGCTCATAATCCCCTCCAGCAAACACACAAAAGTAGTTTCGCATAACTCCAATATACACAAGGTGTAGTTACAACATACAGAGTGTAAAGTTATGTTTAACCCAGCAGATTGTACATTGTGCCAATTCAGTGCCATTAAGCAACACCAATTCTAGACCACAGAGTATATTAGGCAAGAGCTGTATATTTCTGCAATGACTTATATAAGTCCTTGATATGGGAGTCTGACTTCGGCTAATTTTCATCATTTTAAACATTTGTACAGGGAAGGAAACCTTTTTAGATCTGATCCTTATCCCAATAAACAATCTGATACTGGTACAGGTCAGTAATTAAAACGTGTTATGTGATAAAAATACTCGAATTCAAAGATAGATTTTTTCTAAAATTTGTTTTCAACAACATTAAGTCCCCACGAATAATGTCTTTGAACCAAAAACAATAAAAATTGATATCAACGAAAATTAATTATTTCACAGTACTAAATGCAATCACGTGACTGGCGAGTTCTCCAAAATGTTTTAAAATAGGCTAAAGATTATTGATTTATATTCCTGTAGAGTATCAGTGCTAGTTTTTTAGTTCAAAAATATGTCATATATTTACAATAATTGGAACTGTATATTATTTCCACTCAAACACATCAAAGTTAAAGATGTATGTCATGATTTCCTCAGCAAAAATACGCAAATACCAAGATGTGTTTATAAATCAGAGCCTTAACATTTTTGGCTTCTGCGGTCCCATTTATAAGAGGCATTTTAGGGCCATGGAAAATATAAGTTTAAGAATTAACTACTAATTAATGTTGTCAGACACATTTCTACTTTTCATGTTTTTGACAAAATGTTTTACTGCTGCTTTAGAGAAATCAATAACAAAGAAATAAATGAATATACTCAGTCTAATTTGTACATGCTAGGTTCAGAGCACTTTCATAATTCATACATGATATAAAGCTTGGCATTTCTGAAATCACGGAGTTGATTTGTATATACAAATTTTACTATATGGCAAATGTATACACATTCAAAGGCAACACATTCAGTTACCTTCCCCTGACGTATTCGAAAACCTTAAGCACAGAACATGTAGATTTTGTACTCTGTATTAGAATCAATGATGATCAGGATTATTCTACTTTAACATTTGCAAACTTTCCTGTTTGTCTATTACAAAAAAAACCAAGAGCAACATTTTACATCTTATACGTTCAGCTCAAATCAGTACCTTAGTGCATTGATTTGATACTGAATTCAAGAACAGAATGAATTATGCGCTTTTACATTTAGACATTCCATGTTGTTGTGTTAAATGACTATGACTCAATTCCAATTTACCATGACAAAAGCTCTACTGGCAATACATAAGCTCAGCTGGCAGTCAGAGCTAAAAAAACAAGGTCAAGTTATTCTGCAGATGTTGATTAAAAAAATACTCTGTTACTGCAAAACAAGATGAGGTCAGTTTTGAAATCTGGTCTCACGAAAACTGATTTTCACAAGCAGGGTGAGAGCTAGTTCTTATACAGTATTCTCAATCCATAGATTGTCAAATTACATGTTCCTGGTATCCTGTCCATTTCTGCAGATAAATTTATATAGGGAATATACTGAAAACATTTTGTTTTTCAATTTTTGATGCTTTATATTGTATACTATTATGTTACCATAATTATGTTGTTTTAAATGTTAAGAGAAGTGATTACTTTAGCACAATTGTAATTTAACTACTGTACATTTAAAAACACTCATTAAGAAGATATCTTAACAATTTGGCTAATAAAGTAGAACTCTACGACATATTTTACTGGAGAAATCATAGAACTAACATATAACTTATTTTTATTTTTCTGTTAAAGGAAAGCTTGTTTAAAGATGTCAACATAACTAGTTTGTTTAGAATAGTAACTGTCAGACATTTACCATATAATATACATATATCCTTATTTGAGGATTTATATCCACTGGTGTCAGCATAAATTATGCTGTGTGAGCATTTTGGTGTGATGGTGTTTTATAAGTTCACATATTACAGAAGGAAAAATGTTATCACCCATTCAAGGGCAATAAAAAATTGTTCATATTTTTTAATGAAAAATAAAAGATTCAAATAGAAACTGTACAAATGGTTATACAGCTGTAGTTATTACCGTCTTACTATACAGGTGCTGTCTGGCTACCAGAGGCTATCTACATTGTTCATTTAGTTGCATATTCAGAAATGCTCTCTAGAAAAGCTACTGCATCAAAACCCATTAATTTGTTATATGCTGCTTCTGAACCACACAAGTGATTATTTCTAGAAGTGCTTAAAAAATTTGCTGAATGAAAATAAAAAGATTTAGATATTAGGATCCCAGAAAACAGTACACCCAATCAAGTGTTGGCAATTAATGAAGGATTCTTGTACCCAACTTTTATTAGAAATAGTTGTTAAAACTGGGTATAATTATGTGATCCTTAAAAGTATGTGTTACCGAGCTGTCTGTGAATCCTAGATATCTATATCCCATTACTGTGATCCTCGGATTGTTTCCTGGGAGGATACAACACCTGTGCTCCCAAGTTGTATTTGATTCCTTCAGCACTTTAGATATCTGTGACTCCTAGTTGCCCATAAATGTCTGAAACCCCTAGTGACCCATAAATGTATGTGACCCTTTGTGTTCTTGGATACCAGGCTGACTGTAATCACAAATGTATGCTCCTCCCCTAGTTGTCTATCTAAATATATGTTATATCTTAATGTCTGTGATCTACAATTGCCTTTATAAATATCCGTGATCTACCATTTTGTATGATCCCTATATATCTCGTCCTCTAATTGTCTATATAAACGTTTGTGATACATATAAATATGTGATCTACAATTGTGTATGATTCTGAAATGTCTGATCTACCATTGTGTATGATCCCTAAATATCTCGTCCCCTAGTTATCTATCACATACATGTAAATATGTGATCTACAATTGTGTACGATTCTGAAATGTCTGATCTACCATTGTGTATGATCCCTAAATATCTCGTCCCCTAGTTATCTATCACATACATGTAAATATGTGATCTACAATTGTGTACGATTCTGAAATGTCTGATCTACCATTGTGTATGATCCCTAAATATCTCGTCCCCTAGTTATCTATCACATACATGTAAATATGTGATCTACCATTGTGTATGATCCCTAAATATCTCGTCCCCTAGTTGTCTATCACATACATGTAAATATGTGATCTACTATTGTGTATGATCTCTAAATATCTCGTCCCCTAGTTGTCTATCACATACATGTAAATATGTGATATACAATTGTGTATGATTCTGAAATGTCTTTGATCTACCATTGTGTATGATCTCTAAATATCTCATCCCTTAGTTGTCTATCACATACATGTAAATATGTGATCAACAATTGTGTATGATTCTGAAATGTCTTTGATCTACCATTGTGTATGATCCCTAAATATCTTGTCCGCTAGTTATCTATCACATACAAATAAATATGTGATCTACCATTGTGTATGATCCCTAAATGTCTCATCCCCTAGTTGTCTATATAAATGTTTGTGATACCTAAATGTCTGCAATCTACAAATGCCAATAATCCCTAAATATCCTATCCCCTAGTTGCCTATATAAATGTATGTGATACCTTTACATATATGTGATCTACAATTGCCTATGATCCCTTTATATCCTGTCCCCTAGTTGCCTATATAAATGTATGTGATACCTTTACATATATGTGATCTACAATTGCCTATGATCCCTTTATATCCTGTCCCCTAGTTGCCTATATAAATGTATGTGATACCTTTACATATATGTGATCTACAATTGCCTATGATCCCTTTATATCCTGTTCCCTAATTGTCTATATAAATGTATAATTCCAATCTCATAATCATAAAGCTATTTAAAGCATTTTCATTGGACGTCAATTTTTTAAAGACTTTTATTTTTAGATAAAACCCATGAGCCGGACTACTTTTATGTTTCTCGTGTAAACAAAGAAGCATCAACATTTTGATGGTCGGTTTAACAATATACAAACTTCAATGACGTTCACAACATTCCACACTTTTTAAAACACAACGAAAATAAATGTTAGATGTAGTCTGAGCTGTTTTCTTCGGGTTATTGTTTTATAGATTTCTTTGGTTCAGCGATTTAACAGGGCGTCAAAATCACACCACAAATTGTTTTGAGAAGCAATGAAGTACGTCATAAAATGTTAAGATTTGAGATGTATAGTGTACCATTGAACACAACCCTGTTTTACTGATTGTGAATGCTAGTCGTTGACAAAAATTTTCATAGGAAAAACTAAATAACAAGAGGGCCAAGATGGCCATATATCGCTCACCTGACTGACCTTGAGTCACCCAACATAAGTAAATTATATAATACATGTCGCTCAAAATTCCAGAAAGACAAGATGGGCAAGTAGTTAGAATTTTGATTTGTTTTGAAGATGTAACAGATGCGTAGAAGAGTTCAAACTTGGTAGAGGTTAACCCATGATAAATGTCAGTGGAATTACATAAAAATCAGGTCAGTAGATTCTGATAAGAAGGCTTTTGAAGTTTTTACTATAGATGCTAAGTCTTCGAACTAAGATAAAAATCCAGTGCCAGCACAAAACTAACCTGTTATGTTTGAGAACGGTTTCAAACTAAAGCATCAGACTTAACTATTGTGCATGAAATAATCCACAGTTCCAGCACAATGAATATTCCTACGAGTTTCAAACACAAGCCTTCCCAAAGTACATCGCTTGAAAGAATCTTTGTTGCAGTGCAATCTCCCCCAAAAACAATTAAGCTCCTCCTCAAAGATTTCAATTACACTTTGACACTGAAAATCTCAAGCAGACTTCTTGCTGTGATGTAACTAGCTAAAAATATCGTATTGCTTTATTATGAAGCAGTAAACCAGCCCTGTCTAATCCATAAAAACTCTGACTTTTATATTCAGAACAACACCTATTTTAAAGTGGTTCATGATATTTGAATAATATTCAATCATTGATTTTAATTGTATCATTCATCTTTTTATGATGAATTATCTTTTAAAACATATATCTAGTATAATATTGTATAATAATAGCAAAAAAAAAGTTTATCTAAAGAGTTTATTACCTCTTCTTTTAATAACTGCTATACACAGACAAAACAGGGGAAGTAATTTGACATCAACAAACTAACCCCATCCCCTGGCTGCCATGTTTTTTGACGAATCAAGATGGCTTGAACAAACTTGGTAGAGAGTCACCAAAGGAACATTTCTGTGAAATTATTTTAAAATCGAGCCAGTAGTTTCTGACAAGAAGATTTTTTAAGTTTTTACTATAGTTTATATAGTAAACTAACCCCACTCCCTGGCCGCCATGTTTTTTGACGAATCAAGATGGCTTGAACAAACTTGGTAGAGGGTCATCCAAGGGACATTTCTGTACAATTATATCAAAATTGGCCCAGTGGTTTCAGAGGAGAGGTTGTTAAAAGCTAAAAGTTAACGACGAACGACGGACACCAGGCGATCACAAAAGTTCACCTGTGAGCCTTTGGCTCAAGTGAACTAAAAACATGTACATGTAGTTGAAGTTCAGAAGAAGACAATCGTGAGACAATGTAAATACACAAACCTTGCACGTAAAAGTCGTTCAAAACATTCCAAATTCGGATTCTCCACCAATGAGCGTGGATTTATATGACTTTCATAAATATTGACACATTTTTAAAAACAAGCGTGTATACAAAAACTTTACAATGACGTCAGCGTCTACGTGTATATATATATATATATATACACACTGTGTTGGTATTTCCTGGAATTATTGATTTTTGTTTTTTCTAAATCCAGAGATAAAAGGCGGGTGTTTAATTTTTTCACCGCAATATATTTCGTTATATTACAATAAACAAACTAATGTTAGAGTTCATATAAATGTATGGGATACCTCAATATTATCCTGTTCCTTAATTGCTTATATAAATGTATGTGATACTTATATATCTGTGATCTACAATTGCTAATGACTTAAAAATGTCTCGTCAACTAGATGTCAATGAACTTTAGTTTCCAAAGAATACTAAAAGTGCCCCAATATGCCAGAGAATCTCCAGTCGTCTATGACAGATATTGCTTTATGTATTGAATACTCCACCTGCTGCACAGGTGATGCAAGCAGCCAGCACACATGAGGACATGTTTTTATCAGCCACTGGAAGTATCAGTCAACATGCTGCACCTTCTATAAACATGAAGCAGAGATAAATCTCCAATAAAAACACAACACAATAATGACATTTTTCTCTTCAGAAGAATGCATATTATGTGTATTGTCTACAAGAAACTACTGTGTGTTAATGGAGTCTTAAAACTCATAATATAGGAATAATGCTTCAGCTGCAGTGGAAGTAGTTGCAGGACAGATACACAATACCAATTCTACTCTACTGCAGTAAAATGTATATTGTATGAAAATGTTTTAAGTGACTTCATCTTAATGAAAATCTGGAGTAAATTACAAAACTTAAATGAACACCTAGCAATGAACCTAGTAAACTGAAGATGAACAACAATTAAGGTGATGTTGAAACTGACTGATAGAAGAAAGAAAATCACTGAGGTGTTGTTTTGTTACACCGATATCCAGATTTGCAGCTATACACGAATCTGAAATGGGATCTTACAAACAAAGAAGAGATTGGTTTTGTTAACTTCATCTTTGAAATAGAAGATGATAGACAGACAGTTAAATAAGAATATTATCAAAGTTTTAATTTCTACAAAGCATATCCAGCACATAATAAATTATTATCTTTATTATCTTTAGAAAGTTTCACTAAAAAAGGAGCAAAAAAAATTTACTCGTTCAAAATCTCTAGAAGAGCAGTTAATCATGTTCAACCAAATCTAGGTAAGTCTTCTCTCACCTGATCCTCTCCTGGTCAAGGATGGCTCCCCAAGATTGACAAAGAAATCTTCACTTTTCTCATACTCCTCGTCGTCATAGATACGGATTTTTATGTATTTTCTGAAAATATAGAAATCAAAACAATCTTTATTGTAAATATAGTTACATATTATGTAAAGCTTGCTATAAGCTGAGGCTACAAAGAGCTGAAGCTAGACTTTTATAATGTTGGTCTATGGACTTCCCCCATATCTGATGGCTGGTTTAATTTTTATATTGTTTAAAAAATTATCTAAACAAGGAGAAATAGTTTACAATATCTAAACAAGGAGAACAATTTAACAATCAATCAGTGAAACATGGAAGTCAAATTTTTTTTTTTTTAAATTTGTTTTTTTTTTGTGTGCAAAATAAATGGAAAACTGCCAAAATTTCAAATTATACGCTTGTCATGGCAATTCTAATTGATAAAGAATAGTTACTGTAGCAATTCTGTTTTCTAATAGAACTTTGAAATATTTATTGTAATTTTCAATGAAGTTTTATATTCTTGGAATACTGGTCTGAAGTTGTTATACACTGTGTAAGTTTTATAAGAAGTTAAATCAAAATTGCTCAAGTTCTTGGCCAGACACTCTAGATTTTTCACAATTTTGACTGTCAAGAGCAATTAATCTCAAGATATTGGACTGGTTATGGAACTTGACCATAATAATTTTTATAATAGTCATACAAATTCTGTGTAAGTTTGGTTTAGATCCAAGAAAAAATACTTTGTTACTGTACAACATGAATAGGTCAATTTTGGAATCTGGTCTTCCAAAAACTCTTGTTTTCACAAGCAGGATCAGAGCTAGTTCTTATACAGTTTTCAAACTTGACTGAGATATTATAGTTTTCTGTATATGTTTGATAAATTTTAGATTAAAATTGCTCAGTTATTAAGCAGATATATTTAATGATAATTTTGACTAAGTCGTCTCAAGGCCATCATTGTTGGAAAACTGGTATGAACTGACCAGTTATCTAACATGGCCAAGATATCGGTCATTACACATATGTTTATATTTGATTAATAACCACCTCAAGGGCCCACCCCCAGGGCCAAACTGTGAGGCCCAAGGACACGCAAGTCACAATTTTTTATAAAGGACCAATATAAGTCCATAATCATGCTCACCATTGTTTCCCAGTGTTTCCTATAGTGAGAATAAGATTTTCAAAGTTTACCTTGAATCTGGCTGTTTTAGCCCTACCCCCAAGGCACAGTGCAATTCACAATTTTGATCTCACAACAAAGTCTCAAGAAACCTAAAAAGGAATGGATTCCCCAAAACAAAGATAAAAAGTATGGCCAAAATTATACTACCTGGTAAACAGTACCTGGCAGATGATCTAAGTGATTTTATTTATAGAAGGTAACACATTTAGTTTAAAACTAATCTTCCATGCGGCCCTCTATTATTTACAAGATATACAAAAATGAAATAAACATGTACATGAAATATTCAGTGCAGACAATACTGAAAACAACAACAAATTTCTTCTTCACACACAAGACTCTTCACACACATTCTTTCATAAAATGTCAAAATTCAAAATGGGTTGATAGCATTATATTTATAGAAAATATTTATTTACAGAGCATTGCGGTATGTAACTGTTTACAAGATTCTGGACACAGATGCACAGAAAAACATTTACGATTACACATTTTTCATCCATTTGATTAAACTGCTTTGAAATACCATAACTGTAGTTTTTTCTTTAATATTTACTGGTAGATTATTCCATATTATTGGACCAGAGTATGTTAAACTTTGTTTAAATATTTCTTTTTTCGGTTTAGGTAGTATGGAATTATTTGAAGAATCTGACCGTGTTACAGGTGCATTTTTATTTGTTTGTCTGATATAAAACATTTCATTTACATATACTGGGGTTATAGACTTTGTTATTCTGTACATAAATTTTGCTTTTCTAAGATAAATATTCTGTCAAATATTGTCAATATTTTCAATTTCTGCAAACTTTCAAATGATTTTACAACATTGTAATCTAAAATGATTTTGCAAGCATGTTTTTGGAGTCTAAATATTCTATTTAAGTTGGTTTGACAGGCGCCACCCCATATAACATTACAATAATCTATATGAGGTTGAATATAAGCTTTATAAAACTGAATGGTCTATTTAATGCGTGACAGGAGTCAAACTGTTTGATGAAATTTTTCTTACATATATTATGATCTACACAATTTTTCAAGGTTAGGTTGTTATCAATAAATATGCCAAGTATCTTTAGATATCATGCTGAGATTTTCACCATAAAGATTTATATCTTTAACATCTAGACAATTACAAGTATTAATTAGCATTCCATTTGAACTGCACCATTCTGATAATGATTCAAGGGCACTTTGCAGGTTTTTTGCAATAACTGCTAGCTTATTATTTAAATGATTCAGTGTTGTATCTTCTGCATATAAATCAGTTTCAGCAGTGTCAGTGTAGTGGTAAATCATTATTAAACAGAAGAAATAAAAGAGGGCCTAAGATAGAACCTTGAGGTACACCATCTGCACTGTTTGACTGGTTGATAATACCCTGTTTAGGGAAATTTTCTGTTTTCAGTTATGTAAGTATGAAGAGGACCATGCTACAAATACCTTGTATGAAAGTTTATAGACTTTCAACTTTTGCAAAAGAATTTTATGGTCCACTTAATCAAACGCTTTCTTGAAATCAACCATCACTACTATTAAAGATCCATTATTTATATTCATTCCTACTAATGCCGTTTTACATGAGTGCCCAGGTCGAAAGCCAGATTGTGTCTCGTGCAGTAACTGGTAATAAGTGAGATATTTCATTAAAGAGTCATGGACATGTTTTTTTCTTGTATCTTTGAAATAATAAGTAGGACAGAAATGGGTCTATAATTATTTATATCATCTTTTACTCCACTTTTATATAAGGGTGTAACTTAACCCTCTTACCATATGTCTGGAAATACTGGTTTTAATACTATAGTTGCAGATATAAGCTATGCTGTCTGCTACGTAATTTGCTGACAATTTAAGTAAGCATGGTCCAATATTGTCTCTTTTACATGAAATCATTTACTACAAGTAATACTGCTATTTTGTCTATCATCTGTGTCATTCCAATAAATGAAGTTTGTTTCTGAATTCACTGAATCTAATTAATACTATAGTTTATATAGTAAACTAACCCCACTCCCTGTCCGCAATGTTTTTTAACAAATCAAGATGACTTGAACAAACTTGGTAGAGGGACACCAAAGGACCGTTTCTGTGAAATTATTTTAAAATCAAGCCAGTAGTTTCTGACAAGAAGATTTTTTAAGTTTTTACTATAGCTTATATAGTAAACTAACCCCATCTCCTAGCCGCCATGTTTTTTGACAAATCGAGATGACTTGAACAAACTTGGTAGAGGGTCACCCAAGGACCATTTCTGTGATATTATTTTAAAATCGAGCCAGTAGTTTTTGACAAGAAGATTTTTTAAGTTTTTACTATAGCTTATATAGTAAACTAACCCCATCCCCTGGCCGCCATGTTTTTTGACCAATCAAAGTGGCTTGAACTAACTTGGTAGAGGGTCACCCAAGGAACATTTCTGTGAAATTATTTTAACCCTTTGCCTCATATAGGTATTATCATATCAACCATGCTAACCAATACTGTGTACTCCTTATCTCAGTATCTGTCACGCTCAGGTAATGATAGCCAGATTACACTGTCCCCATGAAGGTATTAGGAACATGTTGATAATTTGACACCTTGCTACTTTAACACATATTTCCAACATTAAGACTTCATTTGATGCTTTTTTGGTATATGGAAACTTTGTAGAGAAATTAATTCTCTTTGTCACAGTGTAAAGTTTAAAATTGTAAGGCAAATATTAAATGAAATATAGGAACAGAAAATAAGAGGAAGTAAAAATTTATGCATAAAATTTACTTTTTTTGTTTATTTCATTTCCAGAAATAAAAAAAGAAACATGTACAGCAATCAAAACTAGATCTATATCTACATGTTTGTTTTATATTTTTTTTAAATGAAATAAACATAAAATTTAAATGTATATGCAAACTAGATCTACATAATAAAAACACAACACAAATCTAGTGTTTATTGGTGACCTCATGTGACAGTAAAATTCCATAAACAATGGAAACAAAGTTGCCTATAAAAAAAGTCTGATGCAATTTTCAATGTCCGTTTCATCATTTGACATGTATGACCTATTTCCTTTCATAGTTTTGATATTTTATTTGTACACGCTGACGTGACGTCACTGAAATGTGACATTTAAAACTTAACACACGGTTCCAACTTTAGTGTAATTTTATAGCAATCGTGTAGACGTCGTGTATAAAACATGTGCAGGATTTAATAAATACATGCATTATGGTTGTTGTTTATGCGTATGCTATGGAAATAATATGAATCTTTATTAAAAATTATCCCATCATTTCCTATACTAGCGAGAAAACATATTTTCATTTTAATACGGTAAGAATTTTATTTATTTTGAAAATACAATCAATCTGCTTGTGAAGCGATAATTTATAAATCTATTTGCGAGTATGCGGGTATGTTTCTAATTAAATACCCGATTGAAAAAAAATTGTTCGATCTTTCAAACACAGCGGGATTCTTATTTGATCTTTCTTAATTGGCAAAATCTTACCGTTATCAGTGATTTATTGCCCCCTGTTTGGTCAGTATGACACCGCGATATACCCATGAATTTGTGTCAGCTGTGAAAACACAACAACTTCAAAAGTGTGCCGAAAAGTCGTCTCTATGAGGCATAGGGTTAAAATCGAGCCAGTAGTTTCTGATAAGAAGATTTTTTTAAGGTTTACTATTGCTTATATAGTAAACATAACCCCACCCACTGGCCGCTATGTTTTTTGACGAATCAACATGGCTTGAACAAACTTGGTTAACCCTATGCCTCATAGAGACGACTTTTCACGCCTGTATCGAGAGCCTCTCAGAGACGACTTTTCACGCCTGTATCGAGAGCCTCTCAGAGACGACTTTCCACGCCTCTATCGATAGCCTCATGATCACGACAATTCACGCCCGTGTATTTCAATCGCAAAAATAACACACATAAACTTCATTTTCCGCGACAGGAAGTTTACATTTGTGTAAAATAACATTTCCCCAAGTAAAATTACCCATGACATCATAGTGTTACTATTTAAAGTTTTTATAAAAATAGCGTCCAATCGAACATACGGGTCAAGCGTGATCAAGCAAGGTCATCGCCCAGTCGCATTATGTAAAGTGCTAGAATTTTCCATGATTTGCGCGGGAATCTAAAAATAAATCGGGGTCAAATACAATTTTCTGAAAACAGAAGCAGTCTATTTCGTGTTTTTGGAAATGTGCATCCCGCGTGACCTTTGGCAGAAAATAAAACTATGTTTTTACACGCAGCTGACTTTCGGCACACTTTTGAAGTTGTTGTGTTTTCACAGCTGACACAAATTCATGGGTATATCGCGGTGTCATACTGACCAAACAGGGGGCAATAAATCACTGATAACGGTAAGATTTTGCTAATTAAGAAAGATCAAATAAGAATCCCGCTGTGTTTGAAAGATCGAACAATTTTTTTTCAATCGGGTATTTAATTAGAAACATACCCGCATACTCGCAAATAGATTTATAAATTATCGCTTCACAAGCAGATTGATTGTATTTTCAAAATAAATAAAATTCTTACCGTATTAAAATGAAAACTTTTTCTCTCGCTAGTATGGTAATTGATGGGATAATTTTTAATAAAGATTCATATTATTTCCATAGCATACGCATAAACAACAACCATAATGCATGTATTTATTAAATCCTGCACATGTTTTATACACGACGTCTACACGATTGCTATAAAATTACCCTATATTTGGAACCGTGTGTTAAGTTTTAAATGTCACATTTCAGTGACGTCACGTCAGCGTGTACAAATAAAATATCAAAACTATGAAAGGAAATAGGTCATACATGTCAAATGATGAAACGGACATTGAAAATTGCATCAGACTTTTTTTATAGGCAACTTTGTTTCCATTGTTTATGGAATTTTACTGTCACATGAGGTCACCAATAAACACTAGATTTGTGTTGTGTTTTTATTATGTAGATCTAGTTTGCATATACATTTAAATTTTATGTTTATTTCATTAAAAAAAAAAATAAAACAAACATGTAGATATAGATCTAGTTTTGATTGCTGTACATGTTTCTTTTTTTATTTCTGGAAATGAAATAAACAAAAAAAGTAAATTTTATGCATAAAATTTTACTTCCTCTTATTTTCTGTTCCTATATTTCATTTAATATTTGCCTTACAATTTTAAACTTTACACTGTGACAAAGAGAATTAATTTCTCTACAAAGTTTCCATATACCAAAAAAGCATCAAATGAAGTCTTAACCCTTTGCTCCATATAGGTTTTACCTTATCAGCTATCACAAGTCAATACAGTTGACCAGTATCTGATAATCAATACCCAATAGGTAACTGATAAGATTGCATGCACTATCTCCATGCAGCTTATTGGGAAAATGTTCAAGTTTGACACCTCTGTTAATTAACCCCTTTTTACAGTCTGAAATACTGATTTTATAGTTATGGTGTAAATGTGAAGTTTTTGGAGAATTAATTTCTCTTTCTGGTGATGTAATTTTTTTAAATATAGGACAGTTGTGTAACAAAATATAGGTTTGTGAAGTAAGAAAAAAAAATTGCAAAAATATATTAATTTATGGTAATATACCATATATATCTATGACTAATTCATGTAAATAAACAGTGTACAACTTAATAAATAAAATTAACATTCATAACAACTCATTTACATTATACAGAATCCAGTTACTGCCACCCCCCTCCCTATTCATTTTTTTTTATTATTATTACCACCCCTTTCCTGATTTATATTGGAAAAGTATTTTTCTATCCTTATACCCCCACCCGACTTATTTACATTATGCAGAATCCAGAGTTTTTAAACTTTGTTTATAAAAAATAAATTTGAAAACATGTTACCAACCAACCACCCCCATAAATCCATCCACTGCACTACTAAATTTACAGCTGCCGAGTCCAGATTTAAAAAAAAAAAAAAAAAAAAAAAAATAAAAAAAATTTTACCCCACCACCCCTGATTTCGCCACTTCCAATTTACTTTTTGTATTGTTCAAACTTGTAAAGACCATCTTTACTTGTCATACCATCTTTATTTCCAACTGATTAGTCTAAAAGTTTTATTTATTATGTTATTTATTTTGTTTCTACTGCATTCCAGAAGAAAGTGAGAATAAACAAATAACGGACAATTTGTAACGCGTTTGTTTTGCCTGTTTGAACCAGTTATTTATAGACAAAAATTGATAAATCGTTACTTATAAAAAGCTTCATAAAA
This sequence comes from Panopea generosa, assembly GCA_029582155.1. NCBI lineage: Eukaryota > Metazoa > Mollusca > Bivalvia > Adapedonta > Hiatellidae > Panopea > Panopea generosa. The sequence continues at coordinate 55,933,635 of CM055897.1, forward strand.
CACACCCTCAAATCAGAATAATTGCTCATCCATTCACGAGTCTGATCCTCGTCTCCAGAGAGAGAGAGAGCTATCATCAGATGAATCAATATCAAAGTCAGAAAAATCACACTCGTCCAAGTCGCTTTCTAAAAGACGCCGAAAATCTTGAATATTTTGATAAAAAAAATTTACAAAACACGGTCGCAATGAAAATTTTGATGTTCTAAAACGAACTGGCCGATTGTTTTCATTCTCCTGGTATAATCAACTTGATCCTCTGTTCTCAGCGGGACACTTTTAATTTTAGTTTTAGAGATAACAATCAAAGGTTTATTACCGAATTTGCAACTCGGTATATCACTGGCCACGTGTCATATACCACCTTCAAATTCTCCCAACCGACGACAGCTATCAGCTGTAAAAACAAACCAAATCTTCAAAGATGCCGATTTTTTTATTTTGATTAGCGATGCATAAAGTAAAAACACGGTCATTTTTAGAAATATGACCTTGTTTCAACTAGATTGTTCCAGATCTCGCATACAACTTTCGCGCGTGATCTATGGGAATGCCCTCGTTTCATTGGACGCTATTTATTGCGTAATTATTAATAGTAACCACATGGTTTTTTTTGGGGATCCACTTCCTGTAGAATTAATGTTTACAAAAAGAAAGGTCGGACATTTGTTTTGAGCGTTAATATGCAATAATTTTGAGTTTAAAAACACACTGCGGGGAAAAGCGGTATCATGGAGCAGTCGATAACTGCGGGGATTTGCGGTATTGAGGCGCACTGGATATATGCGGTCTTATGAGGTATTGAGGCGCACTGGATAGGTGCGGTTTTTTGCGGTATTATGGAGCAAAGGGTTAATGTTGGAAATATGTGTTAAACTAGGAAGGTGTCAAATTATCAACATGTTCCTAATACCTTCATGGGGACAGTGTAATCTGTATCATTACCTGAGCGTGACAGATACTGAGATAAGGAGTACACAGTATTGGTTAGCATGGTTGATATGATAATACCTATATGAGGCAAAGGGTTAAGGGTCATCCAAGGAACATTTCTGTGAAATTATTTTAAAATCAAGCCAGTAGTTTCTGACAAGAAGATTTTTTAAGTTTTTACTAATTAAACTTGCTCCCGCCCCCTGGCGGCCATGTTTTTTGACAAATCAAGCTGGCTTGAACAAACTTGGTAGAGGGTCACCCAAGGAACATTTCTGTGAAGTTATATCACAATTGGCCCAGTGGTTTCAGAGGAGTTGTTAGAAGCTAAAAGTTAACGACAGACGACGGACACCAGGTGATCACAAAAGCTCACCTGTGTGCCTTTGGCTCAGGTGAGCTAATTAAAACATGTAGTTGATGTTCAGAAGCAGACAATTTTGAAACAATGTAAATACACAAACCTTGCATGTTTGAAACATTCCAAATTTGAGGATTCTCCATAAATTCATGAGCAAGGATTTATAAGACCTTCGAAAAGTTGACACATTTAAACATTTGTGTAGACAAAACAAAAAAAGTTATGTCAGCTTTTAGACTGTGCTGGTACTTCCTTGAATTATCGATTTTTTATTTGTCCAAATCAGGTGATAAAAGGCGGGTGTCCACCTCAAAATATTTCGTCATTGTACAATAAACCAACCATTTATGCAGAATTCAGCTGATAATGGAAACAATAAGCGTTACGATAATATTAGATCTAGTGAATTTATTGTTAACCAGGACAAAAGTGATGTTTTCCTACACAAACACTTTGCAGCAGATAGTTTGAACTTCCATTATCTTGAGGAGTCTCAAATTAAATAGATGTGTATAAAATTATATATATCATCAACAGACTTTATTTGATTTGTGCGTGATTCAACATTCTTTACACATGCATACAAAACAGAAACAAGAAATGTCACTGTTAAGTGTCACATGCCCCCCAAATGGTGTGAAAAATAACAATGTATGATATAATAATAGGTAGCGATGTATTCATGAATATCAAGAGTAATGGACTAATGTTTCAGACTAGACATGCAATTTCATGGGTTTTTTTACATTAAAGCATGACCTTGAACTTTGTGTAACCTTGACCTTGACATCTGATGTAATGGTCTGGGTATTTCAACAGTTAAATGCAAGTGAAACATTATCATGACATGCTGATCACTTGTTTCAAGCTATTTTTAAATTTTAAATCCCTAAATGTAAGTTACAGATCAACAGATCAATTGTTGATCAATTGATAAATTGAACCAAGTGTTTTTGAAATCCATATCCATGTATGATAAAGTTAAAGGACAGACTTGAAATCTCAAACAGATTCAAAGTGTTGCCATACATACTCAAAGTGTGACCGTGTCTAGGTTTTACTTATGACACGTTGTCATGTCATCTGGATAAATTGAACCAAATTAAAGACAAAGTCACAGACCAGACACGCAATATCAAACAAATTGTGACCTCGACCTTTGAGGAAAGGTTATAGGTCTTACATGTGACACTTAATTATTTCATGTTTATCAACTGAGCCAAGTGTTTTTAAAATATATCCATAGATGACAAAGTTATAGATCGGTCAAGAAATCTCACACATACTGAAAGTGTTGTCGAACAAACTCAAAGTGTGACCTTGACCTTTGAGGTATGCATGTGGGTCTTACACGTGACACTCTGTTATGTCATGCTGATAAATTGAGCCAAGTGTTCAAATTTATTCATAGCTGACAAAGTTTCGGACCGTACCAGAATCTCAATCAGACTGAAAGTGTCATCAACCAAAGTTAAATTGTGACCTTGACCTATGTCGGATTCTGGGTGTAACGCGTGACACATTATCATGTTATGTTGGTCATTTGTAGCTAGTATTAACAAAATCCATCTATGCATGACAAAGTTACAGGCCAGACACGAAATCTCAAACAGACTGAAAGTGTTGTCAAACAAACTCAAAGTGTGACCTTGACGTTTGAGTTATGGGTATGGGTCTTTCTCGCGACATGTCATGATGTTATGTTGATCATTTGTACAAAGTATCAACAAAATCCATCTATGCATGACAAAGTTACAGGCAGGAAACGAAATCTCACACAAACTCAAAGTGTTATCAAACAAACTCAAATTGTGACCTTGACCTTTGAGGTACGGATGTAAGTCTTACTCGTAACACGTCGTCATATTATGTTGATCATTTGTAACAAGTATCAACAAAATCCATCTATGCATGACAAAGTTACAGGCCAGAAATGAAATACTGGATGGAAGGACGCTGCGATTACTATATGCTACCAAAAAAATTTTTGGAGGCATAAAAATTAATTTAATCCTATAATATCTACTGTTTAAGTTAAGCAAGCATCCAATTAAAAACTACTGTTGCAAGAGTGCACACAAAATCAAAGAACTCAATTTTTGAAGATTTAAGCGTCATAACCAATGTTGATTATCCAATATTGCCAGTTATTAGTAACTCGACAGATATTTTGGTAAAATAACTATTGCGTCAGATTGGTTCAGATTAGATGATAACTATAAGTGCTAGAGTGCACACACTAAATTTTTGAAAACTCAAAAGACCATAACTTTGAAACATTTATTCGATTTGGCTAGTTGAAAAACTTGTATATATGCTTACTGTGTTAAGTTTAGTTTTTATGACTCAAGGGTCGTAACTCTGATACTTTTTATCTGATTCAGACAGATTAAGAACTCGTCTGAGATTTATTCATTATATAACTACTGTGTAATTTTGGTGTAGATCAAATCAAAAGTACTAGAGAGCGCACAACATCAAATAACACAGTTTTTGACAATTCAAGGACCATAACTCCAACATTACTAACCTATTTGTCCAAGATGTTATTGATATACAACTATAAAGACAAAATATATGACATGTTTCTATTTAATTGTCTGGGCTGCTGACTGAGTAGCAGACAATATACTGTCATATTTTGAATAATTTATTCAGGACCATTCTAAAGCACCTGTCAATAGACTATTTCAAATAGAATTGAGCATGCGTTCAAAATTCAATTAGTGAAATCCTTTGCATGAAGTAATACTTTACCTTTTGAGTTAAATGTTACCAACAACTTTTTCCACATTGTCATCAACACCATGGTAACATATAATAGTGTCATTATCTAGTTTACAGTCACTTCATTTGAAATTTATGTTTAGAGAGAAAGGCTAAATTTAATACAATACCTCATAAAATATGTCATTTATTGTGACATGTTGAATGTTGACATACTAAACACACTGTTTCTATGGTTAGAAAACAAACAGTACTTTAATACAAGAAGCTGGTAATGAACTTGATTTCTCTTTTTGTGAACAAACTTGATCACTAATAATCACTTTAAACATATTTATTAGATCTATCAATTTTCAACATAGAACAGTTACTACAGGTGACTCCCACATCCCCACCACCCCATGCCTAGATCAGTTACTTAGCACAAATTCACCATTATCATCATGATTTCCAGCCATATCAGTTCAAAGAAGCAGTGTCCATAGAAACAAGATACTGCCTATTTTGACATCTGACCCCCAGTTTGACCTTAACATGAACTGACATGAAAAGACATCATCTCAATGTGGCAAAATATTGTGGCAAGTATGGAGCAGACATAAAATACTGCCTATATGGCATTTTACCTTGAACCTACATGTCTGAAAGTTGTATCTCAATACAGCAAATATCCCTTCATGCATTAAAAACATGATTTGTAACACATGGATGGACAGACAGACATTCAACCATACGTCTCCACTAAAAGCGGTGGGGAGGGAAGACATAGCAAGAGTTGTCAGAAGACCAACAAAGCTCGCCTCTGGGTGTCAAAGTCCAAAAAGATCCATAACTGTGCCAAAATGCAATCAAGAGTCATGGTTCTTGTCTGTGTGTGTTCCATTGATGATGGTGAACACACATGCAAAGCTTCATTCACATCCAATGAGTGGTTGCATAGATATCTTAAACTTAAACGCAAAAGTTAAACCTGGGTGTCCACAGACGACGCCGACAACGTCATGACAATAGCTCTCCTTGGACTTCGTACCGGAGAGCTAATAAAAGTAAATAACACAAGAAATATCGCTCCTTATTGCTGGAAAATCTATTCTAAGTGCTCAACTATTTACAGGTGCACAGTGTTTGTTGTATTCTAAATTCATATGTTTTCTAGGACATACTGTTATGTTTTTAATGGGGTTCAACACCATGTTTAACATATTACAGATTACAAAGAGCATTGAATTTTATTGGTTGAGTAAGACCTCAGAATAAACCTGAGTAGAACCATACCCTCCTGCTGCAGGTAACTGGCACACTTTCTCATTAAGTTGATAAAGCATTTGGACTTAGCTGGCCTCAAACCCATAATATTAGTGGTAATGTTACCTAGGGAATAACAATATACTGAGGTCACATTTGTTATTGTGTCTCATCTCACGAAGATAATTAATATGTATATGAATAATAAATTGTTCACCATTTGTTATGTCACATATTGTCTTCACTCTTACAACATACTCATAAATATTCATTAACAATCATTACAGTACATTCATGGAGTTTTGCATCTGTACACTGTGTATTCTTGTATATTACGTTTTTGAGGCCACATACAACCTCACAAATGAGGCTCAGAAACAGTCTGTGTAAATGGATTTACCACCATTTTGCAGCTATCTTTATTGATTGATGACCTCAGAATGAACTTGGAGAATACCCACCTGTCCTCAAATCTCTGCCAATTCTCTCAAATAAAATTTGGACTAAGCTTAACTCAAACCAACAACCTGATCAGTGAGAAACAATGGGGTGAGCTGGCTGAGTAAGCTCAGATGGTAGCACATCTGACTATCAATCTGGGCTTGTGAGTTTGAATCTGTTATGTTTATAGCATTTTTTCCCCCAATATACCGGTACTCCATATCAGGAAAATAAAACTATACAAGTCTTAAAAAATTAAAATAATTTTTAAAATAGATTAAAAGCATCTCATTATCATCAACAAAAGAAATTGAATGGTTTGGTATGTAAATCCAACAAATAGAGACAAAATTAATATTTAATTTGGAGTTGTAATCTTGATTGATTGATTGAATATTTAGCATCATTTTTATGCCATCGAGAGCTAACAGACGATCAGTTAACCTAACCACTGTTTCCTGGGATTAACCAGTACTCGAGCACACCTCGTCTCTGCAAGTAACTGATAACTTTCCCACTTGAATCAGTGGTGAGAGACAAATGATAATGAGACGCAATGTCGTATATCACGGAGACTGTTGCCGAATGGGGGATTCGAACTCACGACCCCTGGATTGATAGTCAGACGCATAACTGACTGAGCTAATCGGACCTGGCACTGTAATCTTGAATTGAAATTCCCAATTCTTAAAATAAACAGCTGTTAAATACTGCTTGACAACCTTTGCAACCTTTGTAAACCTGTACTTATAGCAAATCAAATTGAAATAAAAATGAAATCACATGACTCATTTAATACATCACAAAATATGTTGCAATTTTAGGCAGGAAATCTGTTTTAGTCTTACCAAAATGGCTGTAGCCCAAGTTTGGAAATCCCTTTTCAATATATTATTTTGGCATGTTTAATTTACAATGGTAACACATTATGACATAATACTATTGAATTCAAGGTACACATCATATTTTCAAAGAGGCCTTCTGCAACAACATTTAAAACATTACAATATAATAATATAATATTTACAAATTACAATGTATAAATACAACTATACTTGTGACAAACACTCAGTTTAGTAATGCATTATAATCATTCTACATTACATACATTTATACTATTGTATTCAGTATTCAACAATAACAAAAATCATTTATTAGGTGATTGAAGAAGGTAATTTTTATATTAACATTTAGATGAGTGAATATTTGAAAGATGTTTTATAGATACTTATATAGCATCCCATAACTAAATATATTTTTTAAATAATTGTTGCAAGCCTTTAGAGGTAAACTTCACCTATGCAATAAAATAAGTTAAATATGGTTGTATGTGCATATTGTGGCCATATTTTAGTTCATGTGTGAGTTGTGCAATATAAGTATTATATTATTCTACATGTGCTATTTTAGGTAAGGTTGATAATGTTGTAACATACAGAACACTATATAATTATAATGCATGACCATATAAGACACCTTTACCCCGCTTTATAATATACACAATTATGTGATAAGCCATAACAATTATTGTTTTTGTATGGTATCCAGTAAGGACAAGTATCCTGTAATGAATTATTTCCCTTTGTAAAAGTAATAATGTGAGACAGTGTAAGAATCATAACAACAGAAGTATCCTATAACAACGAATACCATTCAAAGTGCAGCCAATATGGTAACACTTAACAGTGGCGCCATATACATTTAACCTCATATGGATTTTTTTTTCAAATCAAGATAGTCCCAGTTGAGTAGCTACAGAGGCAAAAATAGTAATAAACCTTATCATGCAATATATTTTTGTTGCTTGGAGTATACGACAATAAATCCTGGAAATCTCATATAAGGAGAAGTAATCAAATTGAATGTAGTAACAGATCAAGCCATAAAAAATAGTTAGCCAGTGGTCACTAGCATATTTCTTATAAAAAAAGTAAACCTCAGTGGAAAATATATATAGATCCATGGGGCATTTGTGACTCAAGGGTACTACAACCCTGGGTTGTAGTGCAGCAAGATAAGTAAATAATTTATGCCTCGCTCTGGGTGTTTTAAATGAAAATTAGAAGATTTTCTATTTAGAAAGAAATTTAAATTTAAGTTCTTGCAGTGAATTTGACCAAGGGTCATGGTATGTGTAAAGTTCACTAAAACAGTAAGCTGATGATATGCTACATCAATAATATATATAGAGTTTTTGTCCGTGTTTTCCCTTCAAACTCTTGAAAAACTATTGACACATTATAGGCAGAAATATTTTGAGCTTACGACCATGGATTGTGTATCATTAGTGCAGTATCATATGACAATACTTGCACAAAAATAGCAAATCTTCTAGTTGCAGAAAAGAAAACCTGTTAGTTTCCCTTATAAAATAACTCGAACAATGTGTGTGAGGGCAGCCATTTGTATAACTTTGAAAGTCCTTGACCTTATATAATATTTTATTGAATATGACTCAACATTCCAAATGTCATTTTAAGCATATTGCTGTTTTATAAGAATGACGGCCACATTTGTAATGGGGTTATAATTATTATGTAAAAATATTGAAAGAGCTTCAAGTTTTCTCAAAACTAAAGCAATTGTTTATTGACAACAGAGGTCCAACAAAGAGTTAACTGACAGCAGAAGTCCAACAAAGCGTTAACTGACAACATAGGTCCAACAAAGAGTTAAATGACAACAGAGGTCCAACAAAGAGGTAACTGACAACATAGGTCCAACAAAGAGGTAACTGACAACATAGGTCCAACAAAGAGTTAACTGACAACAGAGGTCCAACAAAGAGGTAACTGACAACATAGGTCCAACAAAGAGTTAACTGACAACAGAGGTCCAACAAAGAGGTAACTAAAAAGATCACCTTGACTATTGGTTAGGATTGGCGAGTCAAATATCTGTTATTAAAACTGACATATACAAATTGTACAACTATATTGAGAGCATGATGTTTATATAACACAGCCTACAGTAGATCACTTTGTATCTATAACACAGCCTACAGTAGATCACTTTGTATCTATAACACAGCATACAGTAGATCACTTTGTATCTATAACACAGCCTACAGTAGATCACTTGTATCTATAACACAGCCTGCAGTAGATCACTTGTATCTATAACAAAGCCTGCTGTAGATCACTTGTATCTGTAACATAGCCTGCTGTAGATCACTTGTATTTATAACATAGGCTACTGTAGATCACTTGTATCTATAACACAGCCTACAGTAGATTACTTGTATCTATAACACAGGCTACTGCTGTATAGAAAATATCCGCTTTGATCCTGGGATTTTCCCATCCAATTAAAAAACAAGAAATGTCACTGTTAAGTGTCACATGCCCCCCAACATGTCATGATGTTATGTTGATCATTTGTAGCAAGTATCATTAAAACTCATCTATGCGTGACAAAGTTACAGGCCAGAAACAAATCTGACATAAACTCAAAGTGTTGTCAAACTCAAATTGTGACCTTGACCTTTGAGGTACGGGTGTGGGTCTTACTCGTGACACGTCGTCATGTTCTGTTGATCATTTGTTGCAAGTATCAACAAAATCCATCTATGCATGACAAAGTTACAGGCCGGAAACGAAATACTGGACGAAAGGACGGACTGAAGTTCTCACGAATGGGTATTTAAGTGGCTTCTTTGCGTCAATCTTATTACTTGTGTGGCTAAATTTTAGATAATTTTAGCCACTGTAAGAGAAAAAAAGCCACTTAAATACTGTTTTTTAAGTGGCTAGAAACAGCCACGTAATTATTTTTCAACTGCTTTTCAACTGTCCATAAAAATTACTAACCCTAAACCCTAGACACTTAACTACCCATTTGTTTGCCAGGACGGATGGACACTGCGATTACTATATGCCACCCAAAAAATTATTTTGGGGGCATAAAAACACGGCAAATACCGGAAAATATCCTAATGTTTAAACCGAGATTATAAAGTTGTGCATGCACGCCTCGATACCTTATACAAGAAAATGGCGAACAAATCGTGATGAATAGATTCCTGGGAGATTCAACAAGAATTTCCTCGTGTTATAACATATTGCCGAGAAACGTTCAATGTCTAGGGGAAATGCAGTCTGGACCTTTTACTAACGGTCGGTCAGGATACAGTAAACACAACATTTATTTTTTTAGGCCTCAGATGGAAAACTAACATGAGTATGTACAGCTTTTTCATCGCCATATAATTATATACTAACAAAAAATATAAGTATATTCATCTTCTCTTCCCCTGGCTGTCCTTCATTCATATTTATTAGGAGTAAAACAAGAAAAGAACTATGTATATTATAATTATCATCTAACCACTACATGAACATGCACTTTAACTCTTGATTTTCCTTTACCCCTCATCCTCCCTTTCACCCTCTCTCTCATCCAATCTCTTAATTCCTCTGTCTCAGCCTCTCTCCCACCTTGCCTCTCATCCTCTCTATGATCCTCTCTCCCACCCTCCCTCTATTCTCCCTCTTGTGTTCTGTACCATCATCTTTCCCACCCTCATTTTCATCCTCTATATTTCCTCTCATGCTCTCTACCATCTTCTCTCCCACCCACCCTCGAATGCTCTCTCTCTCATCATCTTACCTATCTTCTCTCAAGTTCTTTGTCTCATCCTCTTTACAACCATCTCTCTCTCTCCTATAATTCCTGTCTTGTCCTCTCTCCCTACCTTCCCTCTCATCCTCTCTACCATCCTCTTTCCCACCCTCCTTTTCATCCTCTTTCCTATATCCCATCTCATGCTCTCTCCCACCCTCCCTCTATCCTACCTCTCATGCTCTCTACCATCCTCTTTCCCACCCTCCTTTTCATCCTCTCTCCTATCTTTGCTCTCATGCTCTCTACCATCTTCTGTCCCACCCTCCCACTAATGCTCTCTTTCATCCTCTTACCTATCCTTTCTCATGTTCTTTGTCTCATTCATTCTCCAACCACCGCTCTCTCCTATCTTCTCTCTCATGCTCATTACAATCCTCTTTCCCACACTCATTCTCTACTGTCCTCTTTCCAACCCTCCCTCTCATCCTCTCTCCTATCCTCATTCTCATGCTCTACCGTCCTCTTTCCAACCCTCCTTTTCATCCTCTTTCCTATCTTCCCTCACACGCTCTTTACCATCCTCTTTTCCACCATTCTTCTCATCTTCTCTCCTATCTTTCTTCTCATGCTCTCTACCATCCGCCCTCTAATCCTCTCTATAACCTTGCTCTCATCCTTTTACCTATCCTCTCTCAAGTTCTTTGTCTGTGTGCAGTTTTAATCAAATACATTGAGTAGTTTGTGATATATGGACTTGATGGTGATTGCATACAAAACTTAAACCAGAATTTCTAAGTCAAACATGGGCAATAACTTGCATTATATTCAGGCGAAAGTTATCTAACTTAGTTATTGTAGTATGTTTGATGACTGAAATTCCTCCCAACTGTCAGTATAAGCAGCCCAGCATTCCTTGCCAATAATACTATATCAAGAAAACTGGAGCTATTTTGAAGATATTAAAAAAAAAATAAAAAAAATTAGATGATAGTGTGTGTTATATGCACCAATTGAATAATTACACGCTTTATTTGACGGCTCTTTATTAAGAGGCTTCTGTTTCAATTTATAAATGCAGTGGAGAGGTAAAAACAACTGAGAAAATTTTATAAAAGCTAATATTGCTCTCAGGGGGTAATGTAGAACTAACATGAAAAACATATCTAATTATGCAAGGAACTAAATTATGAAGTATTAATGTCAAGATAAATATTTATGGTGGTTTATTCTATATGCAGACATATACACTGCGGTCCCATTATAACGCGGTCCGATATAACGCCAGTTCCGTTATAACGCAGCTTTTGTTTGGCTCTTTTCGGCGGGGTGGAAAAGTTGTGATATAAAACTTGAAAATCTGCGCGAATGATCAAATGACAACCAAACAATAGATCGTTGCCATGTTTTGATTTCATAATCGCTCATCTTCTACTCACCAATTAGCCTTGATTATAACAAACTATTATAACCATTACGTCATGGTGGTTTAAAGGATAGTTTAAGTGACTGATTCATGCCAGCATTGACTATTAACAGTTTGTTATAATCCTGAGTGCTTCAATAAATGCTGTCACATGCCAAACAGGGAAGCCATATGCAAACTTTGTTTTTATCGAGTGATCACATGATCAAGCAACAAAGCGGTTGACAGGTATTAATATATCGCGGGTATCTTATCAGATCGTAAACACAAACTTATTTTTATTATTTTATTGATGTTAATACTTCAGATATACATTTTTAATATTTTAACACTAACAGCGTCGAGTTTAAATTGATTTTTTATATAGACACCGTTTTTTTCTCCTTCCGGGTTAAATGGAAATGACTGCCAATTTTAGAATAATCAAAATCGGAAAACGTTTTTCTTTCTTTTCTTTTTCTTGTATTAATTTTATACATATCTAAGTGTATCTGTTGTAACAAAATACACGTTGTATCATATTACAATGCCAACAATACCATTCACTTAAGGGTCGGACTTTACAATAGATGTGAATAGTCGACATCGATTTTTTTCAAGGTAATGATCGCTATAACGCGGTCCACTTGTAACGCGGTTTTGTTTTGTGGACATCAGGAATCAGTCACTTTAAAAATAAAGTCATGATTTCAGGAAACATTTGTTTGAAATATGCCTTTAAAACAGCTCCAGCAGAACATTACTTCAGAGAAGAAGAACTTGACAGAGGGAGATTTTATGACATTTATGCTCTTCTGATATAGGTAAGAAAGTAAGAGTAAAATATAACATGGAAGACAAACTTCTGATATAGGTCAGAAAGTAAGAGCAAAATATGACATGGGGGACAAACTTCTGATTTGGTCAGAAAGTAAGAGTAAAATATGACAGGCAGAACTAACTTCTGATATAGGTCAGAAAGTAAGAGTAAAATATTCCATGGAGGACAAACTTCTGATATTGGTCAGAAAGTAAGAGCAAAATATGACATGGGGGACAAACTTCTGATTTGGTCAGAAAGTAAGAGTAAAATATGACAGGCAGAACTAACTTCTGATATAGGTCAGAAAGTAAGAGTAAAATATGCCATGGAGGACAAACTTCTGATATTGGTCAGAAAGTAAGAGTAAAATATGACATGGAGGACAAACTTCTGATATAGGTCAGAAAGTAAGAGTTAAATATGACATGGAGGACAAACTTCTGATATAGCTCAGAAAGTAAATGTAAAATATATCATGGAGGACAAACTTCTGATATAAGTCAGAAAGTAAGAGTAAAATAGAACATGGAGGACAAACTTCTGATATATGTCAGAAAGTAAGAGTAAAATACGACATGAAGGACAAATTCCTGATATAGGTCAGAGAGTAAGAGTAAAATATGACATGGAGGACAAACTTCTGATATAGGTCAGAAAGTAAGAGTTAAATATGACATGGAGGACCATCTTCTGATATAGGTCAGAAAGTAAGAGTAAAATATGACATGGAGGACAAACTTCTGATTTGGTCAGAAAGTAAGAGTTAAATATGACATGGAGGACAATCTTCTGATATAGGTCAGAAAGTAAGAGTAAAATATGACATGGAGGACATACTTCTGATATAGGTCAGAAAGTAAGAGTAAAATATGACATGGAGGACAAACTTCTGATATAGGTCAGAAAGTAAGAGTAAAATATGACATGGAAGAGAACTTCTGATAAACGTCAGAAAGTAAGAGTAAAATATAACATGGAGGACAAACTTCTGATATAGGGTCAGAAAGTAAGAGCTAAATATGACATGGAGGACAATCTTCTGATATAGGTCAGAAAGTAAGAGTTAAATATGACATGGAGGACATACTTCTGATATAGGTCAGAAAGTAAGAGTAAAATATGACATGGAAGACAAACTTCTGATAAAGGTCAGAAAGTAAGAGTAAAATATAACATGGAGGACAAACTTCTGATATAGGTCAGGAAGTAAGAGTAAAATATGACATGGAGGACTAACTTCTGATATGGAGGACAAACTTCTGATATAGGTCAGAAAGAAAAAGTAAAATATGACATGGAGGACAAACTTCTGATATAGGTCAGAAAGTGAGAGTAAAATATAACATGGAGGAAATAACTTCTGATATAGGTCAGAAAGTAAGAGTAAAATCTGACATGGAGGACAAACTTCTGATATAGGTCAAAGGTAAGAGTTAAATATGACATGGAGGACAAACTTCTGATAATAGGTCAGAAAGTAAGAGTTAAATATGACATGGAGGACAAACTTCTGATATAGGTCAGAAAGTAAGAGTAAAATATGACATGGAGGACAAACTTTTTTCTAAATTGTTTTTTTTTAGACAAAAATAGGATGTTATATATACTAAAAATTTGTAATCAAAACAGCTGTTTTCTGTAAAGTAACAAGATTTAGTATAACATGCAAAATGAAACTGCTCTAAACCTTTTTCTCCAACTCAATGATGGGGCAATATAAAATGATGGTGCCTTGGCTGACCATCTCAACATATTTAGAGAAACAATGTCATTTATACACTGATATATATAATAAAAAGGCAATAAGCAGTGTGTAGTGTGGCCAAACTGTATTATTACGAACCAATCATGGTTCAGTTTATCCGTAATCGTTCGGATATTTATGTATTAAAACACTTTAAAACCCATTTTTTTTTTTAACATCAATTATTACAACTGAGATAATTCAGGCTCAAAGTGTTCTTGGGTAGAACCAGTACTGAAGCATATGTGGATAAAATGCCTTGCACAGGGACACTACACATAGTCATGGTGAAAACAAAAACATTTCTAAACTAGACCTATCACTGTAGTGATGAATACCCCCGAACGCTGCCATGACAGAAAATGGTTAACCATTGTATGAAGTTTTATTAAATTATATCCAATAGTTTTAAAGTTATGCTCCAGACAAAAAAAATTCTTAATAAAAGAGAATATTATGGATTGAGTTGTTTGTATTGTTAATTTTTTTATGGTTTTGTTAAAATTAAAAACGGTCTTTTTAATTATTGTGCAGTGTACAAGCTTTCATGGCAATCAATAAATGTTATACTTTTTCGAGTTATGTTGAGGGACAACAATTTTATGGATAAGAAACAAACAAGAGCACTAGGAATACAATATCGAACCTGCTTTGCTCGAACTCCATGTATTCATCAACTTGGTTCTTTCATGAACTTTATTAAACTGTTATCACTGATGGCTTTAAAAGTACTTTAAAAGTACTGCACCAGACAAGGGAAATATATCAAAGGGCAATAACTCTGTAATTAGCAAGAATAGAGTTATGTTTCTTGTACACTGCACTTCCTGTCATTAAATTCTACCACTGTATGAAGTTTGATGAAATTCCATCCAGTACTTTAAAAGTAATGCTCCGGACAAGGGAAATATATCAACGGGCAATAACTCTGTAATTAGCAAGAATAGAGTTATGTTTCCTGTACACTGCACTTCCTCTCATTATATTCTACCATTGTATGAAGTTTGATGAAATTCCATCCAGTACTTTAAAAGTAATGCTCCGGACAAGGGAAATATATCAAAGGGCAATAACTCTGTAATTAGCAAGAATAGAGTTATGTTTCTTGTACACTGCACTTCCTCTCATTATGTTCTACCATTGTATGAAGCTTGATAAAATTCCATCAGGTACTTTTCAAGTTATGCTCCAGACAAGAAAAAATATCAAAGGGCAATAACTCTGTAATTAGCAAGAATAGAGTTATGTTTCTTGTACACTGCACTTCCTCTCATTATATTCTACCATTGTATGAAGTTTGATGAACTTCCATCCAGTACTTTAAAAGTAATGCTCCAGACAAGGGAAATATATCAAAGGGCAATAACTCTGTAATTAGCAAGAATAGAGTTTCGTTTGTCGGGGTATAATAAAACTGTTATGCCAACAGTATGATAGCTAAAATCATTACAACATCTCAAATGTTTAATCAATCAAACAACACAGCTGCTACCATCCTGAGTACAGAGCTTAGCAACTTGGAAAATGAAAATGTCCTCTTCTGGATGGAATTACAACTGATTTATTGAAGTTCATTACGTTTTTAATATACCGTTTAACTGAATAAAAACACCAAAGCAAAGGCATTTTGTACACTGTACCATCCATGTGAACAGTCAAGAGATTATAAATGAATGAAGACTAATATAACATGGATGATAAAAGCATCTAAATTTCATCTCAATGTGATGTTTCATCACTAGTAATCAAACCTTGATGAAAAAATTGCTTTTCCTTTTCATGGAATATCAGAGATTTTGAAGTATTATTCTGATAGGTATCACCGTATTACACAGATGCACACACAACTAACACATACTAACACAATCATAAACGGGCTTCCTTCAATTTTTTATTCCATTCTTTGCTTCTACATTTGGGTGGTCTGAAAAAACTGAATGTCTCTTTATCTAATGTTTTATGATTGAGACAATGACAGCTACTAAGTGTTTCTGGAGTAATAAAAAAATAATGTTAAAGACCCAAGGTCTGATGTAATGACTACAGTATATTAGAGGTGACTATGACATACTGACTATAATATATACTGAATGGAACAGCTACCCTCCACTATTGTTTTTCAAATATTTTCGTCAAAATTTGGAAAAGAGCTTTTAAAAGTTGTATATGTCATAAACAAACAATTTTAATTTTTACATAACCTGAATGTTCTTTTTTATTCAAGTCCAAATTTCTTTGAAACTTTTTAAGAATATTCATAAAATGTCAGGTGGTGAATTAGCTTTTCCATTCAGTAAGGTGGTGGATTAGCTGTTCCATTCAGTAAGGTGGTGGATAAGCTGTTCCCATTCAGTAAGGTGGTGGATTAGCTGTTCCCGTTCAGTAAGGTGGTGGATTAGCTGTTCCCGTTCAGTAAGGTGGTGGATTAGCTGTTCCCGTTCAGTAAGGTGGTGGATTAGCTGTTTCCGTTCAGTAAGGTGGTTGATAAGCTGTTCCCATTCAGTAAGGTGGTGGATTAGCTGTTCCATTCAGTAAGGTGGTGGATTAGCTGTTCCATTCAGTAAGGTGGTGGATTAGCTGTTCCCGTTCAGTAAGGTGGTGGATTAGCTGTTTCCGTTCAGTAAGGTGGTGGATAAGCTGTTCCCATTCAGTAAGGTGGTGGATTAGCTGTTCCATTCAGTAAGGTGGTGGATTAGCTGTTCCCGTTCAGTAAGGTGGTGGATAAGCTGTTCCTGTTTAGTAAGGTGGTGGATTAGCTGTTCCATTCAGTATGGTGGTGGATTAGCTGTTCCATTCAGTAAGGTGGTGGATTAGCTGTTTCGTTCAGTAAGGTGGTGGATTAGCTGTTCCATTCAGTATATTTCAGACCCCATGCCTGACTACAGTATATTAGAGGTCATTGTGACATACTGGCTACAGTATATTTAAGACCCAGGTCTGATGTTATTACTACAGTTTATTAGCAGTCATTGTGACATACTGACTATGATATATGTAAGTCCTGGGTCTGATGTAATGACTACAGTATATTAGGGGTCATTGTGACATACTGACTATGATATATGTAAGTCCTGGGTCTGATGTAATGACTACAGTATATTAGGGGTCATTGTGACATACTGACTATGATATATGTAAGTCCTGGGTCTGATGTAATAACTACAGTATATTAGGGGTCATTGTGACATACTGACTATGGTAAATATGTAAGTCCTGGGTCTGATGTAATGACTACAGTATATTAGGTATTACTGCGATGTATTGACTACATTCTCACATGTCTTCCTATTTATTTGACTCACACATATATATTTCTGCACTGGGTCAGCAATAGACCAAGTAGACAGTATATGCAAGCATTAAAAGCATAAATGCATTTTTCTTGAAAATGACTATGTAGCTAGTTGAGAACCATACACCATATTTTATGGCTAGACTAAAAATCAATTTGCATTAACAATGATAATAGTTGGCATGTTACTGTTTATTTTTACATACAAATTAGTATACAGTTTTTGCCTAGATATTTTGGAAATTGAGCCAAAACTAAATTATGATAACTACCAACCAGATAATATTCACACAATACCAGAACAAAATACCATCCACACAATATCAGATTTACCAACCTTGATCAATACAATGGAAGTCAGCCAAATTGTCATCCCAAATATCTCATTAATAGGGGAAAAGAAAACAACAAAGTAACTATGCTTCATTAATCACTGCAAATGTTCATTCTCCATTTCTAAGGACTTCAAACATCTATATGACCATGCACACAATTTTCATTTCATATGCATCAATTTGGCAATATCTGGTTTCAGAATCAATTAGGCAGTTGGAACTGACTAAAAAGTATGTTACTTTTGGATGTTTTCTAAAATTTTAGAAACTGTTCATTACAAACTGAATTGATTTATATGATGATGATAAGATCTACATGGCAGTTTTGATTGCTGCGGACAAGTCTATATTGTTACTAAAAGAAACTAAAATTTCTTCACATCTGCAAGTAAATGCTTGTGAGAGTTGATAACAATCGGATATTAATTTTACATAACGTCTTGGTGTGTCCAGTAAAACACAGCATAATATACATTCAGCCTTCGTTTGTCCAGTATAACACAGCATAATATACATTCAGCCTTGGTTTGTCCAGTATAACACAGCATAATAAACATTCAGTCTTGGTGTGTCCAGTATAATACCACTGGAAATACATTATGAAATGAATGAGATACAAGCATTTGAACTGAGCTGGTCATTGTGATTAAATTTACACAATGTTTTTTCGCTTGAAAAATCAGACAGGACATTTAACTTTTGCATGTAGTCCTTGATTTTAATATTTTTTATAATTGATGTAAGAAACATAATGTAGCTCTAGAAAAGCTACATGACTGAAAATCAATCAAGAATTATAGAAGATACATTCTTTCGAATTGCATAGTGAAAATATATTATTCAACATTAAAATTGGCAGTAAGGAAAACCTGGTGGTACCCCTCATAATCTTTATACTATCAGGGCTCAAACTGGGTCTGAATTTTAGGGAGAAGTGACTTCTCCTTCATCCAAATAAAAGGAGAAGTGGAGAAAAAATAGGGAGAAGTGGTAAATTTCGTCACGCGGTTAAACACGTGAAAAATAAGTTTCATTAAAATTAATGCTATGTCATTATGTGTGTTTTTGTTTTTTATTGTTTTTATGTTTTATATTGTTCTTGATATATATCAAATGTATTGGTTGACTGCCTTCTCATCTTTTATCTGATGTTTTAATTAAGGAATTGGTTTTTGTAAGATATATTCTTAAAGAACAGGGAGTTTAACTTTCTGAATAAAGATACAACTAAATGCACTTTCATGGCAGGAGTATTCTTCATGCCACTCATTATTGTTTAATTTTCTTTTTTGCAAAAAACATGGAACACTAGTACCTGGTAAAAGCAGAAGATAAATGCTATTTATCTATAACTTTATCTCCGAAAGAGTAATCAAAAACATATTTCTCTTTCACATATCGTTTTTATTTTTTACCAAATAAACACTTTTTTATTAAAATGCAAAACATGAAACATACATTAAACACACATTTTTTAAATTTCAGATGCTGTGTTACATGCTATCCCCACTGCAGTCTACACACTGCTTAAACTAACTGTTTCTTACTTGACCTTCTTAATTCTCATTTATAAATATTTCGTACTTTCTGTTGTTTCCAATATTTCAAGGCTCTTTGGAAGTCAAACTTTGTAGTTATAGGTCGGATCACAAATATTAAGAGTAATTAAACCAGCTGATTTAAACAAACAAATTGGGTAGCAAAACAACTTTTTTTATGTGAATTCTATACATCGCTCACGGACACCGAATTAACAGTTGTTATAATCGATTCAGTTCAATTTGTTTATTTCGACTCGGACATATTTATAGACAACAGTTAGCGGCAACATAATTATCAATACCTCTTTAATCATCGGTAATTTCTAAAAATCAAACGCGCAAATTATTCAGTTTGAGCGTATAATTCAGAATTGAATTACACTCTATGCATCTCGCAAACACAAAGGATGATTATGTCATGCGTGGAAATGGAAAACTTTGATTGACAGTTGAAAACAATGATCCGTTTCAATTAGACGCTGGATGTTTTAACTCTATGCAAGGGAACCTTGATCTTGGTCAGCCAAATGATTGCGTTGCCTAGCAACCTATACGATGTAGGCATGGGATGTAAACATATATGCCGAAAATTGCCTGGGGATATTTGGATCGGAAGAAACCGATTATTGCAATTTGCATTCCCACATGTGTGGCGACACTTATCCACGGATTAGAGATTATACGAAATATTACTTCTAGTTGTAATTTGCACTTCGCTAGCAACCAGAAAAAAAGCGATGTTGTTAATTTTAAGGCGACTTAAAACTTCGCCGTGACCAAAAAAAAAAGTGAAGTGAAGGAGAAAAAAGCGACTTTGTCGCCCACGTCGCCCTCTAGTTTGAGCCCTGTTAACTATTGTTTATATGAAAATAATGCTTAAGTTCTGTAGTTGTATGAGAAATTATCAAAATAACAAAGACTACTTAAGTCTGACTTTTGGGACTTTTTAATCTATGGGTAGAATTTTCAAAACTCAATGCTGCTAGGAGTATAGTTTTGAAAAATGTCTAACCTGCTTCTTCACCAAGCCATCAGCAGCCCCAGGTCTTTAGAGCTTTGATTTAGGATACTCCCATTTTACCTCTAAATGAAAATATGGCTGTAGTCAGTGAGCGAATGGGCACTCTTTGGGTGTGGTTAAGTTTCAGAACAATTATTTTACTGGCCTCTGTGTAAAGTCATGCAGCAATGTTTGTGGAGATAAAAGGGATCCATCTAGTTTGTAATTACATGTAATGGCCTGCCTGCTTTATAGATTAGCGAGGATGCAATTCCTGGTGGTATTAGTCAAGGATTTGGGCTTTTATAATAAATCTTTATAAATGTTCTTTTTTTGCTCAACAAAGGTCTGTGGCAATAAAAGTGGATCCATAAAACCTATATGAGAAGGCTGAGACAATGCTGTGTGAACTTCTGTGGTTATATGTTTACATTAATAGTTATTGTCCAAATGGTCGAGGTCATCATCCTACCATACTGCAATCAAATCTTCCTAACATAATCCTCAAATAGTAACATAAATATTTCAGTTTTTTTCCAGATTGATACATAGATATATCATTGCTTGAAATTCAGTAGAACCAGAACTTACAGTTACACCAAGAGTGGAAGCTATAGTGCTGTGTAAATAGTTGTAATTATTTACCAGTGGCATAACCGTCTTCATGTCACAAAACTTTGGACTTTCATATTTTCCCCAAAATAAACTTTCACATCATTTGGCTTTCATGAAATTATGTCCTGCGGGCCTTTTCACCTTTTTTATCAGTGTCTGGCTCTGATATTATGCAAAAGAATTGCATTTATAAAACTACAGTGCTTTCCCTAATTTCTGTAAGAAAAGATCCCGGTCTTGAATTATATGTCCGTATTTAAAGACATAGATTCAAATTGATTTCCTTAAGCGTGAGAAGTGCCATTTTAAAAAAGAAATATATATTAACCAATAAAGAAGTGGCTAGAAATTTACCAATGTATTGTGAGATTGCATAACTCAAAAGACATATCCATTCAATTGGCAAAGTAGTTTGTTGATGTGCGACTCAACATACATTCATTGAACTGCTGAAATATGATGTTGGTATTGTGCTACTCAAAAAATATTGTTTGTTGACTCAAAAGACATTTTTGTTTAACACAATCAGTTGTTAGCTTTAGACTATAGGTATCAAACCCATTAAAGTGTGTTGTTACTAAAATATCATCACTTGAATAGTGGGTAACGATCTGAAAAAGTCACTTTGTCAAATATGCAGTTGGACAATGCACATATCTATTTTATTTCCAGAAACATATACATTTCTACTACCATATTTATCAGTAGTAATGTATACTGCATTTATTAAATATCAAAATATGATTAAATTTCTGGTCACTGTGTAAAACTTGATTGTAGACATATTGGCTGTGCCATTGCTTTGAATCAATCCCTGAGTGAGAGTCTGACTGGCATCTCATAATACCCTGGAAAACATAGTACTGCAGTTAATGAATATTTGAAGTATAATACTGATTTAATACAACAATCTGCAAATTAAGACGATAATATTTTCTATGGAATCATCACAGAAATGGTTTTCAAGAAAATAACAGAAAACTGGCCATCTAAGGTGAGTTTAAAAGGCAGACACAATACAGGATAATTTCAATTTCAAGTATAGCAAATAATGACTAAGTCACCACTATTATCCTGCTGGCACTGCCTACTTCTCTCATCCAGTCTTTTCAGTCCCCGTTTTTTGTATATCTGATAAGCAACACATTGAATTGCATTCCTGAATTTTCATTAAAACCTATTATGCCTCTCTGCCCAGATGTTTTGTAAATTTTAGCAGTTTATTCCATTCATTGGTAATTCAGTGAAAAACATATACTTGTCAAAAGAAATGCTGTAGTATTAAAGAGTTCATCTACCCTGCCAAGCCCGATTAGCTCAGTCGGTTACGCGTCTGACTATCAATCCAGGGGTCGTGAGTTCGAATCCCCCGCCCGGCAAGTCTCCATGATGATTGGTATACGACATTGCATCTCATTATCATTCGTCTCTCACCACTGATTCAAGTGGGAAAGTTATCAGTTACAGAAGGGGTGTGCTCGAGTACTGGTTAATCCAAGGAAACAGTGGTTAGGTTAACTGATCGTCTGTTAGCCCTCTATGGCATAAAAATGAAGCTAAATATTCAATCAATCAATCAATCATCTACCCTGCCAAACAGCTAATAATTTATTCCCTTTACAAGACAATGTGTTAATAAATTGTTTACACAGGGCTGGCTCTGGCTCAAAATACCTTTATGCCATATATTTTTCTGTCCTTGTTTCAATGGACTTTTGACTTTAAATTCTTATTCTAATTCTTATATAAAATAAAGCTTGTACAAGGGTAGAGAAGCCTTTCTGTACATGCTATTCTATATTTCCAAAAAAACCTTGGACCCAACTGAACTAGTAGAGGAATAACATATGATAGCATATAGGGCCTCTAATGTTTTCCTATGTCTAAAAGTGCACAGGTCTTGTGGCAGGAAAGATGTGTTTTCTCGTAATATGCATAATAATTCCAATTTTTTAACACAAACCAGTTACACCCAAACTTCGAGTCAAACTTAATATCCTCCAATGTGGTCACAGCCTCACAGACCTTTCTTACTATAAGCTTTGGGATAGTGATATGTAGTAAATGATGGATTATTTACTATAATATAGCTAGCCAAAAGCTATAGGTCTCACTACACAGTTGAATTTTGTATTTTGTTCTATATAAAACAAGGTCTAGGATTTCAATGGTAAAAAAAGAATTCCACATACAATTTTTTTTAAAGTATTTATTTTCCATAGCAGGAATGTATACCCACATAAAAATGCACAATAACTGGTAGGTTGTCCACAATGTTGTTTTTTTTAAAGAGGGTGCAGTGACACCCTGAGCTTTTTTGAAAAAAGAAGTCCTCAAATAATCATAAATACATGCATAAATTATGTTGAAATCCTATAAAAGTCACTTTTTTTAACACCAGTGATGTCTTGTTGCACTAAATGCTATGCCAACTTTTGCTCTACTATCTGCAGCAAGAAATCACAACCACTATGAACCATTTTGAAAATATTTCATAACCAAAGTACATAGGCCTTGTTTAAAGTGTAAGAATCTTGCTACCGTGGCAAAAAAGGGGTGCAACTGCGTAGTGAGTCACATTTGTGTTCTTTTATCAGAAGTCTTCAGAAGATCAATCAATGTTTTAACCTGTGAAAAACAATATAATTACTACATGTAAGAATCAAGCAGTACTAATATGCTATAGAAAGTGTGTATTGAGGTGTGTGCTTTTTTCCAAAGAAAAGGTGTGAATTTCAGAAACACTCCCTGTAGACAACAATTATTAAATGTTTGTCATTCCATGAGGTGTTCTTTGATCCCTGGAGTGCCTGTGTCCAGAGACTAGACATAAGGTGCCTGTTTTGGAAAGTGTGTGTATATAATTTCTGTGAAGTTATATCAAAATTGGCCCAGTGGTTTCTGACAAGAATATTTTTTAAGTTTTTAATATAGCTTATATAGTAAACTAACTCCGCACCCCTGCTGCCATGTTATTTGACA
The DNA here is from genome assembly GCA_029582155.1 of Panopea generosa. NCBI lineage: Eukaryota > Metazoa > Mollusca > Bivalvia > Adapedonta > Hiatellidae > Panopea > Panopea generosa. The sequence goes on from CM055897.1 coordinate 55,957,639, forward strand.
AATCAAGATGGCTTGAACAAGCTTGGTAGAGGGTCACCCAAGGAACATTTCTGTGAATTTAAATCAAAATTGCCAAGTGGTTTCAAAGGAGAAGTGGTTAGAAGCTAAAAGTTAACTGACGGACGACAAACGACAGACAATAGATGACAGACACCAGGCGATCACAAAAGCTCACCTGTGATGCCTTCGGCTCAAGTGAGCTGAAAAGCAAATTATACGCAAATTGCAAAGTCAATGTCATGAATGTAATGGCGATGTTGTCAACATTCTGAATAAGTGCACATATTTATAGGACAACATACGGCAAACGTCACATGAAACTAACGGCAACATGACGTCTCCCCAGCAAAACAAAATCGTGCAACCAATGAAATGCAAACTGGTCCTTTTAGCTTCTCCCAGCTGCACGTGTTTTTCATTGAGAAATGAAATGCAGTAAATCTATAAAGTTCATTTAGGCCGAATGCAGTGTGAATGTAAATATTAATTGTTGAAAGAAATGTTAGAGCACTTGTTACTTTTTAATCTAACCAATTGGACGCATGACTAAAAAAACAAAACTGTCCCACCTCATATAACCTCTTCACTGGCATTAAAATCTGGAATGGCAGGAAGAATTTACTGCAGTTGGGTTTTGGGGCAATGCATGCCAACAAAACAAAAAAAAATGAAACAGGAATTTCTGATGGCAATATCTGCATGTTAATGTTTGAATTAACATTTGATAACATTACTCAACACAGCGTGTCAGGAACTGGTCGCCTTTAATGTTGTTATATAAATGATGGAAGGGAACTACAGCTATAAACATGTAAATGTACGACATTTATGAAAACTACCAAGGAGCAAAACTTGATTCTTAACAGACAAAGCCACATCAATTATTATTCCTATGCTCCCACACAAAAGTAGTCTTCAATTCAAATGATCAATTATTTGAAGAAACAGTCCAAATCTTCTAACACATTCACCATTTTAAACACAACAAGAGGCCCAAGAGGGCCTGAGGACGCTCTACTGACTCATAGTGGCCATAGCACATTTTGAAATTCTGCTATGCAATAGAAACATCGGGGCGGGTCATTTTTAACTCTAGGGACACCACTTGAACAAATCTTACAAAACTATAGTTTATAGTTCATTACTACATAAACATTTTGAAAATCTGTTGGACCGTTCATGAGAAGAAGATTTTTTAAGTTTTGGACTATTTTTAGTAACAGTGGCCATCTTGAATTTCAGATAAAAAAAAAAATTCTTCTGTATAGTCTCCTATTCAATAGAAACACCCATGTGAAGTTTCAGTTTAATTGGTCCAGTGGTTTCAGAGAAAGTGATACTAACAGACGACAGACAACGCGCCATCGCATATGCACTTCTGGCCTTTGGCCAGTAGAGCTAAAAACAACCCGACGCATTATAGTAGTTGTTATACAGTAGTAGATGTTGCGGGATGGGGTGGGGATGTTCACATTTGAGTGACTTGCCGTGTCAGTAATATTTGTTACACAATAGTATATGTTGCAGGGTGGGGGTGGGGCCGGCATGGGCACATTTGATCGACTTGCCGTGTCAGTAATATTTGTTATACAGAATTATATGTTGCGGGATGGGGATGGGAATTGGAACATTTGAGTGACTTGCTGTGACATTAATATCTGCCATACTTTATAGTTCATATTCAACAAAAACAAAATACAAAAGCTGGACATTATCTGGAAACTACAATTATTGACTTGTCGATATCAAATCGTCCCCAGTGAAGCTGAATACAAACACATGAATACAAACACAAGGGGGCTATAATAAAATGTAGCTGTTAAAGGACATTCTCCAGGAACAATTATTTGAAATCCTCGATCAGCAGGAGACAGTTGTAAACATGTAACACAATAGGATCAATATCAGAGCAACAAGGCATGCTGGGCCAAACAAACCAACATGGTAGCCACTACACTTGTACAGGCCAGTATTCATAAGAGTCAGTTTCGGAAAAATTCAATTTACAGTTTATGTATCATTTTTATCCAATAAAACCAAAACTGTACATCACAACCTCATTGTTCCAAACCGTACATCACAACATCATTGTGTCAAAACCGTACATCACAACATCTTTGTTCAAAAAGTGTACATCACAACATCTTTGTTCCAAAACTGTACATCACAATATCTTTGTTCCAAAAATGTACATCACAACATCTTTGTTAAAAAACTGTACATCACAACATCTTTGTTCCAAAACTGAACATCACAACATCTTTGTTCATAAACTGTACATCACAACATCTTTGTTCCAAAACTGTACATCACATCATTGTTCCAAAACTGTACATCATAACATCTTTGTTCCAAAACTGTACATCACAACATCTTTGTTCCAAAACTGTACATCACAACATCTTTGTTCCAAAACTGTACATCACAACATCATTGTTCCAAAAAACAAGTTGGCTACTTTTAAAAAGCATCCAATAGTTAGGTTTTATAAAGGAGGTGGCAATTAAAGTGAATGAAGGTTTGAAGTCTGGGTTTGTACGAAATATGCTTGTTCAATATATTTGAGGGAATGTGTGGTGTGTTTAATAGTAACTATGGTGTTTATATGCACAAATCTGAATCATTATGTATTTCCATTTATACACATATTTGATAAGAAAATATAAGAAAAAAATGTCTTGAAACTTACCTTATATATTTTCACTTATTTACTGTAATGTTCTATAAAATTTATTATTGGGATAAGGTATCTTTTAAATTAATTTGTGGATATATTAATTATTAATAAACAGTTCAAATAAATGTATTTTTCAAAACTTTTGCAAGTAGGACGATGTCTGATTCTTATAACATGCTGAACGCCACACCAGTAATACCACAATGATTAAACAGCTTTGTTTTTAAAGAAAAGAAAAATATGTCCTTAATCTGTATTGAGCAAAATAATCATTTGTAGCTTCATGATTTTGTTATTATTTTCATTGGTATGGGCTTAGCTGATCATAATATTTGTTACAGTTGATTAAAAACATGGTTATTTGAAAAGGTTTAAATTAATTCAGCAGGAATTTGTCAAAAAACGGCTGATAATGTCAAAAAAGAGAAGTTATTTTATCTTTCAATATTTTCTATTTCATATACAAATGGCATTGCGTGACGTGTCGATATGGCAGCACCCAGACAATTTCTATAGTGTCCTTATATAGGGTTAAAAAATTTAGTTAAAATTAATGGTATCCTAAATTTTGAAACTTCAAGGATTTTTCAAAACTCTAAAATTCTAAATCTATATAACCCTACACCTTCCTTTTTTTGCTTTTGGAGTTCAGATAAATTGAGTGGCCTAAACATGGATACTGTTGCCTGTGTTTTACCACTCTGGTTTAAATATTGATATTGACATACCAAAACAGTATTTCTGATTTTGGAGCAGTCTTTGCTCTGGTCTTGGGAGGGTGGGAGTTATATGCAACACATCACCTTCATGTACTGAACCTGATGATTTTTAAATCAGACCATCCACTACATTGGTAAATAATCTGACCTTTGGGACTCACCGCAACCTTGATGCTTGGATAGTGGGAGATGTACATGACACATGGCAACCTTGATGTTTGGATAGTGGGAGATGTATATTACACATCTCAACCATGATGCTTGGATAGTGGGAGATGTACATGACACATCACAACATTGATGCTTGGATAGTGGGAGATGTACATGTTACATTGCTGAACCTACCTAATAATATATTTAGGATCATCCACAGTGGCCCAGAACAGATTTGACATTTGACCCTGGCAGTAACCTTGATTTTGGAATTGTGCAAACTGTCTTCATGTATTAACATTTTTACCAAACACTTTTAAAATTCACTGCAGAATTACAGAGCAGAAATGAAAATGTGGCAAATAGTCAGTTCATGTTTCCTGTCAGCCATCGTTGTATAAAAAGCAAGTAATTGGTCTCTTAAATGTGGTTTATGTGCCTCATTAGAGAAGCGAATGTCACACACCTTTCCTTTCATCATCATCATTGTTTAAATCCATTGTATCATAAATCTTTGATTTCAATTTTGAGCAGGTTATCTGATAAGAAAGTCTGTGTTTTATAATGATCAAATCAATATATGTGAATTCAATTATGATATAAATGATTACCCTAAGTCGCTTGATATATACAGGGCAACATTATACCAGTTAATGCTGATACACTGAATCCTATCTGCACTATAAGCTCATCATCTTGTTATTCCACTGGATGCTCTGAGAACTTATCATGTGGAAATGTACAAATCAATAATTTTAATATTTTCCATTTACACTAAAAAAATTAAAGATGATAAAGAACACATTCATTGATCATTTATAAATGTAGATGAGTTTTCAATGAATAAGGGTCATAATAAATGTGTTTTGAATACTTTGAGTTGAATCTAATGTTATTTAGATTGAAGATTAATTTATATTACTGAAAAGCCTTTTATAATTATATATCCATATTTGGATACTGTATTATAATTGTAAAAAGAAAATATGAATAAAAAATATGTACCGTATATTACCTAATTAACGCCCCCGGGGGCGTTACATTTTACAAGGTTGGGGCGTTTATAAAAGATAAAAAAAGCAAATTTAACAACAGTTAAAAATACAATAAAACCATGGAAAAAACCTTAAATCCGGTTTAAATCCCCGATAAAGTGGTTCATAATTATTTTGGAGTGAATGAAATAATCAACATAGGATGAAAAAATGCTAAAAATCTGTATGAAATTACTAGTCTGCGTACTGGAATATCCGAATTTATGGTCAGTGTACTCTTCACTTTAAATCACTTGGACGCTTGCTTTTATCAACATGGAACAATGAGCTTTCAGCGTACACAGACTAACCGCATTTTCCGACGTTTTGTAATGTTTTAATCGGCAGACAGTATTTTTACTAGTATTAAACAGCAAATATGGGAAGTATTTGTTCAACCAAAAGTGGTTAAGTGGTCACCCAAGATAAAAACAATGGGTTAAAGAGTTCAAAGGTAATAAACACTTCGCTAATTGTTGTCTGTGTAACAAGATAATCAATCAGGGAAAGATGGGCAAATACGCACTCAAATTGCATATACGTTTTATTTTTTAATTTTCCAGAAAACTAGGTGGGGGGCTTTTATTAGAGTGGGGGCGTTTATAAGGGAATATACGGTAATTCCATGTTTTATAGTAAATGCCAGTGAGTTCAATGAACTGAAAGAACTCAACAATAAATTACAGCTCAGCTTCTATTATTGAAATCTTTTCTTGACATCACAGTGTGCTTTTTCCTTTTTATAAACAATAAAGGTGAAAGAAAAACACCAAAAATCTTTTTACAATTAGCTATAATGATGTCAGTTCGTTCATTAGGTGATACTAGAGATGGTAGGCTATAAAGGAAAACACACTACCCCTTAACCCTAAATCAAATAACAAAATTTGGTTACTTTCAATATTCAAATTGAATCTGGTCTCAGTTATATCATCCAGTAATGCATCCAACTGTCAATCCAGGGGATGTGGGTTTGAATCCCCACAGGCCACATTCTCCATAATGGTTTGTTGTGAATCCCCACAGGTCACATTCTCCATGATGGTTTGTTGTGAATCCCCACAGGTCACATTCTCCATAATGGTTTATTGTGAATCCCCACAGGTCACATTCTCCATGATGGTTTGTTGTGAATCCCCACAGGTCACATTCTCCATAATGGTTTGTTGTGAATCCCCACAGGTCACATTCTCCATGATGGTTTGTTGTGAATCCCCACAGGTCACACTCTCCATAATGGTTTGTTGTGAATCCCCACAGGCCACATTCTCCATGATGGTTTGTTGTGAATCCCCACAGGTCACATTCTCCATGATGGTTTGTTGTGAATCCCCACAGGCCACATTCTCCATAATGGTTTGTTGTGAATCCCCACAGGTCACATTCTCCATGATGGTTTGTTGTGAATCCCCACAGGCCACATTCTCCATAATGGTTTGTTGTGAATCCCCACAGGTCACATTATCCATGATGGTTTGTTGTGAATCCCAACAGGTCACATTCTCCATGATAAGTTTGTTGTGAATCCCCACAGGTCACATTCTCCATGATGGTTTGTTGTGAATCCCCAAAGGCCACATTCTCCATGATAGTTTGTTGTGAATCCCCAAAGGCCACATTCTCCATGATGGTTTGTTGTGAATTTTGTTCCATGAACATGAATCTCTCATCTCTTAATTTACAATTTATTTTAGCTTGATTGCAAAGAAAAATCAAAGTTGATATGAACTGCTCTCGAGTCCCCTTCTGGATAGAATCAGTACAGAGTGTTATTTTTTCAGAGGCATTGGGTCAAGCGTGGGATCAAACATCACCAGATTAATTTGTAGCAGTAAGGCCATAATAAATTAATTGCTAGATTCATCATCCCCACCTGCCTGCCCCCTAATTTTCATGCTGCTCCAACCCTTTTTATTTTCATAAAAAAAAGTAAAAAAAAATATAATAATATATATATTTTTTATTATTATTAAAAAAAACATCAAAAATTTTAAAAATGAAATTAAAAAAATAATAATAAAATCCTCCCGTCCTCCCCATTTTTAAGAAAAATTTAATTGATAATCTAGCAATTAATTTGTAATGGCCTAAAATATCATGATTATTACACAAATAATTTATGTTTTTCAATTGAAGGACTATCATTGCAAGTCTACAACAAAATTAAGCCTACATCTATTTCATTCTTTCAAGTACTCTCATATTAATCAGCATATGCTGTTGTTTGTTTTTATTTGATTTGTAAGATTGTCGAGAGCTCACTTATCTGGCAGCCATGTGTTATCTTACTGTATTTTGAAGGAAACTTAATCAAGTACATCTGTCACAGGTAAACAGGTAGAAAGCCTCAATCAAGTTCATCAGGGGGACACGGGGTGTATCTTTAAAATGGGATAATTTAAATCATTTTTAAAATGATAAACAAGAGATATGGAAATTCCCCAAAAACCATGTTTTTCAAACATTTTAGCTATTCTGTAACTATAACTCTATTTCATGCTAGAATTTTATGTGTACATTGAAGCAGAAAATAAAAAAGCATACTATTCAAATTGTGTTTTTTTATTTGTAAAACAATGATGCAGTAGTTTTGTTAAAAAAACATGAAATAAAGTTTTTCTCTTGTTTCTGTGCTATTCACTGGTTGTATGGCTAAAATATTGCTTCTGTAATTCACATTATGAAAGATGTAATGTGATTATACTGGGAAACAAACATGCATATTCATAAAATAATACATCAATATTTTCACAATTTGCATTGAGGCTTATGTGGTGGTATTGTTTCCAGTGCCCACCGATAGGTGGTAAGTCACACATGCTCAACTAATACCAACAATTTCTTAAACACGATGTTCGATTCAACAAATATATTACAAAATGCATCAAACATTATGAGAAATTCAGCTGTGTTGTAAAATTTTTAAACAGACCTGTACATTTCTCTAATAAATCATTTGTATTTTTTATAATATTTTTTGCCTCATGGCTATCAACTGAGCAAGGGCACTGCAAACCATTTTCAAGATAAAAATGTGCATGTCAATGGAGTTACAATTTAATATATATCAATACATCAATCCAAACTTTTTAAGTATCAAAATAACAAAAGAAAAAGATTATTTTTACTTTACCTTTAGAAAAATTGTATAAGTTTGGTTCCAGAAACAATCAATTTTAGCATTTTCGACTAATTAAAGGGCCACAACTCTGAAGATAATGGTCAGAATTGACTGGTTATCAAACTTGGCTCAGATTTTATAGTGATACACACTTTGTGTAAGTTTGCTTCAGTTTTGATAAATAATACTCTAGTTATTGAGCGGAAACGGGAAATTTTAGCATTTTTGACTAATTAAAGGGCCATAACACTGAAGATAATGGTCCGTATTTGCTGGTTATCGAACTTGGCCTAGATTTTATAGAGGTACACACTTTGTGTAAGTTTGAATCAGTTCCTATGAAAAAAACTCTGGTTATTGAACAGAAACAAAAAACTTGATGCCGCCCAGGGCTTCGCCAATCTAATAACAAGGATTTTAACTTTGAAAAACCTGGTAAATAAATGTCATTCTTTGTTAGTAATAGAATCACAGGGGCCAACAATTGACCTGATGCGGGCTGTCAATCAAACAAGTCCATAATCCAATAAGCGATCTTCCAATTCTTCCATTTTCCTTAGACAAGCTGACAGTCAAACACAATGTAAATACTACATGGTATTATTTTGGGCAACAACACCACATGGCCATTGGTCTTCCTCGCATCAGATCAATTAAAATAGTTAATCCATGTAATAACTCATATGTTACAGTAAATACATGTAATAACTCATCTATTACAGTAAATTTATGTTTTAAATCTTGTTACATAAACTTTATGTAATAACTCATGTTACAGTAAATAATGCTATAACGCATCTGTTACAGTAAATACATGTAATAACTCATCTATTACTGTAAAAACATGTACTAACACATGTTTCATAAACTTCATGTAATAACCTGTTAAAGTAAAAACATGTAATAACTCATATATTACACAAACTTCATGTAATATATTAAGATAAGTACATGCAAAAACTCTTATGTTACAGTAAATACATGTAATTACTCATTTATTACAGTAAATACATGTAATTACTCATCTTTACTGTAAATACATGTAATAACTCATCTGTTGCAGTAAGTACATGTTATTACTCATCTATTACCATAAGTACATGTAATTACTCATCTATTACAGTAAATCCATGTAACTACTCATCTGTTACAGTAAATATATGTAACAACTCATCTTTTACAGTAAATACACGTAATTACTCACATATTACAGTAAACACATGTAATAACTCATCTAGTAAATGTAATTACTCATCTGTTACAGTAAATATATGTAAAAACTCATCTGTTACAGTAAGTACATGATTGTAATAATTCATCTGTTACAGTAAGTGCATGTAGTAACTCATGTTACAATAACTTCATGTCATAACTCATGTTACAGTAAATACATGTAATAATTGATCTGTTACAGTAAATATAATAATGTAGTTACTCATACATTACAGCAGACACTACATGTAATAACTCATCTGTTACAGAAAATCAATGTAAAAAAACTTATTTTTCATTAATGTACAATGTGTGTTAATTAAGGTTTCTGTAAAACTGTAATATCATTACTTGCACAGTTTGTGAAAAAATTCAAGAACTGGTCATGAACAGCAAAATTTTAATGAATGTTTATATCCATCCATGAACTAACCAGTTCAGGAACTGTTAATGAATCAGATCATGGATGTTTATGTCCACTCATGAACTAACAAGTACAAGAACTGTTCATTAACAAACAATGTCAAGAACTGATCATGAACTAGCAAGTTTTTCGATATTTTTAACAAACATTTCGTGATTAAAAGACCTATGTTCTTGTACAAGATTTTCTAGTTGTAGTAATTAAGAGGCTAGCAATTGTTGTTACATCTGTATGATGTGGGGCTCTTAGAAATAATCTAAACTTAACAATCATGAATGTTTTACCTCTGGTAATAATGGGTCTCATTGTCATTTGTCTGTAACTGCTGATTGAAGTGGGAAAGTTATCAGTTACTTGTGGAGATGGGTGTACTGGTACTGGTTAACTTTCCAGGATCCCAAGGTAGAATGGTTAGGTTAACTGATTGTATGTTAGCCCTCAATGGCATAAAAATGTTGCTTAATATTCAAACAAACAGACAAAAACCTGGTAATAATGTCAGATTATCGTGAATGAAGTGTAGGTGATACTGAGCAAATATTCCCATCAGACTGAACCAAGAAAAAGTCTAAACATAAAACATTGTTCTATAAACTACTTAAAAATCAAGAACAGTTTATGAATATTTCGTGAAATAAATATGAACAATAAATGGGACTCCATGAATCAAGAGTTCTTAAACATGTGCACTCCTGTAAAATTTCACCACTATTGACAAGTGTCAAACTAGACCAGTATGTTATAATGAAACAGCAACACTCGAATCAATTTGGATGCAAATGAGATACGGTCACTGCATTTTGATATAGGAAAAGTATGTAAATCATGCCTGGTTGGATCAAGTATAAACATATGCATTTAAACCTGCAAACCCCCAAATCAATAATAAGATACTTGTTTATGTTTATAAGGGTTCTAAGGTCAATTAAAATCACCTGTATAAACAGAATATGCTATTTTGAAACTATGTCATTCTATTTTTAGATGGAACCTACCTTATTAGGGATGACAGCACATTTATCTGTTACATAAATTATGCAATATGATAAATTCAATATTATTGTGTTGCCTATTCTGGAAGAGTCTAACCATAAATAGAATGAAGTTACGTAAACGCTTTAATTGGCTATTAATGCTATATTGATGCAATCGCATAGACGATTATGATCACAAACTTAATTTTCCGCGAAGCAATATAATAGTTTGAAGACAACGTCTGTGAAAACAAACGTATGCTGCAACAATAGCACTGATATATACCCAGTTTTATCTATATAAAGATGAAATGTTGAAATCGTGAAACTTTTCAAGAAATTTGTTTGAAATGTATGGAATGATACTCTATCTGAAAACCTTTTTATTTTGTTTTCTATAAGGTATCGAGACATGCATACGCGACATTTTAATACCAGCTTAAACATAGGCCAGTCCATGTTTGTACGGCGGTATTCCCAGCGCTGTTTATGTTTCTTTAACGGATGTTTAAAAGGTTATGGAAAAAAGAAAATAAACTTTTAGAAATTATACTCATTTTGAAAAATGACTAACTTTTGTTAAGTAACCATTAAAATGTTTTTATATTAAGGTAACATTACTCTAAAATGAGCAAGAAGAGAAATGTTTTTTTGAAAAAGAAAACAACAAAGTTTTGTTTTCCAAAGAGTATAATGTTTAGTAATGGTAAACATGTATCTCTGCTGAAATATAAAATGTTGAAATAATTTAGTGTTTTTCATTATAGTAAGGGCCATGGGGATCAAGCTGAGGCTATGACATTTGATAAGTTCATGGCCCTGTGGCCATGATCATAAAAAAACTAGTTTCTAGTAACTTGTTGCCAGAAGTGAAACATTTGTTTGAAGTTAAATTGTTTTGAAGTTATAAACTTAAATTGCAGCTTTGAATGAGAAATTTGTGTGAAACGGGAATTAAAACTGTTTCAGTAAATTATGTATTTTTTACCACCATTTATTCAAGTTGATTAAGTTTAAAACTAGTCAACCGATGACTCCCAGATTTTGAAAATGACCCCCAGATTTTAAGTCAGTGGGTCATCAATGACCCCTGAAAAATTGGAGCTGGATAAAACACTGAGTTAAAGACTGATGTTCCAGCCTCAACATGCAATTTAATGGGTTTTTTTACATTAAAGTGTGACCTTGACCTTTTGTGTAACCTTGATATCTGATGTAAAGGTCTGGGTATTTCTATAGGTAATGCAGGTGACCCATCATAATAATTATGTTGATCCTTATGTCAAGATATTTTAAAATCCCTACATGTAAGACAAAGTTTCAGACCAGACATCAATTATCAAACAAACTGAAAGTGTGACCTTGACATCTATAATAAGGTTCTGGGTCTTACAAGCGACATGTCATCATGTCATGTTAATCAATTGATCATTTGAGCCAAGTGTTTTTGAAATCCATCCATGTATGATAAAGTTACAGACCAGACTTGAAATATCAAACACTCGAATAGTTGTCAAACTCAAAGTGTGACCTTGACCTTTGAGGTACGGGCATGGATTTTATGCATGACACATCGTTGTGTCATGCTTATGAATTGAGCCACGTGTTTTTGAAATTTTTCCATAAGTGACAAAGTTACAGAAGGGACACAAAATCTCAGACTGAAAGTGTTGTCAAATAAAGTTAAAATGTGACCTTTAAAGTGGGAGTCTGGGTGTTATGCGGGACATGTCATCATGTGATGTTGATCATTTGTAGCAAATATTTATAAAATCCATCTGTGTATGACAAAGTTACAGGTCGGACACAAAATTTCACAGACTCAAAGTGTGACCTTGACCAATGAGGTATGGGTGTGGTGGGTCTTACGCACGCCATATTGTCATGTCATGCTGATGAATGGGAGCCAAGTTCACTTCAACCAGAAAATGTTCTTGATGGTTCACATAGCATCAATACGGTTGGCTATCTATTTAAATACAATTGTGAAACAAGTTATTACAACTTTTACAAATCGATTGTTTGACCATATACAATAAAATCATCTTGCCATTATCAAAACATATTAATGTATATGACTAGGAAATTCGTGAAATTTATATTAAGTAGGAATTGTAAGTGCATTTTCAAAACAGAAAGTTACCTGGAGACTCAGTAACTACTTCCGAAATCTGTCACAAAATAGTCAACCATGTTGGCTGGCCGACTAATGAACCAAAGTTACGAGCACTGCGACTGCAGAGAAGAAAGTGCATTTTTGAGATTCAATTAATCAATTATCACTTCTTTGATAAGGGTGATTAAAGGAATACTATGAGATTTGTGTACATATAATTATATTGTCTATATTATACTCAGTCATCCCATATTGATGCAAGACACATGCCAGCAATTATGCTCTACCTTTTCACATACATGTATATAAATGGGAGTAAATGGCTGTTTACATTACTGGTAATGATAACATTTCCTAAGAAAAAGGTAAATATAGATATACTTTGGCTCTTAGTCATTAATTCCCTTAAAAAATTCCTTTCTAAATGAAAATGGAATGGTAATAAAATTTGGGACTCAAGACAAAATACAGCACCATTGTTTTAGAGGTTAAGGATAACTGAGACTTGACCAAATCATGACAGTGGACTTTATCATCCATTTTCTTGTTTTATATGCATCACTCTCTACCCAATGTCTTATATGCATCACTCTCTACCCCATGTTTTTATATGCATCACTCTCTACCCCATGTCTTATGAATTTATTTTCATCATTTCTAATTTGGCAGCTCGAAATCGCTAATGAAACAAAAAAAATTGGCTGGACAGTTGTTCAGAAGATATTTTTTTTTTTGAAAATTCACAATTTAACCTCATTTTGGACCCCTGTTGACCCGTAATGGATATTAAATCCCCTTTAAAGGACCAAGTCTCAACTGGTATGACTATACAATGTTTCAGACCTCAAGATAATTGGAATAAACTAAGATGTAAATTTCCCTATGTTAAACTGACATGTCTCCAGGGCAGGGTCAATTTTGACCCTAGGGTCATTGCTTGAACAAACTTGATAGAAACTCGTTAGATGATATTTCATGAAAAATATGAAAACCCCAGGCCTTGCACTTTTGGAGAAGATTTAAGATATTTAAGTTGAACAAAAAATACTGAAAGCCCTTGGAGCAGTGCCAAATTTGACCCCATGGTCATCATATGAACAAATTTGCAAGAACTTTGTGTAAGAATGCTTTACAAAAAATTTGGTGGCAATCTGTCAGAGAAGTCATTGGAAGCAAAAGCTGACAAAGGACATTGTCCTGAACTGAGTTAAAACTAAATGATAGAGGTATTGTTGATGTACATTGGAACACAATTACCATGTCAGCCATGTATCTCTTTCTCTTAGAGATATCCAGGCAAACACATATACAACTAGCTGACATGTGTTTCAGATGAAAGTAAGATACATGAGTAGACAGAGGGAGTGCAGATCAAAACTAACTTATGTGGCCTGGAGCTTACATTCTGATACACTATTGTACCTGTATTCCATAAATACAGCATCACATACACACACACACAACTCCTACAGGTAAATTACATGCACAGATCTGATAATGAGACCCAGATTTAGCACGCAGTCATATCAGTTTGTCATTTTTTCACTCAATCATATTCATTGTTTTTTATTGATATTGCTTTCCAGCTTCTGTAACTGTGATGTTTCTGTATGGTGTTTAGCATTGCTACTTGAGACAGTATTATGTGCTGACACACTGGCATACCATGCTGCAGACAACCAACCCAGTCACATTATATCCACACCAGGCTGACCAGACCAGGAGCTATTCTCTTACTGCTGAGTGCCAAGCAAGGAAGCCTCTAGTAAAATGTAAGATATTATTAATACGTCATTATTTTCATGTACCAGTACTTGTACCATTCCTAAATCAACTTAATATACAATCCTAAAGACTTAATAAACTTCATTCTGTTTATCAATCAAGGGGTCATGAGCTTGATCCCTGACTAGTCACAGATTATATGATGATTGCCCATGAACAGCAAGAGTCTGCCACCTCTGATTATGAGGAGACTTGCCGAGATAAGGTGTGTATTAGTAGTGGTTAACTGCCCAGCAGGTTCCGATGAGACACAGTGGCTAAATGTGTGATTGCCATTATATAACTGAAATACTATTAAAAAAAGGCACAAAACCCCATACAAGCAAACAATGCTTCTTGAAAACTACAGGACTGGTGCAGAAAAGAATTTTCCACTAAGCTGACCCTGTAAAAGCTGAAAGAGAGAAATTTATATGTTTGTACTTCATTTGACCACTATTGGTACAATTTTACCTCTTTGGGAAAACCACATAGTTATGGCCCCTATCCATTCAAACCTCCAAACTTGAAGAAACCTTCACGATTCTTATCTTTCTCTGTAGAGTCTGTTGGTCAACAGATAAAATCGTGCAGGTGGGATTGCCTCTGTCACTCTGTCTATCACTTTACTGTTCTGTTATTAAAACCAAGCATGCCACCAAAAACTTCCACTTGCATAATATCACAAGTCAATCAGAAGTTGCTCCCCTGCAGTCAAGGCCTTATTCCTCATTGTTTAACTAAGGTCTTCAGACAAAAGATTCTCCAAAAAGTCAAAATCCGCTTCACTAAATCTATACCTAGATCCAATCTCATCATCTGATAATCCAACTAAAATGACACGATCTTCGAAAGTTTCTAGGAGCACAAAATCTCTGGTTGACAAAAACAGCCATCTTGGATTACTCTATGCTTATGCAGGGTTGTCAAAATGAGCCGTACAATCTACCAATCTACCACATGTCCCATATATTATATATGTTTCAATACATCTTGTTTTGTGTACGCCCTATTTCAGAAGTTATATTTCAGACCTTGCTGACTTTTTCAGGTAAAAAAACAGTGAAAACTCATTCATAATTTAAGACTGGAATATAGCTCTGAATGGCTGTAAAGCCATATCCTGCAATCTAAATTTCGAAATTTTCTGTAAAGATAGGGGGGCTTCCCCCTCTCATAATCTCCCCACTCCCTCATGCCTTCGGCACTTGTTTCGTGCCAGTGGCACTCATAAATTGGATAATGCTACTTCTAAATTTAACACTTCTACTTTGAAACATTTTGACAACCCTGTGAATCGCAGTTTATACAACCGGGCCCTGGTGTATTTTATTATAAGGTGACGTTTTTCCTCAGAGCAATGAGCGCTGAAAGCCTGAGGCTGCTGATGGCCTGGTGGAAAAGAAGGTTAGACATTTCGCAAAACTCTACTCCAAGCAGCGTTGACTTTTCAAAACTCTACTCCAAGATTGAAAATTCCCAAGTCTGATTTCAGGAGTCCATCTTTATTATTTGTTTTCAAATAATCCAAATTTGATTTTGTACATATCACATAAAACTACAGAGCTTCAGCATTATATACATATATATAAATAAAAGTATAAGGATTTTAAGGGTACACCAGGTTTTTCCAACTGCAAAGTGTAATGACAAATAATTTATTTTTTAGTATGTATTTTGAAAGAATGTCACTTCTGTCATTCTTGATTTTCAATAACTTAAGAATTATCTTTTCAGTTATGCAAACAAGATATCTTAAGCTTTCTTAACATATAAACATTATTGAAATCAACATTGACCAAGAGGTTGAGATTTTTCTATCCCACAGACCAGCCAGTGTCATTACATACTATTTTACTATTACTGATCATATTTCGGATGGCACACTTATTCACAGATATGCCTGAAATTGGTCTCTTATACTGTGTTCAATCTATGAAATATGCATACTGGTATAAAATAACTGTTTATAGCAATTTAACCTGAACATAAAATATAACAGAAATCTTAATACTTATAAAAATATGCTCATTTAGTATAAAAAAAATTAATTTTGCAACTGCAGTTTATTTAAGGACGGCATACCATCTTTAAGAGCTATTTTGTCTGAAATTATGCAGTAAAATGTATTTATTTTGATTGTCATTAGAATAGGTATCATAGAAGTTCTAAGTAAATTCTTTCCATACACTATATTAATATTTTTAAAAAAAAACCACTATATTTTTATTGCAACATTGAAAAACAATTGAAACTCTGTCGATATGATTTAAACAAGAGGGCCAAAGTGGCCCTATATTGCTCACCTGACTAACCTTGAGTCACCAAACTTAAGTAGATTATATAATACATGTACACTTAAAATTCCAGAAAGACGAGATGGGCAAGTAGTTAGAATTTTGATTTGTTTTGAACATGTAACAGACGCGTAGAAGAGTTCAAATTTGGTAGAGGTTCACCCATGGTAAATGTCAGTGAAACTACATTGAAATCAGGTCAGTATATTCTGACAAGAAGGCTTTTGAAGTTTTTACTATAGCTTCCTATATAGTAAACTAGCACCTCACTGTGGCGTTCATGTTTTTTAAACAGCTTGAACAAACTTGGTAGAAGGTCACACAGGAACATTTATGTGAAATTATTTTAAAATCGAGCCAGTAGTTTCTGACAAGAAGATTTTTTATGAGTTTTTACTATAGCTCATATAGTAAGCTAACCCCACCCCCTGGCCGCCATGTTTTTTGACGAATCAAGATAGATTGAACAAACTTGGGAGAGAGTCACCCTAGAAACATTTCTGTCAAATTATTTCAAAATTGAGCCAGTAGTTTCTTACAAGAAGATTTTTTAAGTTTTTACTATAGCTTATATAGTAAACTAACCCCACCCCCTAGCTGACCGCCATGTTTTTTGACGAATCAAGATGGGTTGAACAAACTTGGGAGAGGGTCACCCAAGGATTTTCTGTAAAATTAGTTTAAAATCGAGCCAATAGTTTTTGACAAGAAGATTTTTTTAAGTTTTTACTTTAGCTTATAATTTATAATAAACTAACCCCACACCCTGGCCGCCATGTTTTTTTACGAACCAAGATGACTTGAACAAACTTGGTAGAGGGTCACACAGGGAACATTTCTGTGAAATTATTTTAAATCGAGCAAGTAGTTTCTGACAAGAAGATTTTTTAAGTTTTTACTATAGCTTATATAGTAAACTAACCCCACCCCCTAGCCGCCATGTTTTTTGACGAATCAAGATGGCCTGAACAAACTTGGTAGAGGGTCACCCAAGGAACATTTCTGTGAAGTTATATAAAAATTGGCCCAGTGGTTTCTGACAAGAATATTTTTTTAAGTTTATACTATAGCTTACATAGTAAACATACCTAATCCCCTGGCCGCCATATTTTTTGACAAATCAATATGGCTCGAACAAACTAGGTAGAGGGTCACCCAAGATACATTTCTGTGAAATTATTTTAAAATCGAGCCAGTAGTTTTTGACAAGAAGATTTTTTAAGTTTTTATTAATTAAATTTGCCCCGCACCCTGGCAGCCATGTTTTTTGACCAATCAAGATGGCTTGAACAAACTTAGTAGAGGGTCACCCAAGGAACATGCTGTAAAGTTGTATCAAAATTGGCGCTGAGAAGAAGAAGGTTGTTAGAAGCTAAAAGATAACGACGTACAACGGACAGACGACGGACACCAGGCGATCACAAAAGCTCACACGTGAGCCTTTGGCTGAGGTGAGCTAAAAACCCTAAACAGATAATTTAAATTCAAGCTTATAATAATATTTCCACGACAATTACTATTATATGCATGCATCTATATATTAGTTTTAATTAAATACCACAGCCATGTGTGGTGTCCTTGAGCTTCTGCATAATGCTTAGTACTGGTTCTACCCAGGAAAACTTTGAGCATGATTTGTCTAAGTGTAAGAACTTGTTTCGCTATTGAAGTAAAATAAATAAGTCAAAACTAAATTGTAGATTTAACCTTTTTTTGCCAAATTTCAAGGACGGATATGTTTTTGAGGATGTAATACAAAAATATGTGTAATGTTAACAATGTATTTTTATGCCCCCCCCCCCCCAAAGTTTTTGGAGTGGCATATAGTAATCGCAGAATTTGTCCGTCCGTCCTTCCATCTGGTATTTTGTTTTCGGCCTGTATTTTTGTCATGCATACATGGATTTTGTTGATACTTGGTAAAAATGATCAATATAACATGACGACATGTCGCGAGTAAGACCCACACCCGTACCTCAAAGGTCAAAGTCACAATCTGAGTTTGTTTGAATACACTTCGAATCTGTGTGAGATTTTGTGTTCGGCCTGTAACTTTGTCATGCATAGATGGATTTTAATGATACTTGCTACAAATGATCAACATAATATGACAATGTGTCATAAGTAAGACCTACACCCATAACTCCAAGGTCAAGGTCACTATTTCAGTTTGTTTGAAAACACTTCGAGTTTGTGTGAGATTTCGTGTCCGGCCTGTAACTTTGTCATGCATAGATGGATTTTTATAAATACTTGTAATAAATGATCAACATAACATGACGTGTTGCGAGTAAGACCCACACCTGTAGCTCAAAGGTCAAGGTCACAATTTGAGTTTGTTTAACAACACTTTGAGTCTGTGAGATTTTGTGTCCAGCCTGTAACTTTGTCATGTTTAGATGGTTTTTAATGATATTTGCTACAATGGTTCAACATAACATGACAACGTGTCACGAGTAAGACCCACACCTGTACCTCAAAGGTCAAGGTCACAATTTTAGTTTGACAACATTTTAAGTTTGTGTGAGATTTCGTATCTGGCCTGCAACTTTGTCATGCATAGATGGATTTTTATAAATACTTGTTATAAATGATCAACATAACATGACGACGTGTTGCACTTAATACCCAAACTCCCACTTCAAAGGTCAAGGTCACAATTTAACATTGTTTGACAACACTTTCAGTCCTTTTGACATTTCTTGTCCGGTCTGTCATCTATGGATGAATTTTAAAAACACTTGGCTCAGTTGATCAACAGGACATAATTAAGTGTCGCATGTAAGACCCAGAACCTTTTCTCAAAGATCAAGGTCACACTTTCAATTTGTTTGATACTGTGTGTCTGGTCTGTCACTTTGCCTTTAACTTGGCTCAATTTATCAAGATGACATGACGACGTGTCATAAATAAGACCTAGACCCATAACTCAAAGGTCAAAGTCACACTTTTAGTATGCTTGACAACACTCTGAATTTGTTTGAGATTTCAAGCACGTCCTTTAGCTTTATCATACATGGATGGATTTCAAAAACACTTGGCTCTATTTATCAACAATTGATCTGTAACTTTGTCTTACATTTAGGGATTTTAAAATAGCTTGACACAAGTGATCAGCATGTCATGATGATGTTACAGCAGCATTTAACTGTTGAAATACCCAGACCATTACATCAAATGTCAAAGTCAAGGTTACACAAAGGTCATGGTCACAGTTTAATGTAAAAAACAAGAAACTGCATGTCTAGTCTGAAACATCAGTCCATTACTCTTTATATTCATGGATACATCGCTATCTATTATATCATAATTATATTGTTATTTTTCAACAACCATTTTGGGGGCATGCGACACTTATCAGTGACATTTCTTGTTGTTTCTAATATTGCATGAACATAGTTTGTATAACATCAAATTTAAATACTAGAAAGTTTCATAAAATTCTACCCATAGGAAACAAGAGGGCCAAAATGGCCCAAAATGGTTCACCTGTGGCAGAGAAGACAATGTAAAAGGCAGCCGTTTTTGCTAGATGCTAGAGTGTACATAAATTCACATAATGCAATTTTCCTTGAGGACCACAACACCCAACATTAATTATTCAATTTGACCAGTTCAAGAACTTGTCCACAATATTATGGTTAAATAACAACCGTGTAATTTAATGAAGATAAAATATAAATTGTGAGTGTTAGGGAGCACACAACATAAAAATACCCGCCATTTTTGAAAATTCATGGGCTGACAACATTTATCTCATTGGCCAATCAAATAAAAAATGCAAGCGTTAATGTGTACACAAGGTCAAATAGTGCATTTTTTACTGTTTCAAAGGCCGTTACTCTGACATTAATAATCCGATTTGGCCAGTTCAATAACTTGTCCGAGATATTATGGGGATATAATTACTTTGCAAGTAATCAAAAAAAAATGCTGGTACTAGTGTGCACACAAGGTCAAATAGTGCACTTTTTAATGTTTCAAACTCTTGACATTAATAATCAGATTTGGCCAGTTCAAGAACTCAGATGATTTTGTAACTCCCTTACAAGTATTGCATTCTGGTGACAACGGGCAGGTGGGTTTTTTTTTCAACTTCTTTGCACAGTAGTCTAGTGTTGATCATCTTCGACACTTCTTTTTTAAAGGTGTGTGTCTTAGCTATTCAAAACTTACTGATCACACATTTCATATATACTGATCCCACACACCTTATAATTATATATGTTCCCACACATATTAAATATCGATCCCGCACATTATTTTATATATATATATATATATATATATATATATATATATATATATATATATATATAGATCCCACACATTTTATATATACTGATCCCACAAATTTTATATAAATTGATTCCACATATTTTATATACAAATTGATTTCACAATATATTATATTTATATTGATCCCACATACTTTGAATGTTTGTGAAATCTGAATTCTCTGCTGTCTCTAAAGATGCAGATACCGATTCTAATTTCATAATTTAATTACATTTTGTAACAAACCATGTGAACGTCCCTCAGTGACTAATAATTTCACCAACTTTAAAGCAAAAACCATTTGCAGTTATTAAGATTAATCATTATTGTGAGGCCTGCTTATTAGGATGAATTTCTAATGGCATCATGGGATTGTATGAAAATGATAAGAAAGCAAAATGGAAGCAATTTCAACTTAAGCAGCTACGTTAATATATTTGAAAACAACCTCAGATATGACATTGTCCTGTTCCTTTTCCTTATTAAGATGGCATTATGACCAGGCTGTCTTGTTTTGTTACTGCATTATAAAGATTATAATGAATTTCAATTGATTGCTCCCTAAGGTAGTTGAGAAGAAATAATGTTTAAATTTATCAGTCTACCTTCATCGTCTATTTTGTAACCCCTAAATAAGACCATGTATGCAAAATTTCAATACAGTACTACCAATCCAAGGGCTTCGTTCCGGATGGTTAAACATGATTACTCTGTTTATAAACACTAATGGTGACCAAACTAATGAAAAGTTAAGGGAAATCAACTTACATCGGCGCTGTGCCTCAATTTCTCTTTAAAGGGCCTATATCAGGATTTTTCAAAATTCTAAAATGTCTAAAAGCATTTTTCCCCCCCAAAGATATCATTTCTATATAATACACAATGACCCCATACTGCCAAAAAGATATTTATTTAAACAGGCTTAAATAATATATTGAAAAGGGATTTCTTGGCTTAGGCTATGTGACTAGGGTCTAGGCTATAATAGATTTCTGCTTAAAATTGCAACATATTTTGTGACGTAATAAATGAGTCCTGGATTTCAATTTGATTTCAGTTTGATCAGTTATATACGAAGTAAAATTGTATCACCTTAACAAGACTCTGAATGATGATGTGAAGGTTGTCAAGCAGTATTTAGATGCTGTATATTTTTAGAATGGTGATTTCGTTTCAAGTTTATCAATCAAATTTAAATACCAATTTGTCATGTTTTAGCGGATTTGGCATACCAACCATTCCAATTTTATTTATTAATGATAATGAGATGCTTTTTATCCATTTTAAAAACATTTTTATTGCTTAAGACATTTATAGCATTATTTTTCCTGATATACTCCCTGTAAGTAATGTGATCAAACATAAGCAAACAGCTCTCAGAGGCTGCTCTGTTAGCAAACATTTAAAGCCAACATGTCACTTCAGCTGACTTTTGTTCTCAAACTAAAAGTTGAATGAAGGTACTTACATAAACCAAATCACAACAATGTAAATTTTACAGTAGCACTGCCAGAAACAATGGATAAAATGGTGTACACATAAAAGGTTCTGGCAGGTCATTGTCCCACTAAGATCGATATATTCCTAGCAGAACCTATACCAAAATTCCAGATTGGCCGGAGCTACTTAGTATAACAGTAGAGTTGAGCATGATCAATCTCTGTTCCTACACTATGAGTTGTTTTAATTATCATCAGACAATGAACGATAACAAAAAATTCATATATAATTATATAGCCTGCTTCCAATAAAGAAGATAATTGAGAAAAATTAATTTCTGCATCAATTTAGGTACAGAGGTTTTTGTACAATATTACAATATACGTGAAGAATTCACTTTGACATTTAGGAGATATATTTAGCAGCAAAAAATAATATTTAGGCATGTACATAATTATTATCAATTTTCCTGGTCAGTGGTCATTGGTATGATCAATGCCATCGAGGTGCCTTAGCTGTATAGCCGCCAATGGGGGTTCATACCTGACATTGACAAAATCTGTACTTTTGATCTGAGTGTGTGTGGGATTTGCTATGAGGTAAAATTTGATGTGTGTTATGAAATTTGATGAATTAAATGTTGGTCTATACATCCATACTTTTATCTTTCATCAACCTGTAACCGTTTCCGAAATATTTCCATTTTAAAAAGAGGTGCAAAACTTTTGGAACTCAGTATATTTATGACGTCTTGCTTACATACGAGAACAGGGTCAGGGTAAAAACAAAATTTGAAGTGAATTATTTAAATAAACAATGTGCAGGGAGTTGAACAGGTGTAATTTCTGTTACTTACTTTAAAATGTCGGCTTCTCCATACAAATATATATAAAATTTTGGGTATTTAACATGCATTTAAAACGTAGAATGTTTTTGTGAGGACTGCCATAAACATGATCAGGGGTCTATCATTTGACTGTGATGAAAAAAATCAGACCTATGCGTCAAAATTTTGACACCCCGGGTGAGATTTTTCTTTCTTGCATCCATGGATCAGTATGTTCTGTGTTTATTGAATGAAACTTTCAGTCTGTTTTAGTCTTAACTGTCAATAAGAAAAAGACGATAAAACATTGAAATTTGTCTTGAAGTTCTACAATAGATATTTGAGCGTGAACCAAAAAAGGAACTTTCACTATGTTTAATAAAACTGTTATTGCTGCATAAAAACTTGAAGAAAATGTATTAGAAATAGAGAAATAAGAATGATAAAAAATAATTTCAGTTTCAGGCAGTTCCGTAAATGCTTGCACCATCTAATTTGCGTAATATATGCCAAAAGCAAAGTTCTGGAAGTTGAAGATATATTTTTAAAACAACTCTTTCGTCAACAATTCAACGCAAAAAAGGAACAGAAATGACATTGTTTTTACTGCCTTCTTCTTGAAAGAATGTGTGTAAATGAAAAAAGATGTGAAATGAGTTAGTATCGAGTGCATTACACTATGATGATATACAGCGTGATTCATGGAAATCAGTAAAAACTGTCTTCGGTTCATATTGGCAATTAACGGAACCTTCATTTTTCTTATTTCACTGGGCCCCAGTCAAATAAGAAAAATGATATTTTGGAAGATTAATATTCCAAACTAGTGGCAGTTAGAGTTGGGAATAATGGGTCATTAGCCATTATCTACCACAACTTTCATACCTTTATGCTGTTCTTCTCTTAATTTCATAGTGAAATTGGGCATAATATCACTTAAAGTGCAGCTGTGATTTTTGTTGTCTACCCATACTGTATTGAATCAATAATTTCATCTTTTTCCTGTAATAATAGCGCCATACATACGCAACTTCTGTAATACTATGTAAATTTGGTCAAGATCTAGTGAAAATGAAGTTAAATGGATGCACACAACTTAACGTCAAGGTGAAGACACAACTATGAGAATAAAAAGAAACTACAGTGTTATTTACAGACAAAGGAAGTATTTAATGGTTGTATTGTGCCACAACAAAATATTGTTTATGCCCATTTATTATATCACCAAAATAAATAAAGTTCAAATGGATGAAGGCACTTCTGAGAGCACAATACCAAATTTTACAATTTTTCAATTAAAGACTTCACAGTAATGATAATATTTTTTTATATGGGGTATAACATTATTTAAAACACATAACAGGTTATATATATAATATCCATTTGGTGGAGGAAGACCTCAATGAATCAGAGTAGAACCCCACTATCCTACTGCAATTAGCAGGCAAAATTTCTCACAAAGATTTAGGACTGGACAGAACTCTGATGTGTGACCTCATCAGACGACAGCCCCTTAGACCACTTGGCCATAAACGACCCAGTAATGATAATCTAATCTGGCCAGTTTAAGAACTTGTCTGAGATATCTTTATTACACAAATTTAATGTAAGTTTGGTTCAGATCCATAAAATTATGTTGATACCAGGCCTTCTAAAATTCCAAAATGCAACGAAAAAGGTCCAAGTTTTTACAACTGTAAGAATCGTACTTATTTTAAAAAAATCACTATGGTAAAGGCCTTTACATATATGCATACCCCACCCACCATGTCAGCTGCACCATGTATTTTCTCCGTTTATTCATTAATAGGGAACTGTTTCAAGTTTATTTGTCTATTATTTATAACATACTTTATCACAATGTGTACATTTTAATGACTGACATTATGTTTCCGCTTTACTGAATAATTTTCATTATATTAAAAATGCTCGATCGGAAAGATAAGTGTCGCAAGTACCGGATGCTGCGTGAAATCATCACGGTGGAAACCAATGTAACAGTTCATTTTTGATATGCATTGTGCTGTAGCTAGCCACTACGGACAATTACCAAAACCAGCTTGTATATATAATTAGTTATTTATTAAAAAAATGAAACAAACAAGTAACACTGCACGTTTTATCAAATATTTTAATGACGCAAACAATATTTGGTCTGACTGTCCCAGCTTTGGCTAGCGGTATATCAAAGAAACTACGGACGCAAACACAATCTTCTGATGAACCAACAGAACAATATGGGTCGCTGATCACACATCCCAAGGCTTGCTACATAGCGATAGACTTTTCCGATAAAACCCCCTAATATCGTTAATGGTTTAGTCAAGTTGATTTTATTTCGCACAGCAGGTGACAAAACAATCGGATTATTGGGTCAAATGATATTGCTGCAAGGCCTATTTCACGGGTCATTATGGCATGGTAAGAGCAATTTATGAGATTTTATAACATCGATGGAAAATATCTGGACTGATTTTTTATTAAACTTTGAAAATATCTGGACTAATTTTTTATTAAACTTTGAAACGAAAACTGGTTTTGAACTTCAGAAATCGGTCCAAAAAAAAAAAAAAAAACGGCAATGTTAGAAGGCCTGGTTGATAGTCATACAACATAAAAGGAAACAACAACTGACGGAGAATGAACAACATGTTTCATTTGAGGAAAAATGGAAATGGTTAAAACGTGCTCAAAAATCATTGAACCCAAATTTGAAAGTGATATTTATGCACAACTTCACACCAGTCTGATGCTTCCCAGCAAGGTTTGGCTCAATTTAGTTAACTGTTCCCAAGACCATGTGATCCATTTCCAGTCATTGATTAATGCCATATCTAACTATGCACAAGTAAGCATATTCCACCATCGTGATAATTCAGTTGGTGGACATAAAATATGGAATGCAGATGAAATATGCTTTAAACTCTGGCAAGAAAATGATGTCAGCTATTAAACAAAAGTTATCCGTATAATGTCAAATCCCATGTCTGCCATCACATATCAAGCAGAAACTGGATGAAGCCAAGGTATCTAACATTCTGGCAGATGACAATTGCATTTATGTTACAATTCTGCAGTTTCCAAACAGCTCCACACACAACTCATCAACACAAATCTCCAACATTACTGCTAATTTTTCCTGATTATGCTACTATGCTGTTACCATGGTAACATAATAATACTGATGTAATTAATACACTTTTTTATCCATAACAAATGCTGCCAGTTACAGTGTAATGATACACAACATGTGTTTGAACCCAATACATTTGACAAGACATCTGAAGCTGCTAACTCAAAGGTAACTAAGGTATAATAACACAGTTTTCTAGGTGATGTTCTACCAGTACACTCAGGGACTTTGAAAATGCACCACTTACATACATGTAATTTTACAAATGTCACAAATGAGGGAGGGGGGAATCATAGGTGGATCCAAAGATTGCTCAGGGTATAAGCAATTCTAAATCACCAACAATACAACTTTTATGAACCCTTTACAAATAATTTCCACCTTGAATTTATTCACACTGCCATTGCTTTTCAAAATACACATGTAGTGTCTTATTTTAAATTTTTATTATTCATTACAAATATTTTAAATAAGTGTTTTTAAAAACTGAAACATATTCATTTATATGAAGCTCTACATTCAACCCCAGAGTTTTGCTCAGGTGAAACCCGTTAATGGAAAGTACTCCAAACTGCGGTGTTATAGAAGCGTACAATCCACAACTTATTTGGGTGTGATACAAAAAACCCCGGCCAGGTTCTACTGACCCGGCCACTTTCTGGCTACAAGGTAAATGAAAATGTGTTTTGTTAAAGATTATGGTGTGTTAATGCACTAATTTTAATTAATATGCATTGCTCTCTGCATTAAATTGTTTCAAGGATTATGATATATTGAACCCATAACAATGAAAATAACAACAAAATCAAGAGCTATAATTGTCTATTTTGCTTGATACAAAGGTGTGGCGTATTTTCAGCATGTTGTAAGAATCAGACATATAGCATGACATACATGTACAAGTTTTGAAAAACATTAATTTGAACTGTTTGATTTCTGATATCCACAAATTAATTTAAAATATATATACATTTTTTAAAATATATATCATTTCGATAAAACATTAATGTAAATCTAAAGTTAGAAAATAATTATATAAGGTACCGCAGAGCCTTTTTTCTTGAAATTGGGAAAAAGGCCGAAGCCTTTGAGATTGGGAAAAAAAACAGTGAATTTCCAAAATTTTTTAAGGCTTTAGCAAACTGGAAAATAAAACAACACTCTTAACCCTTTACTTCATATAGACGCCTTTGGACACCTATAATACTGAAAGCATTAATTCACCACATATCAGCAATGGGTGAATTATGTTTATATTAACTGACAGAGTGGAAAACAGTGCAGGAAGTGTTCAGATTGCTCGTTACGAGCAATCTGAACTCTTCCTGCACTGTTTTCAATGGCCTTCTGTGATTGGTGTGGGAAAACGCGTATCTATGGAGTAAAGTGTTAAGATCATGTTCTAACCAATAATTATCAGATATTACGATAATACTTCATATCCAGTTGGTTATTTTATCCCCTAATGCAAGAAAAATTAAAAAAAAAAATCATGAATGATTTTGGCCTCAGTTGGGAAACAAAACCTGACTTTTTGAAGCCACCCAATTTCGGCCTTTGTTTAATAAGGTAAAAAAAACCATGTATTGGTAAGTTTTTAATGCAGGCATTTTGTATTTTTCTCCAGATATTTTCTTAACTATACAAATGGCAGTGTACAATGACTGAGTTTGGTGCATTTAAACACCATAATCACTATAACACACACCACTTGCATTTTCCCTGCAGCTGGAATGTAATTGCGGTTCAGCTGGAACTTGGTCTGGTTTCAGTATCACCCATTTAGGTACACTGTGCAGAGCAACTACCCTTTCAGATGAAAATAAATTTAATGTTCTATCCCAACTTCAGTATTCTCAATAATCATTACAAGCAAACTTGCCTTAACAATTAATCACTTTAAATGAAGGTGCCTGCAGTTGTAGTCTTCCAGTTAGAAAGAACAGAAGTACAACCTTATCAGTGCAACATTGTCTAATCCTATATTAAGAATGCCAAATGAACCATTTAATTTGAAAGGGCATAATTATGTACTTAAATAATTAAAAGTTACTTTTGAATGTCCCATCTTACAATTTAAAAGTTGAGGATAATTCAACAGTTAACATATAATTGGATATATACATTCAGTGTACAGTGGCAGTTTACACACCTAAAGAATATTTACTACTGTAAACAGTTTTTAGAAATGTATACTATAGTCTATAAATTTTGTATCAAAACTTCATAACACACTATTATGGGAGCTTATTGATTTGATATAATTTGCTATAGAGTGGTTAATATTCTCACTCACATGTTATTAATCTAAATTGCTTTCAGGGACAGTTTCTAAGCTTTAAACTTAATTAGAAAATGTGTATTGGGTAAAACTGCTGTAATCATGTTATCAAAGCAGGAAATGCTTATGCCATTTAATACATGGTATTAACTGGATACATAAGGATTAATTACTTAGTTGTTAATTTGCACTTTCCTTAATAGGATTTTTCAACAAAGGTGTGATGATTAAAAAAGCATGCTAGCTAACATAGGTCAAAAAAGGTGTCAAAAACAAACAAGAGGGCTAGACTGTCCCTAAATCGCTCACCTGTGACAGAGGAGACACTGCCAAATTTTGCAGTGCTAGAGTGTACATAAACTCATATAATGTAATTTTTGCCGATTCAAGGACCATAACACCTGACATTAATTATCGAATTTGACCAGTTCAACAACTTTTGCAAGATATTATGGTTACATAACAGTGTTTTTTTCCGGCCATTTTTATAGCCGTTATTCGGTCATATTCTCAATCGCAAATAGTATATTTTTTTTGCAACTGAGAGATAAAAATTCCTAATTTGAAGTTTCAAAAACAAGTGAACTGCCTCAAAAATTAGCGCAGATTTTGCCATTCTGAATTGAGTATGAAACACAGCTTTCCTGCACATGCACTTTCAGACTTATTTCCTGCATATAGACCGGATCCAAGCAGATAACTGTAAAGCTTGGAAAACGGAAATACAGTGAAGCAGTCTAGTTTCCTTACGATTCTAGAGCGTTTGATTGATCTGGAGCATGTGTTCTTCATAACCTCAACGTTTTAGCACACTTTTTTCCACTTTGTGGAAGCCTTAGCAAGCGTTTATATATGTATCATGAAATAAACAAAACAATGTTACATAATTCAAAGGCTCCCGCTAATAAACAACAAACTATTGACAATTTCTTTTAACAGTCAGCTTTAAGTGTTAGTGTGACACCTTCCCCATCTGCTAAGAAACCTGTGAGTGTTGAAAATAGCACAATAATTGTCCCATCAGTTACAGACACTTTTTCTAATCAACACTGGTCAGATACTGATTGTGATTATTATAAACTTGTGCCTGCCTGACAGCATCTTTTTTGCTCTGCAAAATGAAAGCATATATACATGGCTGTACTTCAGTGCGTCCAAGGCTAGTAATTGCTGCAAACTGTGAGTTATTATTTGTATATGACACAACTAAGGAAGTTGAACAGGATGGGACAACATACTCTAAATGCTCTAATGAGAATATATCTTAATTCTGACAAAAGCCTCAACAATTATCAACTAGATGATGTTGTCGCAGCCTTTAAGACACTTAGAACAAGAGATATTGCTCTGTAGAATACCAAACAATACTCTGCTAAATAAAATGGTAAGCTAGATATTTGTTAATTTTTATTCATATCATTACATATTAAATAGATAGTTATCAGTAAGTATAAAGTTATCAGTAAATATAACTGTCAATAAAAGGGATTATATTGGCAAGTAACACAAACACACTGTTAATCCAGACTTTTCCTGTATGCAGTGTGCACAAAATAATGCTTATTAATTGACGTATAACCTTTATTACTTGAAAGTTATCAAATTAACAGTAATTGAATATTGACCAAAACTTTAATACGTCCCGCAATAAAGTATTGCGCAATGTTTACATTGAACTCCGTAAACTTCCCGAACAAAGCCTCGAAAACGAGATCAGGAACGAGTCTTCACGATGTTATCCGATGATTGATCGGAAACCTGAAAGCAGTTCGTTGAAAATGGCAAATGTAAACAAAAACAAAAACGTGGCTTCAGAAACCCGATGTTTATAATTAAGAGGTTATGCAATTAGACACTATAGACGCGTATATCTCTAAGTTATAAGTGTATCTTCATGCTGGGCGTGTGTATTTAGGACAGGGTAATATACCAATATAATCCCTTTAAGCAAGTGTACCAGGTTTAATAAACTTGAGCACATTTTTCCCAATTTTAAATAACGCTAAAATCCCAATTCTAAGGGTATGGGTCATCTTCCAAAAATGGTGAAAAAAAACCACTGCATAACAACTGTGTAACGATTTTGACATGTGCTATTTTTCGTCTTATATTTACTTATAAATTGTTGTAACCATTGATTGTATATAACCTGTGTTTATATTTCAGTTGCCCATTCTATTTATTTGATATTCATGTAAATTAAAAGTATAAAAATTAAAAGTCTATTTTGTTTATCTATTATATCACACTAAAAATATACAATGTTCAGGCACTATGCAAATAGACAATTAGCCTACACACGGATAACAATGCACAACATAAGTTTGCGTAGAAGAAAATAATGCATATAAACAGTAGAATTTACCACGATTTAAGATAAATCCACAGTATACATCAATATAAACAAAGTTTATATCATGTGTAAATATAACGACAACGCGTTATATTAAAAAAAAAAATAATAAAAAAAAAACAAAGGTATTTATATGTATATATATCATGTATATTTTCAAAGATTTATGAAGTGGGTGGGGTAACGGTAAAAAGTTAATTATTTTTACGGTCCCATGGAATTCGAAATAACATGTTTCAACTGTACTAAATAAGTTTGTTTGACCCTAAGTTAAAGTTGCGAGTACTAGAATGCAATTTTTGACGATTCAAGGGCTATAACTCAGACATTAATTACCAGATTTGGCCAGTTCAACAACTTATCCAAGATGTTATGGTTATATAACAACTGTACAAGTTTGGTGAGAATCAAACGAAAAATGCTGGTACTAGAGTGCATACAAGGTCAAATAGTGCAGCTTTTGACAATTCAAGGGCCATGAATCTGTCACTAATAATCCGATTTAGTCCAAAATATTATGCTTATATAACTACTAACATGACATTAATAATCCAATTTGGCCAGTTCAAGAATAAGGCATTTTTTGATGATTCAAAGGCCGTAACTTTGACATTAGTTACTCAATTTGACCAGTTCAAAAACTTGCCAAAAATATTATGGTAATATAACAACTGTGTAATATTGGTGAAAATCAAACGAAAAATGCCAGTGCTAGAGTGCACACAAGGTCAAACAGTGCAATATTTGACAATTCAAGGCCATTACTCTGACATCAATATTCTGATTTGGCCAGCTCAACAACTTGTCCAAGATATGGTTCTATAAATACTGTGTAAGTTTGATGACGATCAAATGAAAAATAAGAGTGCTAGAGTGCACACAAAGTTCAAAAACTTGTCACAGATATTATGATCATATAACTACTGTGTAAGTTTGGTGAGAATTAAATGAAAAATGTGGGTGCTAGAGTGCACACAAGGTCAAATATTGCATTCTTAAATGTTTCAAGGGCAATAACTCTGACATAATATAATCTGATTTGGCCAGTTCATAAACTTGTTCAAGATATTATAGTTATATAACTACTGTATAGGTTTAGTGAAGATCCATTGAAAAATGCAGGTGCTAGAGTGCACACAAAACACTCATGTGTGAGCTAACAAAGAGACTCCCACAGTTGCACAACACTGCAGAAAGGTTAAAATATGTACAAGATTGAGATGAAAACAGTATGATTTGAAGCTTTAATATTATAGTATCACTATCAGTATTTCAAGCTTTATAACTTTGTAATGTCACTACCAGTATTTCAAATTTTAACTTAATAATGTCACTACAAGTATTTTAAGCTTTAACACTATAATGTAATTACAATCAAGTGTTAAAATTTCAAGCTTTAACATTATCATGTTACTTCAAGAATATCAAGCTTTAACTTTATAATATCACTACAAGTATTTCAAACATTAACTCTATAATATCACTACAAGTATTTCAAACATTAACACTATACTATCACTAAGTATTTCAACATTAACATCATAATGTCACTACAAGTATTTCAAACATTACAATGTTTCAAGCTTTAACCAGAAATTAAAATAAACCCTTACAATAATGTATACTTCATATATAAAGTCATTGTTTACTTATTTCAGTGAAAACATGAAGTAATTCTTTTTCTTTAAACTACTTATTGTTGAAATACTGTTCTCTTTTGACAATGCGACCATCTAAAATACCTTTGACAAATAGAGACAATTATGTAAATAGGAGAAAATATATGAAAAGTACACTGGAATATGAAAGTCAGTCCAATATTCAATACATCTAAAATTTACTCAGATTCTGTGCCAATTTTAGTTACCGGTATAAAACTAATATTGTTTGTCAGCTACGGTAATTGGATTACACTACTTTTGTTATAGATTTACCTTAAATTCAAGCTGATACAATACAGAGCTTTAAAAAGAACTTAAGATGTTATGCCTGACCATAACCTTCACATAATATGCTGTGTGACAACCCTAAGGGTTATGGTTGTGACAATTGTTACACTAAGCATATGTTTGGTACATGTATTGACATTTGATTATAAAACTGGTTCATTAAGTGTAACTTTTTTTTTTCAGCTAGAAATTAATTATCCCTGCTAAGAAATGGGGGCATATAGTGTTACCCATGTATGTCCGTCCATCTGTTCTGTTCCACAGTGCTTCCATATCTAATTTTAAACACACTTTTTTTCAAATGATATCAAAATATAAAAGAAAAAATGCTGGTGGATTTTTGTGTAATATTGCAGTTTATATTATAATTATCAAGATTATGATACTACATTTAAAATAAGTCTATCTTAGTAATAGCGTTATCTTGAGTTATCATTGTCAGAAAAGGAATACTCTTTTTGTTTGGAGAATTGGGGTTGAGGTTAAGGAAGAAAGTGACTAAGATCAATTTTACCAAAATTAGAACAATGCATAAACACTCTTATTTGTCACCCACCAATTGTTCTTTCTTTTTCTCAGATTTTCAACATACCCTGCTCTAGTTTTATTTTGGTTCTAAAAATAAGCTTCATTGTATCACCATGTTTTTAAAAGCATTATTCTAAAGGTACGCCGATGTCGCAATATATTACTAAATTTACTGTTTTTATCTTGGACATTTTGTAATTGTGGAACATTACCAATAAAATTATCACTAAGTGTTTGGAAAAAGTAATAATGTTGGAAGATAAGTAGAAACTTATCATCTCTTGTTAAAAAAACATAAATAAACGGCAATCTAATATAATACTATACGTCTCCTTTAAATTTTCATTTTTCCAATTCATTTATAAATAAAAACTATTTACCAGAGGTTAGAAAAACATCCAACATATCTGACAAAGTATTTTTTGTTACACTAAGGGTTGCTGTGCGTCATTTAATTTTTAATGTGATTTCACAACTGTTTATTATATTGAGCAGTTTGATTAAGTTTTTTAATCATGCTTATTGTTATATTTAAAACAATCTTTGTAATAACCATGAACTTTTATAACTACTGTAGGACATAGTGCATGTCAATATAAAAACAATATCCAAAAAATTTCATAAATCATGACTGGTCAAAGTATCATTTTTTTTGTTAAGGCATGTTACTACCATTGGAAAAAGGAAGTGCGTCCGTGGAGAAGTCGCATAATGGCGGTTATAAATAATCCTCGTATTTTCTTCTTTAAAAATGCATTTTCCTTATTCTAATGCTCATTTTTTTATTTGAATGGCATTTTTGATGTATTTTGAACATTTTGACACCATTGTCACGCCTGCTAAATGCAATAATGGTACAGATGCCTGTACTATATGTGCAACTTCCGGTTCAGAGTTAGATAACGTAAAAACAGCACGTGGAAGGTAAGAAATATGTGATTTTTCATTATCAAAATTGTTTTTAAAAAATCTAAAAGCTTAAACTTGTAGACGATGTCTCATAAACATCTGGATTACGGTTTCTTTGAAGATCGTTTTCTTCAGTTCAGATGTGAGACGAATTCAGCCTCTATTATTGTTTTAATCCCGAATTCGACCCTTATACTTACATGTATGTTAACATATAAACGTTTAATACCGGTAAGTCAAAATTCTCCAACGATAAAATACATGGTAAAAAAAAATATGCCAAAATGTGATCGGTACAGCGACGAAATGGTACAGAACACGTTCTATGAAAGTAAGAATGAAATACTTATGTTGAGCGTTGTTTCCATCCCACTGAAAAGTTTGAATACCACAACATGCTTGTAAAAACAAATCAATAAACTAACAGAAAACGTTTTGTCGGTTTGAAAATAATGTGGATTGAATTTTTAGCTTAAATGTAATAGGCCTACATAACTTGAAATAATATCATACGTAGGCTACCCAATAATGAATACTGTCCGATGTCGAACTCAGCTGCACTCAATCTGGGAACAGTTTGTGGTTGCTTGATGGTTATTATCTTTTTAAAGGAGTTTTATCCATAATTAATGTACACAGAATCAGGTCACAAACTGATAGTTTTAACAACTGAAGGCCATGTGTAGTGTCCTTAAGTAAGACAATTTTCCGCATATGCTTAGTACTTGTTCTACCCAGGAAGACTTCGAGTCTGATTTGTCCAAGTTGTAAGAACTTGTTTCACAATCAAAGTAATTAATACGTTTAAACTAAAAACTCATATACTAGCAACTTCTTTGTGTTTATAATCGCGAAAAACTATTCAAACAACATGATTATTGGAAGATGATTACACTTCAATTGATGATGTCAACAAGTAAGAACGTGTGTCACCTTACTAGTAACCAATTATCGAGGTAATGATCACAACTGTTAGCAAATTTTAGCCGCTAATTTGTTTGTATACCTGTATTGGGATATGCGCCTATTTCTAACACAAAATGACGGTTTTAAAGAGTTTAACATGCGCTTATTATCACATATAGGTTGATGGTATAAGGTCGTATGCACTTAATTTTGGTATATGCTTATAGTCAAGTATGCATTTATTTACCAGATTATACAGCAATTAACAAAACGGATAAAACCCCATTTCAATAGTATTATTTGATCATGTTTAAATAGACATCATTTTGGCAATACGGCAAAGTGAGTATATATGGGCATGATATATTGGGAAAGAAAGTTAATAGACAATCTTAAAAACTTGAAAAACCCTGATAAATTCCCTTTAAGCTGGGCCAATGATATCCTCTTTTAACTTTACACAACAAAATGGATTATACTACTGAATCATGCAGGTGAGGTAACGCATGATAAGTAATATGAGACCCCACGGTCTGAAACAAAACTTCACTTAATTTTGACCAATTCATGGCCCAAAAGATTAGCTTCAAAACCAACTTTAAAAGTCATTGACCATTAATTTCTGCATTTTACAGCAACTTTCCTATTTTATATTTTTCACTGAAATTGATTTTGACGAAGATACTAATATAGTAAAACTTAACCATAATAGTCATCTTGCCACATAGCAATTAATGTAGATTATTTCACCCGCCCCCCCTCCCCCCCGCCCACACCACCCCCACAACATGATCTCCCATTTAGTTGTGTGTAATAGCAGTGTTTGATCAGCATTCCATCTGATGATACATTGTGATTTAAATTAAATAATTATATATGCATAAATCCTCTAATCATTATAATCTCTACTTTCTCTTGCAGTATATAACTACTACTGTAGAGTATGCCCCAGGCACATGGTGCCGCTGCCCCTGGAGACAGTATGCATATGGCTAGGAATCATTTCTTCCATCTGTTAATCATCAGTAGTTATCAGTAACTCATTATCTCAAACTATTGCCACTTTCTGGGACCAATCCCACTCACCTATTGTTATTGCCAGGAGCCATCCCATATTTATAATACAGGGTATAGATGATATAAGGCTAAATAAAAACTGTGTTTCTGGTTATCACAAATATATGTAAAATGATATTGAAGTATTGCGGGACTTACTTTAATAACTTTTTTGTTATGTTAATTCTACAAGGGCATGCAATAATAACTTTTAACACCGTCAGCTTTTATGATGCTAAAAGAACTATAATAATCAAAATATTCAACTTTAAAGGGCACTTTTACCTTATCCCATGTGTACTGTTTGCCAAACGTTAGTTTGATGCTTTAATACATATATAGGTTAGACGCCTTTGGACACCTCTAATATTGAAAGCATTAATTTACCACATATCAGCAATGGATGAATTATGTTTATATTAACTGACAGAGTGGAAAACAGTGCAGAAAGTGTTCAGATTGCTTGTTACGAGCAATCTGAACTCTTCCTGCACTGTTTTCAAAGGCCTTCTGTGATTGGTGCGGCAAAACGCGTATCTATGGAGAAAAGGGTTAAAATACATATTCATGAGTAACACTAATTACTATATGTTGCATCAATTACATTACATATCATTATAACCTATTCTACTTGGAATCTCCATTATTGTGTGCAACATTCAGAACAAGAACAAAGTCACATTTTTCTAGTTGGCCTTTATTCAAGGTTCATGTAAAATTACTATTACATGATTCCTGCAGGTAGACATACCATGTCCATGTGCATCTATATCAAGGTGCTACTACAGCTGCTGTCAGCATCCATCTTCTTCATTAGTTAATAAAGAGCAGCTGTCTGATCGGTCTTGATAAGTTAATACCTCATTATTTACATATATCTGTGCTGTAGACCAGAGCTAAGTTTGGTTCCTTGAATAACAATTAACCATATCAATGCATACAATAATCTCTCTGTGTCAGTTAATGGTGCATCAGTGTACATATAATTATATAGATGTAGAATACTGGATTCATATATATATATATATATATATTAATACCAAGTCATCATGACTGTGTCCATTTTGTTTTATTTCAAATTCCATTACCAAAGATTATTAATCATTAGCGACTTTTTCCAAATATCTCAGATATACATCTCAGATATACATCAAGTACAGCAATCAGTCGATAATTATTATTTTAATTTGTTAGTAAGTTGTTACAACAATACACTCTGGTCTCCATATAATGCGATTGTTGGAACCAAAGAGCCCGACCACAACATAGAGGGATAGATATAAACAATCACAGCTATGGAAAGCCCAAATGTGAATGCGACATAACCTGTAGAAATTTATGCAATAGTCCTTCTGCTTGTTTCTTTCAATACTTTGTTTCTACTCTCTTAATATATTTCCTATTGTATATACCAATAATTTTACAAAAATACCTTTGTACTGAAACTGCCATCTTTACACATTTTGCATCACTTGATTGACATGATTCTATACTAGCCTTCTTGTGAAAAGTCTAAACAATATCACACTAAGCTTTGTGAAAAATGTGACAATTAATCTGTGATAAACAAGACAGACCATCGTTTGTTGTTGTAAATCAATTAAGGCAATGTTATGTACAGTGAAAGGAAAAAGAAAGTATGCATACTTATAAACGTCGACAGGTCAAGGAACAATAAATGTATTGCATATAAATTTTGTATATTTATATTTCATCATATTGTTGAATCAAAAAACAAACATTTAATTCATTTCAAAGCAAAACAATAAGAAAAAATCAGTTCATTTTCCATCACATGAATAAATTTAGCCAATAATGAAATAATTTTAAAAATCAAAATGTATACTTTCTTTTTCCTTTCAGTGTATAACCATTGGTAGTTATTATGTCAGACTAAAGCATTTAGGTGTAATTTAGTTTTGATTTTTCAATAATCAATTCATCAATTGTTATAACAAGATTGTTTTCATTAATTTTGAAAATATCAATTTTAAATTTGGGAGTCATAGAAAAAAGCATTACAATAAGTTTCGCATTGCATCAGACCCCATAATATCGGAACTGCATTGTAATATTGATAAGAATGTTCTCATGCATGAATAAAACATTTTAGGTGTTTTAAATTTAAGCCTTTCATGATTAGTTCTTATAAAAGAGGAGGAAATTAGAGGCAATGAAGGTTTAAAGGGAATAGATCAGGAAAAAACAATGTAAATGTCTTAAAAAATACAATTATTATTAAAATTGATAAAAAGCATCTCATTATCATTCATAAATAAAATCTGATCAGTTTGGTATGTCAAATCCACCAAAATGTGACAAAATTGATGTTTAAATTGTAGTGGTAAACTCGAAACGAAATCCCCATTCTAAAGATAGACAGCACTTAAATATTTTTCGACTTCATTTGGACTCTTTCTAAGATAAAACCATTTTACTACGTGTAAACTTGTATCAATGGCAAATCTACTCTTTAAAGAAGAAACGGCATAAATCCCCAACAAACTTCTATATTTTATCAAAATTCACTATAATTCTACTGAAAAACATGTGTGCCCATTCAGATTTTGTGTTGTTCCCCTCTAAACTGAAATCCTTGATCTGCTTCTGTGTCTAACGGATCAAATTGAAACCAAAATAAAATCCTGCAACTCTTTCAATACGTCACAAAATATGTTGTAATTTTAAGCGTGCAATCTATTTCATCTAACCTGGGTGCATATCCCAATTAAGGAAATGTATTATTTTTGCATGTTTAAATAGATATCATTTTGGCAATACGGTGTCAGTGGGTATATAATATAGGCATGACATATAAATTCGAAAAATTATGTTTTTCTGCCAATTTTAAAAGTTTGAAAAATCCTGATAAATTCCCTTTAAGTTTGGACTTGAGCATAATAGGCTTTGTTAATGGTGTTTAGATGAAATATTTGAGTGAAAGTTATAATGTAGCATGGTAAAAACAACTGCGTACAGTGTACCAAATAAATTGTGCATTGTATGTCTGAATAACATGGTAGCTCAGAGTACTTCCTTTTGCGGGTTTTGTGGCATGGTACCCCCTGATGTAGATAGCTATCCGTTTCTGCAACTTCATCATTGCCTAGTTATTGCCTTCTTATTTATAAATGTCAGTCCCAACGAAATTGTATTTACATAATTTCATCAGACTTCAGTTTAGAGGAGACAGAATGATGTATATTTCTATGTAGTCTACATTAATAATAACTATGCTGAATACAAAATATAAATACACACAGGAATGCATTACAGCAACACAAACTGTGAAAGACTGTTGTAAGATAAGCATCATCGTTGTCATTCAAATAAAAAACAGTGACAAAGCAGACACTTTGATTGTAAAAGGACAATTTACAATTTTTTATACAATATTTTTAAATACTGTATAATTGTACAGGATAGCTTAGATAACTACCGTATTTGAATCACTAATAAACTGAAATACTTGGATGAGATAAATTATCAATGGAACAAAATATAGTGGGATTAAATAGGCTTTTTGAGTATTTGGATATTTGACTTGCTGTCCATATCAAGGATATAATTTAAAAAAGATGTCAAAGTTCTTGAAGAAACTTGCAATATTTTGCAGTAAGGTATCGTGCAGTAGCATAGAACAGTTTTTTGAGTTCATTCTGTTTCAGATCAGGTTTCTGCTGATGAATGAACCATATTATCTATATATGCATTAAATCAGAAATAAAATATAATAACTTTTAAGTTAGCAGTAAATGGGACAGTCATACCATATATATTAGGCCATCCTTAAATGTTTGCTTGCCCTACTCTATTATTTTTCATGTGAGTATGTAACGTATGTTGCTGACTTTTGGTCAGATTTAGATTTTTTATTGTCATTGTGAACAAAAAATGCTCAGAAATCATGAAAATAAATCAAAGCTTTAAAAGTCACTAAAAAGTTTGGGTAGCTGCAATTAGAGAGAGAAGGTAGGAGCAAACATTTTTTTTTTATAAAAGACTAGACCAATCTCATATTGAAAGAATAAACCAACCCTAAAGCAGCATCACATAATTAATGTGATTACTTCATTAATTATTATCAATTGATTATTTACAAGCAATGACACAGCTGTATTATAGTATAATGTACATGTATGATGATGTGACAGAAGCTGCGTCAAAGTGAGAGGTAGAATCAGCAGATATGTATTCAGCATCATAATACATGTTGTGTGTTAAGTTTTTGTTGTTTTCACAATTCTTAAACTACAGTTTTTCTTCTTTTCTTTAGTATGGCAATAAAGCATTATATATTTATATATTTGATTTGAACACAAGTGCACTCGTCACCAGACAGGAGTCTTTATTGTTTTTAAAGTGCTACTCCACCAGCTCACTTGGATTGATGGGTAGTATGATCAAGCCCCTGCCAGGACCATTTGTCTGGAATCATTGGGTGAGACACTTTATCCACACATGCTAATTACTTGTTCAGCAAATTAGGACAATGGACACGATTTATTTTCACAATTTGTAAAACAAACAAAGACAATGATTATATAGTGTATAATACCTATGTTTTTTAAATTATACAGCAGAGGTCAAAACTATAATATCTACAAGGTGGACTTTATACACAAATTTATTTATTAACTTACTCTGTTTCGTCATTGGTGAAAACCAGCTCTCCCTGCACACTTTCGTAGTCTCTTCCAGCCTTGGCAGCGCCATCCTCGCAGGAGTAAGGAAGCTTGACAGTACCACGGGCACCAGAGGATCGTATCACCTTGATCTCCACTTCGCCAATGGACTCGGAAATGCGCATTTCTGGCACCTCATAGTGAAAAATGCCTGGATGATCATCATCCAAAATCATGACAGTGGCTAGGAAAGGAGTACCCAGTTTTGCAACCGCACTTGCATTGTTGCTCTCAAATATGCCATCCGGATCACCAACTCTCAGGTTACTCAAGCGTACATACAAATGCTCGTCTTCTTCAAACATGTCGTCATCAAGGACAGTGATTGGAATTTGCTTATGAACCTCCATTGGGTAGAAGATTATGGTACCTTCAGCGTATTCATAATCAGAGCCAGCATTTGCAGTGCCATCTTCAGTTTTATAATCAACATACAAGGTTTTGTTGAGGTCGCCTGCTTCTCTTGACACTGTTAAGTTGAAAGTACCAACATTTTCCATTACAGTATAATGACCAGGATCAAAAAAAACTTTTGTGCAATCTTCATCCTCGAAGTCAACTTTAATGTCTTCTAGACTTGCTTTCTTTTCAATTTTGGACTTTTTTATCACATTTCCACTGCCAGTGAGTTTGCGTGTTGCCTGGATTCGATAGAAAGCTCTACTTTTAGGTCCTCGGTTAATTGCTTCTAATTCTGCCATTTCTTCTAAAGTTTTCATGTCAATGTTTGGATTTTTCTTCCTTAGATCTTTCAAAATCTCCATAAATTCGCTTCTATGCTTTTCAAATTCTCTAACATCACTATCTGGATTTTCTCCCCCCTTAAATACTACGTCATCTCCAACATGGTTTGCCTTTCCCATTTCTGTATCCCCTTCAC
This sequence comes from Panopea generosa, assembly GCA_029582155.1. Classification (NCBI taxonomy): domain Eukaryota; kingdom Metazoa; phylum Mollusca; class Bivalvia; order Adapedonta; family Hiatellidae; genus Panopea; species Panopea generosa. Next base: position 55,999,354 of record CM055897.1, read on the forward strand.
TTGATATTACCATACCACGATGCTTAGTTGATCGATACCTCTTGGACATGAATTTGTAAAAAAAGATTTGTTTGTCAGCTATGTATGCTGTCATAACTGTCAAGGGAAAGAATACAAATGTCAATACAGCCTCCCATATTTCAACAACACCATAGCTGGATACTGCCAAAATGAAATACAACCAAAGGTAGGCAAAAATGCTCCATGATGCTGTTATAATGAAAACACGAAGATGCTTTACTCTGCGGACTTCATCACCAGGTAAACATGAAACACAAATAGCCATGATTACAAACAAGTTAAAGGCTGCACTTCCAACTATTGTACCTGGACCCAACTCTCCTGCAACAAAATTTGTTTTACATATTTCAATAACCGACAGCAAAATTTCAGGTGCAGAAGAACCTAAAGCCATCAAGGATAAATTGGAGACAGTTTCATTCCAGATTCTTACACTTACAGTTTGTGTTTCTCCATCAGGCCTTTTAATGACAACATCCTTTTCTTTTGATGTGATAACTTCAATGGCTGCCATAAATCGATCAGCAACTATGGAAACACCTAAAAACATGTAGATCATAGCTGCCATATACACAGTGGCACGTGCAGCCTTGTCTCCACGGCTGAGGTTTCCAACAGGCGTCCATAAAGGCAAAAAGAACCCCTTTCTGCACTCATCAGCTTCTTTTGTACATTGCAGAGGTGGCGGTGCAGTTGTACTATTTTGTGCATTTGTTACTATAAACTGGTCAGCAATAGTTAAAGCCAAAAACAGACAAACAAAGAGTCTGAATAAATTATGTGACATCTTGTCGGTTTTGTTTAAAAATAAAGTCTTGTATTGTCTATTCTAATTCACCTACTTTTTAGACAATCTCTAATCAAGGCGCATTACACGACAACCGGCAATGAATGACATATATATGTATATCTTTCATATATTAAATCCACACTGAAACTATATTTTGTATACCACAATGATTCACAGGCTACATACAATTAATATTGCGTAAATGTAAATGTTCCTCAGTCAATATAAACCACATTTACAAATGCTGTATTTAATCAATAACACGTTTGCATAAGAAGAAAACACCTCACTAAAACTCGCACCGATATACTGTTAATACTGGCTTACGATTAACCCAGCATATTCTGATTAATCACAGTCCGTTGTTTTTAAAACACAATTTGTTTAAGTATTTTATCTTCAAGTACAAAACGAAAGTTGGTGTGTGTAAATATCCAGTTCGATTGATCGGTGTATCTGATATGCAGACAGCAACCAGATGCAGCGCTTCGCGAGTTATTTGGTCTGCAAGGTAAATACTACTGTTAAAACGAAAATTGATTTAGAGAAATGATGTATAAACACAGATCGATAAATTATTTAAGTCATGGTGGCGAATAATCCGACACTCAACCACAAAACAATAATATCTTGCCATCAGCGATCAGCAGCCGCATCTGTCACTCTGAGCTAAATATGGGCATTGTGGGATGATATGCAGCGCCCTCGATTGGCGGTTCTTATACGATGAGTAACTCTCTACGGCCTGGTATATCATAAGGTTTGACAGAGTTATTTCGCTTGTTAGCGGATGGGATATGCGATTATGTTCAAATCAACGGACACAAGGACTTGTAATAGAACACTCCTTGCCGTGGGTTAGCAGATGTTTAAACTTATTTAATATTATTCAACATGTTTAATATTGCAACTCATACAAATCACGTTAAAAATATTTGAAATAATTAAGAAAGAAACACAGATCAAAAATAAAATTTCCCTTTAAAAGGAATGGCTTGCCCTTTTGAATGAATGAATGAATGAATGAAAGAACGAATGAATGAAGAGGATTTTTACCCTTTTGAGTAAGTAGTGTAATTATAAGTATTTTTTAAGTAAACGATACTTTAATGGGCGTAAGATCACTTCAATTATTGGGTGGAAGGAGAAGGCAACCTGGGAGAAATGTGTGGGAAGAGTGTCCCTCTCGAGGTGGTGGCGGTAATTATACTCTATTCCCGCTACCGTTATTGGGTTAGGGGGAACTGCTCCGAAAATGTTTGATATCTTGAACATTAACTGCTGAATTCTGCTAATTTCTTAGAAAATATGGTTGTTATTTACGCCAGTGTTTTTTTTTTTACTTTTATGGGTTGTTATTTAAACACGCACGCATGCACGCACGCACGCACGCACGCACGCACGCACGCTACTTAGATTAAAAGTTATTCTGCAACGAGTATCAAACCAAGTACACCAAACACTACAAGTCAATACTAAAGGGATCAAATTATGCATTCTAGTGAGTTTTACGGAGGTGGGGTATGACCCTGCAAATGTGAGTAGGTGGTGTGTGTGTGTATGGCAGGGATCTAGCTTGACCAAAGTAAACCTGCAGGCCAATATATATATTTTTTTTTTTGGGGGGGGGGGGGGGGGGGACTCAGGGGCACTACGCCATATATTGTTTTAAACTGAATGACCAATGATGAGCATCTGTGTTTTTTTGGCATATACCATATGGGCCCATTTATTTTTTTGCATATGCCATATAGGCGAAATAGTTTTGGCATATGCCATTATTATCAGGTTATTGATTTTTTCCATATGCTATTCGAAAATTGAATTAAAATTCTAATACTTTTGAGTCTTTTGATCTATTTTGAGCTATTTTCAAGCCTCTTCAAGATCCTTACACGATCTTAGAATCACCTATGTTACACTGTGATAGTTTAAGCATATCTGATTATAACTGCAGATCAGTACATGTGCACCGATACTCAGATAAAAGCGTGATAAGAATAACACATACCTTTGATGACCTTTAATGCAGTTTGACCATTTTCCTACTCAAAATTAGAGATGTACATACAATTAGAGACTCGCAATCTTAAACTTAATTTTCTCCATATAGAAAAAAGTATGTTTTGCATATGTCATATCAGAGACATAATACTATGTTTCTGGTCATATGAGGTCATTTAAATTTTGCATATGCCATATGGGTACCCCACCCCCCACCCCAACAGACCCTCAATGGCGCATTATCAGGGGTTTTGTGTATATTTTTTCTTTGTAAAATATATATCAATTACTTAGTAATTTTTTTTTCTGAGAAAAGTGCAGACCCTGTCCTACATTGCTTTCGTGTAGCTACGCCGGTGTGTCACTGCCATAATACTAGCACTGGTTTCGCTGCCGCAAGGAATAATTAGTGTGCCATGTAACTTGCAGCTACACTGTTAAGTGTTTGATCAAATTACATGTTGGGACAACGTATATGCTGACCCCACTCACCTCACCCAACCTGATCATTGTAGTAGTGGATCATCCTGCCCCAACTGTTACGCATTTCCTCTCATGTGGTTTATTAATTAATGGTGTTACCCACTTTCATCAGAGGTAAATCCTCATTATAATAACTCGTTCTAATATCATTTTAAATATAACCTATTTACTAAATATCAGGGTATATTTTAAGCGTTTAACCTCAAAAATATTAAATAATGAGGCCCTCCCGGGGGCTTTGGAGATCTGGAGAACATGGCCATTTATTTTCAGAGATCTGGGGAACATTGGCCATTACTTTCAGAGATCCAGGGATTAAAGGCCTTATCAGTTTAGAGATCTAGGGATATTGTTCCTTAATGAAAAAAGTCCCTAATTTTATCAATTTTATCAGAGACATATAAATAGAGATAGGTAACTGGAGGCACTTGTCTAAATTTCAGGTGGCACATTTTGGCTTTTTTATAGTTTAGTTTGAACTTATTTATTTTACTTCGATTGTGAAACAAGTTCTTACGACGTAGACAAATCACGCTCGAAGTCTTCCTGGGTATAACCAGTACTAAGCATATGTGGAAAAAGGGTATTGCTCAAGGACCACGTGTCGTTTTCTAAATCATGGAAACACACATCCTCCAGAATCAAACTACATATTTTTGTGATTAAGGTGTCAAAAGAAAGGGCTTGATTTGGGGGATTATTTTTTTCTTTTTTAAATTTAAAGAAATGAAAAATATTACGCTTAAAGATTTTGTGTGTGATCATTTTCTCTTTTTTAGCCCATTTTTGAAATAAGAAATAAGAAAAACGACTTCTATAAATATCAATATGAAACTTTCGCCACCGATGGAAAACTTACTGTTTCATCTTTCTACTTAATATTTCTATTTGTATTCAGTTTTGTTTAAACGTACACGGTATTTGTTAAATCAAGACTACTGTTTTTTGTTTAGATATCTTTTTTTTCGTAAAATTTCAACATATTTCGATTTCAATCCGTAAAAATTTAAATTCAGAAGAAAAATATTAAATAACTGATAATTGGAATTGGTCATCATTTTATCAGCTTTACTCTGGCACCAAAATTGTTAAATTCAGACCAAGATTCGAAGAGTTATTATTGAAATACTAAAAGTGCCGTGGACATTATATTGCTATTAGCTGCCAGTCTCTGTAATTAAGTCACTGATTTTATATACAATTTTTATACTTGATCATAATTTACTTTTAAAATGAGATGTCGACCGCTTGAAACAGCTTTTAAGGTTTCTTACGTGTTAGTCTGGGCCCCTGCACAAGTTCAGTACCCGAAATAAATTTTGGATGGTAACTCCGGACAAAGATATATTTACAGTACTGATGCTGAAAGGCAGAATAGTGCACTGGTTAATATCGTCGATTTCGGATCGTAAAGACTAGTGTTCAATTCCACCCGGTATCTACTTATTTTTTATTAGATCATGTTTACACAATTAAATTAATTATTTATGTGTATTTATTGCCTTTTGTAAATTAACCGTTCAGCTGTTCATTTTTTTTGTCTCTCCTGTCTTTCCATCGATTTCTTCTTTGGCTCTACTTGCCAAAGGCCAGCAGGGCTTATGTCGTGGTAAATTGTCCGTCGTCCATCCGTTAACCTTTGTCTTGTAGAAGCTATAGCATCCCCACATTTTTCAAAAAATCTTATCCAAACTCGCACAGCATTTGTATAACCACAAACTCTTGAAGTTTTTGAACCAACGTGATTGAACCACAAATGCTCCCTGCCACAGGGCTTACAAGCACATTTTTAAGGAAACTTAAAAAACACATTTACTCTGAATTCAAGCCATCGACCATAAATATTTCAAACAAGGAAAAGAAGACGGTACAATATATTTTGCTTATTATGATGATGTGCAAATAATAATAGAGAAGATTATAGGAGACGTTTTACTTAAGGAAACACTATTTGGTACTTTCAGGGAACTATGTTTAAAACTTTTTGAGATCTAGGGAACAGTGGAAATACTTTTAGAGATCTGGGGAACATGGACAAAATACTTTTGGGGAACTTTGGCAAATACTTTTGGAGATCTGGGGAACAATAGGCATTACTTTAGGAGATCCAGAGAACAGGGACCCCCCTGGGAGGGCCTCAATAATACCCTTAAACCAATGAATCCGTTACCAAGTAAATAAAATTGGAGTAACTGTATCCAACCTATATAAAATGGACTCATCGTTTTAATATTTATTGTATAAATTGACAGTTTGGCGGGAAAATAGCAAAAAAAGGGAATATATTTCCACCAGTCATGGCATATTAAATTATATGGCCAGCTACTACCATTGAGACGAGCTCTTGCATCGGCTGTAAAAAGTATAGGGATGTTCAGGGCATATATATATATGAATAAAATATATGCAAGTAAATTTGTAAAAAAAACCCCATCTCTATCTTATTCAAGTTTTTAAGTGCAGCTTCAGCTGTGATTGTCAAATAATCATACAGCTTTTGTGAATTAATGTTGAGTTCATGTCCTGGGTAGATCCAGTATTCGGTGTTGATTTTGAGAGGCCATAATGCTAAACAGCAGACCAAACTTGCAACCCATGGCTTGATAGACAAACACCTTGGCTACGTTTCACAAAATCATTTTGTATGTTCAAATATTTATCAATATTTAAAATGATTGTATTTCCAGAAAATTTAATGCCATTTTCAATACATTCAGTTTATATAATGACATAAACAGTTTTATTGGTGGAGGAAGACCTCAGAATGAATCGGAGTTGAACTACCACACTTCCGCAAGTAACTGGCCAACTTTCGGCCATTACGGGTTGAAAACAAAATAAAATTGGCTTATTTTAACAAAAACGGTATTGTGTAGTTGGTTTAACAAAAATATTTTAACAGCACATCAGAGTTTTTTTTGCAGAAATATAAAGAAGTACGTTTTCGATGGATGGCAAAAAAATATATAGTTATTTAATTTTCTTTTTGCAATTTCCTACTTTAAAAATGGACTAAAAATGAGAAAATGGTCACAAAAAAATACCTGTAAGCATAACTTGAAATGCTTCTTTTTTTTTCTTTCATTTAAAAAAAAAGAGAAAAGTTTACCAGCCAAAGTCCTTACTTTCGATACCAAAATGACAAGCATATTTTGTTAGGGTCAGTGGGGAGTCAACAGTTGCTCTATGTTGGGCAAGTCGATTGGGCGTTGTTGGGATTATAAAAAAAATGTTTACCTACCAAACCGATTTTTTAAAGAAGGTCGGGTTTTGATAAACAATGTGTTATTATTTATTATTCTTGTCGATTCGTGTTGTAAAGTATCAAGTTCGATGCCGTAGTCACTTTTTCGGCAGAATATTGAATTATTCTCTGATTGAAGTTATTTGTAATAGCAAGGGTGACTTTTTTAGAAAAAAGGGTTTAAAACGGGAACATAATATCGACGAATTTGTTGTAAACTTTGGGATGAATTCAGACTTCACAACCCTCTTCGATAAAACGTATGGGTCACTATAAATGTATATTTTACATTAAAACCATATATACCTACCATAAGTTCCAAAAGATAGTTGTTTACGCGATTTTAATCTTCTCTTTCTCTTTATATCGTTTTCTTTTATGAAAAATGAATACATGTTAATGTAAATAGACAACATTTTAGTCTGTTACTGACAGAAGTCGCCATAAAATGGCAAATATAGACTTATTTATTTTACTTTGATTGAGAAACAATTGCTAACAACAGATCATGATCGAAGAATTCTTGCGTAGATCCAGTACTAAGCTTATACGGACAAAGTGTCTTGCTTAAGGACACAGCAGACCCAACTCTGTATTGTACGGAAGTCCCCATAATGGTCAGATTGATAACTCACATAATAACAAACACGACAGTACAAGAATAAACAACATGTACATGTCATTTCAAAGTCAATTTCGATCCATCATTAAAATTGTGTTTTCAATAAGCTTTCAACTAGGTTTCACGCTTGTGTGTAGTCTTCGTGCTCGGCCATTCGCTTTTGTTTTAAAGAAGCTTATGTTAAATGCCTGTTTAACACCTTCATGACAAGTGGAATTCAGTTAGAGTACAAGCGATTTCAACTATACACACAGTGCGTGATCTTGTCGACCTATTTACTGGCCCATATTAAGTGACCTTTACGGTGCCGCGCAGCATAGTAAACAAAAACATTCTTGACTTCCGTACCTTTTTTTGCTATAAGAAGTTATTTATTCGCTTTTTTCAGACCCGGTATTTTCGCATTATGTATGTAGGTAGCTTTTTGTAAGTTGTTTTTGTTGTAAATGGACATAATCCTTGAAAGAAAACACAAAAAAATCCCCAATTCTTTCAAGTTCAGATAGCTAATATCTGAGTGAGTAGATAGGAGCACAGCAGACAGTAACTTGGTTTTACACACGTATGTCTCTGCGGCACATAGGAATTTATATGTAAGATCTTATGTAGTAATTGTTTGATATCTCACCCAAGATACTCGGACTGCTACTATTTGAATAGTTTTTGAGGTACTTATTTAATATTGATTTTGTAGAAATAATATCAAAATGTAAAAACTTTTCCCAACACAAAAAGAGTAATACATTTATCATAGACGGGTCATTGCGTGTATCCGTATTTAAGCAACAACCCTTTTCTAAATTTACAGTCAATAAAACTAGGAATAAGTAAAGTTTTCTGGGGTAATTAAAATTATGTTTCATATAGAAATTATAATTATAAAATAATATTAAAAGTGTAAAAGCATCCACCTCAAATTATTATTTTAAAAGGTGTAATACATTCTCAGCACGCGTTTATTCGTATTTAAGCTATATTTCATGCCTATAAAATAAGAGGAAGTTGTCTGAGGTAATTATATACTAGGTCCGTATTGTTTTTTTCTATTAAAAAAAGGTCAAATGTTAAAACACGTTTTAGACTGATCACCTTAACCCTAATCCATTATCATGTATGTCAAATACCAAATTTCCAAGGACTTATATTAATGACCTATCCATTAAGTAGCATTAAGTCACTGCTTAGGCTATATAGATTGCAAATTCCTAATAAAAATACATGGTAACTTATTTTATGTTCTTTCTTCATAACCATTTCATAATATTTAAATCGTTACAACAAAGCGTGATTACTATGCACCAACTTTCAAGAAAATATAAACCTCTTTGTGTATTTTGCTTAAACCGTGTGTATACCAAAATCTTCTCCGTTATATGTTGTTCACGGTGGACAATTATTCATTTCCGTAACAGGTGCGCGTGACGTCAAAATTTCGTTCGCGATTATGATTTTGATGGTTCACCCAGTAAATTGTTAATAATTTCATTGTAACTCAACAAAATGATATATTTTATTAACACCGTTTGATAAATTAATGTTTTCATTAATTTATTTCAACAGTTTGTTTATGTTGTCAAGCCGTATAACAGCATTAAATGACATACACAGTGAAGCGGTGTCGATGGATTTTTTTCTAGTACATAAATTGGTCTAGCGCAATAAGGGGTTATTGACAGCAGATCAGATATCAAACTAATAAAAAGCTGTCCATTCACACCTTATTTAATCAGGCTAAAGATAAATATGACAACAGTCCATGGTGTTGCATAATGACACATAATCAGACTCAGTTTAAAAAAATGATTTATAGTCTTGTTTTGTTATCTTATTGTTATAAATCATTTATAGAATGAAAATCAACCATAGGTTAAAAGTTCCTGAATCATTTATGTAACATAATGCAAAGGAAATAGCACCAAAGCTATTTTGAACACATTTCAGGCTATATATGGCTTATCCAGTTTTATTGGTGGTAGAATACCTCATAATGAATCCGAGTAGAAGCGCTGTCCTTCCACAAGTAACTGGCAAACGTTGTCTATTAAAGTTTTTGGAGCAAGTGGATCTCGAACCTACGACCTTAGCTGTGAGAGGTCAATGATCTTGAGACAGCGCCTTAGGCCACTAGGTCATGGAGAAACATTTTTCTCTATTTTTATCTTTTGTTGCTTTGATATAAGAACAGAAGCTTACAAAACTTTGTGTCTTTTCAAGTATAAGATCAAGTCTAGGTCATAAAGTTTAAAGTTCAAATTAGCATAGTGTCTGCTGACTGCTCGAAAATGATCTAAATCCCTTAAACGAATTTGATATAGCTTGATACAAATATTCACCCCGTTGAGACAGCATGTGTTGCTAGACTTGCACTCGATAATGATTGATGAAAAGGTTTTAATTGAAAGTCAATGATCAAATGTCTTTTTAACAACACCAAAATTTATCAGAAATGTCACAGTGTGGTCAAATACTTAACTTGACTATACAAAAATAGCAGCTGATGTATACTATCTTATTTGCACCTTAAGATAAAGTATTTACTTGTGATTTCAGGTAGCACCAACTCGGCAACTAGTTGAAGTTAGTCCTTATCAGGCACTTGAAGGTATTATCCGGGTATAATTTGAATATATATTTAGTAAATTAAGTTGATGTTTGTGTGCCAAGGAAAGTTTCACTCACCTGACACCTGTGTATGAAGAGTGTATATGTGTCAAGGTAAGTTTTACTGGCCTGACACCTGTGTATGAAGAGTGTATGTGTGTCAAGGTAAGTTTTACTCACCTGACACCTGTGTATGAAGAGTGTGTGTGTGTCAATGTAAGTCTCACTCACCTGAGACCTGTCTATGAAGAGTGCACGTGTGTCAAGGTAAGTTTCACTCACCTCACAACTGTGTTTGTGTGTCAAGGTAAGTTTTACTCACCTCACAACTGTGTGTGTGTCAAGGTAAGTTTCACTCACCTTACACCTGTGTATGTTTGTCAAGGTAAGTTTTACTCACCTGGCACCTGTTTATGAAGAGTGTTTGTGTGTCAAGGTAAGTTTTACTCACCTCACAACTGTGTATGAAGAGTGTATATGTGTCAAGGTAAGTTTCACTCACCTGACACCTGTGTATGAAGAGTGTATATGGGTCAAGGTAAGTTTCACTCACCTGGCACCTGTGTATGAAGAGTGTTTGTGTGTCAAGGTCAGTTTTACTCACCTGACAACTGTGTATGTGTGTCAAGGTAAGTTTCACTCACCTGACAACTGTGTATGTGTGTCAAGGTAAATTTCACTCACCTGACACCTGTGTATGTGTGTCACAGTAAGTTTTACTCACCTGGCACCTGTTGATGAAGAGTGTATGTGTTTCAAGGTAAGTTTTACTCACTTGAGACCTGTGTATGAAGAATGTATGTGTGTCAAGGTAAGTTTCACTCACCTGACACCTGGGTATGAAGAATGTATGTGTGTCAAGGTAAGTTTCACTCATCTGACACCTGGGTATGAAGAATGTATGTGTGTCAACGTTTATGGTGTTTGTGTGTCAAGGTAAGTTTCACTCACTTGACACCTGTGTATGAAAAATGTATGTATGTCAAGGTAAGTTTCACTCACCTGACACCTGGGTATGAAGAATGTATGTGTGTCAAGGTAAGTTTCACTCACCTGACTCCTGTGTATGAAGAGTGTATGTGTGTCAAGGTAAGTTTCACTCACCTGATACCTGTGTATGAAGAGTGTATGTGTGTCAACGTTAATGGTGTATGTATGTCAAGGTAAGTTAAACTCACTTTGTACCTTTATATGAAGAGTGTATGTGTGTCATGGAAAGTTAAACTCAACTGATACCTATTGATTTTGATTAAATGAGAGAACTGAGTGTACTCCAAATATTTTGATCATTAATATTAATGTATTTCTTTTTCAAGACTGATGTTTCCAGTTTACACGGCCAGATAGCTCAAAATGTGTTTGATCAGGTATAACAACAAAAGAAAGATAATACATATACTGGTATTACTTAGATATTCAAATTGTAATTAATAGTTATTGAAGTATATTTTACTAAAAATACTTTTATATTAGGTATTGGGAATTAAATATTTTCTGCACATAAAAATTTATATTGATTTGTGAAATTCTATACTAACTGTTGTGATATATTTTTTCACAAATACAAGCATGTATGAACATACTATTTTTGGGTTAATTGTAATGGTAGAAAACAACTTTTGTTTCAGATGAACAGTTTCAGCATGCAATGTGTAGACACATGTTGAAGAGCTCTTGTACCTTTTGATGTATTTAATCAGGATGAATATATTCGTAATTTTGGTTTAATTAGGCGGCATGTGTATGGAGATGGCAGTTGTCTTTTTAGAGCTGTTAGTTTCAGATTATTTGAACATGAACGTAGTGATGCCGAGTTACTGCAAATTACAGTGTCTTATATAAGGGAACATGAAGATGATTTCAATGATTTCTTTATCCAAGGATCAATGAGTGACGATTTAAACAGGTTATCTTTAGATGGTGTATATGCTGGATTATGATATTGCAATTGATGATGTCACTGGATCCACATTTCCTTACCAGAATGTAGCAAATGAATTACTTAATTGTGGTAAGACTTCTGTTGTAGATGATTTAAAAAGTACTTCTTTCAACGAGAATGTAATAACTTAAGATCCATCAGTAGCATTTGAAGTGGCAGTAGCTTTACTGATCACGTTTACATAAACCCACCAGTAGGTAAAGATATTGTGTCGTTGGAACTGTTTGTATTTATTGCAATATGTATTTCTTTTCAAAGAAAAGTTTGAAAAGACATTGTCGTAAATGCTAGTCTAAAAGGAAAAAATATTGACTTCAATTCATTGCAGTGTAACATTTTGTTCTGAAAAGTATAGGACAGTAGATAAAACTCTTCCCCCTTGAAGTGTGTGTAGTACTAAGGTTTTTAGTCCATCCGCCAGGTTATCCCGGGGGCTTGCCCAATAGAGTGTGGACTGTTAAATGATAAATTTTGAAATTTTGATGTTTTTGTGGTTCCGCCGCAGAACTGTTTCTAAAGTTCCTAAAACTGTGAAAATAAGGATATACCTGTCGGTTAATTTAACCTTTAGTTGGTTTATCCTGATATGCCGAGGTAAGGAAATGGTTGGTTAGAAGTGGTGTTGGACATGCCGTCGTGTTAATCTAGGTTCCCTATGTTTGGATGTTGATTTGGATGGGGTCGGGGTAATACTAGTGTGTATGTTGTTGTTGTTTAAGATATTGGGGGTAGCAGAGGCTGGGAATTAGCACCGGCGGAATATGTGTGTTGATGTTTATAGACGGTTTAGCTTAAATTATCGCTGTGTTGTGCGTTGTTTGTGTTGTGTATGTGTCAAGGTGGATCAGGTAAGGTCAGGGAGGGCGCTAGTTCTCTTCGTTGTAGTGGTGTCTACTTGGGTGGTCGTTGTCGGAGGTTGTTGCTCTGTGGTAGGCTGTGCTGCGTAGTTCTTTGTCTAGAAGGTACCCGACAGTACTTGTATCCCACACTTTAGGTGTGACGCATCTAATACCCCCGGGCTTGTTGATTCGTCTTCTTGATGGGTTTTCTGGTCACTGCGCCTGTGAATTGGTCAGTTGGCCTCGTTCAGTCGTCGTGCCGTCTGGTCCCTGGTACTTCTAGACATCTTGGTGCAGTGAGCCTTTGTTAATTGTTAGTGAGCTTGTTATGGGTTGCTTACAAAAAGCGGCCTGCTTTATGGGTATTTATAGTTGGGCATTGCCTTTATTTTTAAAAATAATATATTATACATGTAATAACTCAATCTACTTTTATTATTATATAGTAAATATATTTACAGTTAAAAGCTACATTTGTTGTGCTTAGCACCATGGTTTCACTAGCACTATGGTATACCGCTACTTGGTTTGGTTTTGGTATATTGTTGTTTGTCTAGTTATGGTTATGGTTAGTTGTTAGGGTTAGTGTCTGTTATACTTGCCTTTTCCTGTACCATTTATCAGCTTCTGGTGTTGTGTCCATCTGTCTATTCTACTATTTGTTTGTTCTATATACATTTCACTCTACGTTTATAATATTACGTTTATTTATGTGTCCTTGTATGTAATTAACTACATAACTGTACTTATCTATAAATAGTTGGGTTTGATATATGATGTTTTTATGTTTATATATCACTAGGTGAACAGCGCTCACGAAGCAAAGAGCCTATCCGCTTATGGCAGTTAGTTCTATACTGTTTACCTTGCGTATTTGTTTTGTGCTTATTTATATCATTTCATATATTGCTTATTGTATTTTTTATTTTTATATTCTATATTATTTTTGTTGTGTGCTTTTATACCATTTTATATATTTGTTTGTTGTATTTTTAGTTTTGTATCATCTGGTATCCAGCGCCCACGGAGCTAGATCCTAGCCGCTTATGGCAGTTAGTTCGTTATTTCCCCCTTGAAGTAAAAACTTATCTGCCTTCAGCACTCAACCCAAATTACTTCCGCTCAATGGTCGTGAAATTCTTCCTTAATTTATACACCCATCATTAATTATCAGTTATACTTCCTCATCAGATGTCCACTCTCCTCGCTAAATGACCATAAAATAGTTTAATAATTCTATTTTTAGCCTGCTGTACGCGTCATACAGTGTCATATATCAAAAGTTCAAACTAATTAGTATCTCCAAATCTTAAATAACCTAATGCTTGTACTTATAGCATGCCATACACACCAGTAGTATTTTGGGTTTAAGTTTTACATTATTAAAAAAATAGAATACAATAATTAATAATTGAAGTGACTGACAATAACACACTATATATATAGTTGACATACAGACTGAATGATTTTATGCAAGTATTTAGATATTCTTTATTTTTATTTCGTTTTGCCTTACTGAATGGAAACTAAATAGGGTTTAAAAAGTTTATAAGTTAAGATTTGCTTAATGTTTGTCTTGTTTGTAAATATAAGCCATATTTCATACCAAATATTTTAACCAAAGTCCACATCATTCACAATTGAAAGCCTTTATATGAAAAAGTAATGGAAGTCTATCAATTTGTCCAAGGTCAGACTTGAACTGACATCTCACTCCTTGGAGGAGTTTATACTTTCTTGTACTACAAAGACTTTCTCCCTGATAGACTTCCTGTGTAAAGTTAAGAAAGTATTACCTCTTTTCTGTGTTTACAATTTCGACAATACAAACCACAATTAATATTGATACACAAAAGTTACAGAACAATATTTAATGTTTTAAACCACTCTTTAATAAGTATAAATACAAACAATCACTGTCATTTTTTCTCGAAGAGTAAACGTTTGTTGAGACTGCAGTATACTGTTATAGATCTGTTTGTGGGTGGGGTGCATTTTAATGCGGTGTATTATTTTGATGTTTTTGCTTTTAAGCTCTTATAATGGTAGTTTCATATACATGTTTGTATGTGTGTGTGTGTGTGGGGGGGGGGGGGGGGGGGGGGGGGTAACAATTTTTGTAATGAAGGTATGTAAGTTATCGATTTACATTGTTATACTCATAAAAACCTAAAAATAACAAACTCTCACTGGTAAAACCAATTTTAAGTCACATTATTGGAACCTGAACAATCCGGCCCCACTCCAAAACGGCCAAGGAGAACCCGGCCCCTGTACAATCCGGCCCCTGGACAATCCGGCCCCATATAGCATGGTCAATCCGGCCCCACTTTTTCTATTTTATATAGCAATATCAGTGTTATTTATTATGATATATGATGCAGTTATCAATCATTAAAATATTCACGAAACAAACATGGAAGCATAAAACTTGATAATTTGTGTTGCACATTGTAATAACTAGTATACGGATTCTTTTAATGTTTAAACAATTAACTTGATTACTAGAGCCGTACATGAGCAATATTTTAAAGCTGTTAACAATCCTGAAGACAGGTTTTTCGTGCCAGATGAAGATGTTATCATGTTTAACGATAGGTTTGAAAATCACGAGTTTGGGACTATGTTTTCTGAGCTTGATAATGAAATATCTGACACTGAAATTACATACGCTGCCAAACAACTTAAAAATAACAAAAGCAGTGGCCCAGATTTATACATTAATGAATTTTTTAAATATGGATTTCAGCAGTTATCAGATACGCTGAAATGTTTATTTAATAAAATTTTAAATAGCGGATATTTTCCAAAAGCATGGTCAGTAGGATATATTATTCCACTACATAAAAATGGAAGTATTAATGATGTTGAAAATTATAGAGGCATAACTTTGTTAAGTACAATTGGTAAATTGTTTACAAGAATTCTAAATAATAGGTTAAGCAATTGGGCAAAAAAATACAACGTATATATAGAAGCTCAATCAGGATTTCGTAAGCATATGTCTACTGTTGACAATGTTTTTATTTTGAATTGTTTGATAAATAAAGTTTTAGATTCTGGCCAGAAATTATATTGTGCATTTGTTGATTTTAAAAAAGCGTTCGATTATGTTGTCCGAGATAATCTTTGGTATAAACTTATTAAAGAAGGTGTTCGTGGTAAAATGCTGACTATTTTAAAGTCTATCTATAATGATGTTAAAACACATGTTAACTTAAATAATACACTTAGCAATGACTTCACATGTGTTTTAGGCGTACGTCAAGGCGAGTGTCTGTCACCTTTTTTATTCTCAATTTTTTTAAACGACATTGAGATGGTATTTAGTCAACATGGTACAGAAGGAGTTGATATCTCGCATATGAAATTGTTTTTGCTACTGTATGCGGACGATATTGCTATTTTTTCTAAAGATGCTGCAGATTTACAAAAAGGCCTTGATTTATTATTTGAATACTGTCAAAGATGGAAATTAGTAGTAAATACGTCAAAGACAAAAGTTATGGTCTTTAGAAAAGGTGGCTTATCAGCAAGAAATATAGAATTTAGGTATAATGGTATTATATTAGAAATAGTTAAGAAATTTACTTACCTAGGCATAGTATTCACGACAGGTGGTTCATTTTCTGAGACACAAATTAAAATGTCTGGTCAAGCATTAAAAGCTATTTTTAGAATAGAAAAATATTTATATAAATTCGTTGATCTATCGCCTAAATATGTTTTGGAACTTTTTGATAAGCTAGATTATCCTATTTTATCATACGGTTGTGAAGTTTGGGGGTTTACCCCAGCTACTTGTATTGAAAGCGTCCATACTCAGTTTTACAAAAAACTGTTAGGGGTTAAAAAATCTACACAAAATGATTTTATATATGGTGAGTTAGGTAGATGTACTTGCAAAACTAGACAATTGTTATGTATCATGAGATATTGGTTTAAAATTGTTCAAACGAATGAGCTAAAATATTTTAAATTACTATACAATGACATGTTGAGTGATATTGAACAGCGACCCCGTGTTCAAAACTGGGCCAGTAAAGTTCGAGAATTATTGAGTAACTACGGGTTTTATAATGTTTGTTTGAATCAAGGTGTAGGTAATATCAATCATTTTTTAGAAGTTTTTAAGCAACGGCTCAACGATATATTTGTACAAGAATGGACAACTAGATTAAACAATTCATCCAGAGCTTTATTCTATAGAAACATAGCTAGTTTTGACATGCAGTTTTATCTTAATAACATAAAAAATAAAACAGTCAGGCAATCACTGTCAAAGCTACGAGTGTCATCTCATAGATTAGAGATTGAATCAGGTCGATGGGCAAGAAACAGGGTTGACGTTGATGAGAGAAAATGTAAATACTGTAATATAGTTGAAGACGAGTTTCATTTTATCATAGGTTGTCCTTTGTATGCTGTTTTTCGCAAAAGATATGTAAACAAATATTTTATGAAAGACCAAGTATGCGAAAACTTGTGTTACTATTAAAAACTGAAAACAAGAGAGATATTTTTAATCTTGGTCTGTTTTTACAGAAAGCTTTTAAATTAAGAAATGAAATACTGTATAATAATTAACATGATTTCCTTCTCCCAAATCACTAAGAAAAGAAGAAATCATATGTTTCTTAAAAACAAGAATACTGCGGAATATTAAATGGGGATAATTAACATAATTATGTTGTAATGCATGCATTATTCAATATCAAATTGTCATATAACTATGTTACATATATATGTCGTACTTAACAAAAACACAAGTCCCCGTGGGACTGGAAATAAATATAATATATGTTATACCAAATTGTATTGTAAAATTTGCTGTGTATAATGCTGAATGTCAAATTGTTTTGTAAATATGTTGACTCATGGATCAGTCTGATCCTTTGTCATTAAAGAAATAAAAGTTCAAAGTTCAAAAAAGTTCATTATGCAAACAATTACAACAATTATTTGAACAAGGAAAACAATTTGTGTTTGATTGAAAGCGTATCGTTTAAACGATTAAACCAAAGACGCAACAATGAAAATCAATTTGAGTTTGATTACAAATATCTAAACGCCAATACAGACGTCGCCATTGTGCAAACAAATAAACATGTTTTTCATACATCCCAGTTATTAGAATAATGAAATCAATTTGCATTTGGTTTAAAACTAAACTTGATTATTTACGTCGGGCAGAGGTACTAATCTGCTCTTTATAATAATAATTATGATAATATGGTCAAGCTTTGTGAGTACGTAAATCTCAATACAGACGTATGTAATCGTTTAATATATATATTATTTATCAGGATGGCACCGTAAGCTGAACCATTCTGCCGGAAGGGCGAACCTCCAGTTTTACGTTCTGGTTCCGTTGTTAAGACGTCTGTCGGAGGAGGTACCAATGACGGTGAAGCTGGTCCGCGAAGAAAATTGAACAGGCACCAGAAATCGAAGTACCTTGGTGTCGACCAGCTTGTCACAGAGCTTTGGGATGAATACGACCGCCGGGAAATACAGACGGGCACATTCTTGGAAGCAGCAAGGAAGGTACAGAAGACGTTCGTTTAGAAATTGAGAGAGAAACGTATCGTTTTGAGAGATAGACTAAGACAGAGACTTGTATATAACTGTTTTTGTTGTTGATCTTTTTCTTGTATATATCATTGAGTATATAATTAGTGTTTTAAGAAAAAAAAAGAAAAGGAGAGAGATTACTTGTTTAATTTTTTATTGTAGTGTTTTTTTCCCTTGTACATATATTGTTTAATATTGAGGGAAAGGCATAGTCTTGTATATAACTGTATTTGTTGTTGATCTAGAAAAAAGGAGAGAGAGAGAGAGAGAGAGAGAGAGAGAGAGAGAGAGAGATGTATATAATTATATTCATTTCATTTTCTTTAGCCATTCTTATTAAATTGAATTATAAATCATAAGTGTGTTTTGTCCCATTTAATCCCCCAAAACAGTTAATTTCATTAACAATCATTGATTATTATAATTATGTGTACTATGTAATTCCCGTTTCGAGTAATTTTTTCAATAACAATCCAGCAGTAATTTTTATGTGCATTCCAAATTATATAATAACTATCAGAATATTACTTTTTTCATTAAATACCAAAAAATAAATGATATAATTCATATAATAAAAGTGGGGCCGGACTGACCATGCCAAATGGGGCCGGATTAACCAAGGACGTTTTGTCCAGGGGCCGGATTGGTAGCTGGGCCAGATTTGCGTGGGGCCGGATAGCCTGATTAAATAAGGCGTGAATGGACAACTTTTTTATTATTTTGATATCTGATCTGCTGTCCAAGGCGTGAATGGACAGCTGTTTTATTATTTTGATATCTGATCTGCTGTCCGTAGCCCCTTATTGCACTAGACCAATTTATGTACTGGAAAAAAATCCATCGACACCGCTTCGCTGTGTATGTCATTTAACGCTGTTATACGGCTTGACAACATAAACAAACTTTTGAAATAAATTAATGAAACATTAATTTATCAAACGGTGTTAATAAAATACATCATTTTGTTGAGTTACAATGAAATTATTAACAATTTACTGGGTGAACCATCAAAATCATAATCGCGAACGAAATTTTGACGTCACGCGCACCTGTTACGGAAATGAATAATTGTCCACCGTGAACAACATATAACGGAGAAGATTTGGTATACACACGGTTTAAGCGAAATACACAAAGAAGTTTATATTTTCTTGAAAGTTGGTGCAAAGTAATCACTCGTTGTTGTTACGATTTAAATTTCATGAAATGGTTATGAAGAAAGAACATAAAATAAGTTACCATGTATTTTATAAGGAATTTGCAATCTATATAGCCTAAGCAGTGACTTAATACTACTTAATGGATAGGTCATTAATATAAGTCCTTGGGAATTCGGTATTTGACATACATGATAATGGATTAGGGTTAAGGTGATCATTCTAAACATGTTTTAACATTTGATCTTTTTTAATAGAAAAAACAATACGGACCTAGTATATTGTGAAGTCTGAATTCATCCCAAAGTTTACAACAAATTCGTCGATATTATGTTCCCGTTTTAAACCTTTTTTTCTCAAAAAGTCACCCTTGCTATTACAAATAACTTATTCAATCAGAGAATAATTCAATATTCTACCGAAAAAGTGACTACGGCATCGAACTTGATACTTTACAACACGACTCGACAAGAATAATAAATAATAACACATTGTTTATCAAAACCCGTGCCTCTTTAAAAAATCGGTTTGGTAGGTAAGCATTTTTTTTATAATCCTAACAACGCCCAATCGACTTGCCCAACATAGAGCAACTGTTGACTCCCCACTGACCCTAACAAAATATGCTTGTCCTTTTGGTATCGAAAGGAAGGATTTTGGCTGGTAAACATTTCTCTTTTTTTTTAAATGAAAAAAAAACAACAACAAAAAAACAGAAGCATTTCAAGTTATGCTTACAGGTTTTTTTTAATGACCATTTTCTCATTTTAGTCCATTTTTAAAGTAGGAAATAGCAAAAAAAAATTAAATAAACTATATATATTTTTTTGCCATCCATCGAAAACGATACTTTCATATTTCTGCAAAAAAAAACTGATGTGTTGTTAAAATGTTTTTGTTAAAACAACTACACAATACCGTTTTTGTTAAAATAAGCCAATTTTATTTTGTTTCCAATCCGTAATACTATAAAAACGGAAGAAAAATAATTGGATATAGACAAAAACTTTATCATCTTTGGTACCAAAATTGTTAAATCCAGACAAAAATTCAAAAGATTTTAAAGAAATACTAAAGGTGTCATCCGAAATTTCAGCTATGTATGTTGCACTGATATTAGCATATCAGTCTCTGCCTATATATTGCATTTTTCTATTGTTTTTCCTTATGAAATTTAAAGTTATTAAACACAGAACTTATCAAATCATATATAACTTATACAAACAAGTATTACAAAAAAAACCATAAAGTTAATGTAAACTGTTCGATTAAAACTAAACAAAAATAGATCGGCACCGTGCATTCTTCGATTTCATAATATAATGGAATCTGTTGTTATACAACATGGTGATGATTCATTCGGAACACTCGATGTCAGATGATAATGGTGGACAATACATATTCACCTGAAATGGGACCTCTCTCGTGTTTGAGATCGGTTTATCGGTATACTTAGCATGCACTGCATATAATTTTATCACAGATCGATGTATTTAATGTATTTTTTTAATTCTCATTCATAAAATGTCAATTGTTTGGATTTTAAAGTCGTGAAACCTTCCCAACTGATTCCGTTGGGAACTTCCAGTTAGTAAAATCGGCTTCCGCGGATGCACGTCTCGGGAAACGCAAAATAAAAATCTTTAAAAGGCTCCATAGAGACGTGCAATATATCACACTAATTTATCTTGATCTTGGACTCATTATCCAAAAGGCTACAGAGGTAATTGTCAGTATATTTATGTATAAAAGTTGCAAGAATAGTTAGTCAACATATTTTTTTCTCCATTGGTACTTGTATTGTTTTATTTACTAAAAATAACTGTGAATGTATGAAATGAGATTATTAAAATACAACTTTATTTTACCTGGGTGATCCCATCTGGTGTAAGACCAGGACTGACAGCAACATGCTGATTTGGCACTACCTACAATCAACATAATTTAATGTTAGCCGAGTTGTATAGATCTACTACATTATTGAAATTGTAAAAATTATTTAAACATTAGTTACATTTTAATAAAATTAGTCCAATCAATCAGACATTTGTAACGCTATTGCAGGCTTTTGCAGCCTCATCAAAATTTGATAGATTATAATAATATAATTACACAATGTCATTCACAAACAAATTCAGTGAATCCTGGGCAATTAAATAGAACTGATGACACAGCTTTGTAAACAACGACAAAAAGTGTTACTGTTTCCTTTAAGAAAAACATATTGTATAATGTGGGAAGATATATGTAATTGTATTGTTTAAATGCAATTCTATATTACCTACAGGTGTTATTCCTGGAAAAGGATCTACAGCAAACTGTGTTGGCGCTACCTACAATCACAGCAAGTGAATATTTCATGACCATACTAATACAAACATAATATCAAATTATTTGTGTGCTAACATATTAAAGTTTTGTATGATATTGTAATGTATTTTTATTTTGTCCAAAGCAATATTTAATTGTGTTATTAATGTTTGTTTGAAAATTTTGCATCATTATTATGCCACTGATGGCTAACAGATGATCAGTTGAGTGAACAACTGTTTCCTTGGTTCCTGGAAGGTTAACCAGTACTCAAGCACACCCCATCATTGCAAGCAACTGACAACTTTCCTACTTCAGCATCAGTAACAAATTACAATATATATCAATCATCACTGAGACGGTGACTGTGACCCTGAAATGATAGTCAGACGTGCTACTGACTGATCTAACCGGGCACAGCTATGGATGGAATCTAAAATGATATACATACCATTTAATGTATTTAAGTGTATTCATTTCATTTTTAATGGATATTCTTTATCTTACAATGTTTACCCTAAATAATAACACAATATTTCTTTTAAACAATTGTAAAGTATTCTCAGTGACTATCCTGTCATTCTTTTTAAACTGTATTTATAAGAATTTATTTTAACAATTAAACTACCATTATAGTTGTGCTCATCAGAAAAAAATCAAACACAATAACAGGAGCTGAAAACATAAATTACAATGGATACAATTAAACCATTTTCAAAGATTGGTAGAATGTGGGGCGGAAGTCAAATGGATAGAGTGTTGGCTGCTCATGCCTGAGGTTGTTGGTTTAATCCCCAGCTCGATCAGATGCTTCTCATAAACCAGTTACTCACCAGCACAGTTGGCTATATAATGATTCAAACTCTTGACCCCTTGATTGAAAGTCTGACACTTTACCCACTTAGTGCGACATATTGCAATTTCTTGAAAGCCTTTTAAAGATTTTTTATTTTGCTTCTCTGGAGACAACAAATCGGATATCAAAATAATTAAAAAGCAGTGCATAAACACCTTATTTATGAGCTTAGATACCAGCCAAGATATTAACCCTGCTGTGGTTGGATGTACATGCACACTTAGTATTAGAGCACTGAATCCATGTTCGATGGGGGTGTGGGGGGGGGGGGGGCTGGAGTTCGATCCTCCGTCACGACTATGTGTGGTGTCCTTGAGTAAGACGCTTTTTCCGCATATGCTTAGTACTGGTCTACCAAAGAAGAGCGTGATTTGTCTAAGTTGTAAACTGATACCAAGTTTCACAATAGTAGCCTAGTAAGATTAATAAGTTTAAACTAAACTCTCGTTTACATGTACATGTTCGACTTAAACAAAACATAAACTAAGATTATTACACGTACCGGCGTTTACATCCAACCACTTATTCCATATAAAAGACATTATTATTACCTAAAGCATTAACATTTCATGTTTACTGTCAATCTTGGATTTTAGCGGTAAATAGGTCCAATATTGACAAACTTGAAAGAGTTCAGAGACGTGCAGCACGCTGGACAATGAATGATTATTCCCATTACTCCAGTGTTACTAACATGTTAGAAAGACTGGGTTGGAGAACCTTAGAGCAGCGCCGGACAGATGCGTTTATGCCTCCTTTACAAAATTGTTCATGAGTTGGTCGCCATCTCTATACCTCATTACTTTGAAGCTAACCACCGGGTATCAAGGTATTGTCACTCTATGTCTTTCAAACAGAATCACACTAGGGTTGATTAGTACAAGTATTCATTCTTTCCCCTTACTATAGTACAGTGGAACTCGTATCCTGTAGATGTTGTACTCCAGCAAGACTTTTATTCATTCAAGCTTGCAGTTAGCCAGCTACAGCACACTAAACCATGAGCATTTTGAGTTTGTTTTTAATCTTCTATTATCTTGTTGCACTGTTTTAACACCTTTAACACTATTTTTACCCTTATCCTTATTATGCTTTACTTTTTCTTTTTCTATTAATATAAGACACGACGCGCAGCTGCCCGATTATGCCTGTGAAGGTTTGTGGCAAAATATAAAGATAGATAGATAGATAAATAGAAAAATCCGAGTATTTTCTGTTTGAAAAGAGCTCTAGGTTCAAGTTCTGGTGGGGATCTTGACACCCTTACGAAGCTGTACGAACTAAAAACTCCCATTATATTTGTCAAAATTTAAATAAAAGTGTAATAAATGGTGTAAATACAATGCCGACCTTTCTTTACCAAGACTGTACACACGAGTGCCCATAGCCAATTGGACACAGGTAATAATCATATATATAAGACAATACAATTGGTATGGGCTTAATGCTATATGATGCTAATAGAATGTGGCAACTAGAACTATTACCTGAATACATATAGACAACCAGGTTGGACTCAAAACCAGTCTCAAATTGTTACAATCATGTAGTAATGAAAGCAAGTAAAACAGAAGAGAGAAAGCTAACAGAGAAATACCACAAGTTCTGTTTGTTTACAATAACTGAGACATTTACATTAAAGTCACTGACAATATAGATAAACCTGTGTTAGTGGTCACCTTTATTAAGAAACCATTTGTTGTAAACAGCCACAACCTAGACACTGGATTCGGTCAGCCAGAACTATAATATGAATGTAAGTGTTGTTTAAAACATTCTATACAAATTATTTTACCAAATAATTCTTTAAGGTCTGCACCCAAAAATGTACATCTATGGGTTGTTGTTTACTACCCGGTATTTAACCATAATAAGTGATATTACTTAATCGAATAGGTGATATCATTTTTAGTACAAGTGATATCACTTATTCGAATATGAATAAGTGACATCCTCTATTCAAATAAGTGATATCACCTATTTGTTTCAGTGATATATCTTATTAATATGGATAAATAGAAAAACAGCACCCCATATACATAAAATCTTTTTGGTGTTATATTTCAAAAAGTGGATTATTCAACCAGTTACTGGTTTATGTCACTGATTCAACCAAATTTGAAATATTAAGTATTACTGTATACCACTTAAAAAGACTGTTACACTGATATAATATAATTAATGAAACACATATTTGGTGGCAATTTATTCTCTAAACAAAAATAGATTTGACACAAAAGTAGCACCTCTGCACAAGTAAGTCCATTTGTATCCCGCTATATCCCTTTAATAACTGTTTTGGTATCCTAGAAAAAACATTTATGCTAAATAATTTTGCACATTGTAGGTAAAATTAGAAATATAAAAAAATGTCTATATCCCTGGTTACCGGTTATCCTTATTTGTCTTTTGGCACTCTAGATTACTACAGCAAATATACAACATCATAATTTAAGAAATACTAAAAAAACATGTCTTTATATCTG
This sequence comes from Panopea generosa, assembly GCA_029582155.1. Lineage (NCBI taxonomy): Eukaryota > Metazoa > Mollusca > Bivalvia > Adapedonta > Hiatellidae > Panopea > Panopea generosa. The sequence continues at coordinate 56,024,283 of CM055897.1, forward strand.
GTTACTTGGTTATCCTTCTTTGAGCAGAGCGCGTGTTCCAGTGGTAGAGCACCAAACCCATGATCAGAAGGTCGTGAATTCGATCCTCCGCCATGGCTATGTGTGGTGTCCTTGAGCAAGACACATTGCCGCATATGCTTAATTTTGGTTCTAACCAGGAAGTCTTCGAGCGTGATTTGTCTAAGTTGTAAGAAATTGTTTCACAATCAAAGTAAAAATAAATAAGTTTAATTCTTCCTCATCTTTGGTAACTGATGGTTACGACAGCAAATATTCAACACCCAACCTACATAGATTCTATACACTTTTTTGAGCGGACTTGCACATGGACTTACAAACAGACTTGCATATTTTGGGCCATATATAAAACTATAAAAATGCTATATTTTCTATGGCAATTTATTATTTTGACAGTTATATATCTTATCCTGACACATTGATATTAAATAATCAACATATACATCGATTGAAATTGATAAATCCACTTTAAGGCAGTGCCTTATTTCATATTATAAGACACGACGTGCAGCTGCCCGATTATGCCCGTGAAGGCGTGTGGCAAAATATAAAGAGAGATTCTCTAATTCGAAAAGGTGAAATCTCACTCTCATGCGTGACGAGATCTGTGCGTGACTTGAGCTCAAGGGAATCGCGTCACACCATAACAAACAGCAGTGGTGTTTCTGACAGTAGATAATTACAACAAAGTTGCATAAAACAGCCATGAAAAGAAAGAAAACAATACAAGATATGAAAGAAAATAAAAAAAATAAGTTTCTCATAAAATAAAATTACTTTTTATCGTTTTGTGCGTGTTTTTATACTTTAATTAATGCTTGATATCTGGTGATGGGTGGGATAATTTGTAAACTAAAGAAGTTTAGTATTTTTTTTATCAATATCCCTACTATAATTCACAAATAGGGAATGGTTATATTTCATTTGTTAAATAGTTCATGCGACATGACGGATTTTATTAATAATTCTTGTCTTTTTATAGATGCATTATCTAACAAATTTCGGACCCAGCTGACGACATGCATGTTGCACAGTTAATGGGCCTTGTTTGTTTGAAACGTAGGTAAATGATTTTTTAAAAAAAAACATTGTTACTATAACATATCAATATAACTTAAATGTAGTTTTTTGCAAAAAAAACTATGATTTTCTTTTATTTAAGATAGCTTTTAATTACAGACGTTTCGTACCACCAAACTGAGGTTTCACACCATGATTAGGTGTCACAATCATAAACTTACGCATTTGTTTTTAATAAGTGTGTAATAGTATTGGATTGTTATTATTTGGGGTTGAAACGTAACTAAAACACATTTTATTTTGTTTATACATTTATTGTATTAACGAGAAATTTGATATATTTATTGTAAATTTACACCATACGGACACAAATCACAAAAAATAATATACATACAATTTTGATTTTATCATATTTACAACATTTACGTGTATCACATTGTAATGCATGACCATGAGAAGATATATTTGCTTTATGCATGACACAGTAGTATACGTTTGTGATGTTGCTTTACACTATAGTGTATCTTTGTGTTACGATTTTATTAGTGATGTGCTTCAGTAGTATAAGTTTGTGATGTTGGTGTACGGACCTAGTAAATAATTACTCCAGACAACTTCCTCTTATTTTTATAGTCATAAAATATAGCTGAAATACGAATAAACGCGTGCTGAGAATGTATTACATCTTTTAAAATAATAATTTTGGGAGTGGGTGCTTTTACACTTTTAATATTATTTTATAATTATAATTTCTATATGAAACATAACTTTAAATACTCCAGAAAACTTTACTTATTCCTAGTTTTATTGACTGTAAATTTAGAAAAGGGTTATTGCTTAAATACAGATACACGCAATGACCCGTCTATGATACATGTATTCCTTTTTTGTTTTAGGTAATGTCTTTACATTTTGATATTATTTCTACAAAAATAATATTAAATAAGTACCTCAAAAACTATTAAAATAGTAGCAGTTCGAGTATCTTGGGTGCGATACCAAACAATTACTACATAAGGTCGTACATAAAAATGCACGTGTGCCGCAGAGACGTACGCGTGTTTAACCAAGTCACTGTCTGCTGTGCTCCTATCTACTTACTTAGATATTAGCTATCTAAACTTGAAAGAATTGTTGTTGTTTTTTTTTCTCCAGAATTATGTTCATTTACAACAAAAACAACTTACAAAAAGCTACCTACATACCTAATGCGAAAACACTGGGTCTGGAAAAACCGAACAAATAATTTTTAAAAGCAAAAAAAGGTTCGGAAGTCAAGAACATTTTGTATGCTATGCTTCGCAGCATCGTAAAGGTCACTTAATGTGAGCTAGTAAATAGGTCGACACTATCACACACTGTGTGTATAGTTGAAATCGCTTGTACTCTAATTGAATTCCACTTGTCATGAAGGTGTTAAACAGGCATTTTACATAAACTCCTTAAAACAAAAACGAATGGCCTAGCACGAATACTATACACAAACGTGCAACCCAGTTGTAGGCTTATTGAAAACGTAATTTTAATGATGGATCGAAATTGTCTTTATTCTTGTACTGTCGTGTTTGTTGTTATGCGAGTTATCAATCTGACCATTATGGGGACTTCCGTACAATACAGTGTTGGGTCTGTTGTGTCCTTGAGCAAGACACTTTGTCCACATAAGCTTACTACTTGATCTACGCAAGAATTCTTCGAGCATGATCTGTTATAATTAATTGTTTCTCAATCAAGGTAAAATAAATAAGTCTATATTTGCCATTTCAAGGCGACTCCTGTCAGTAAAAGACTTAAATATTGTCTATTTACATGTACATGTTTTCATTTTTCATAAAAGAAAACAATTTAAAGAGAAAGAGAAGACTAAAATCGCGTAAACAACTATCTTTGGGAACTAATGGTAGATATATATGGTTTTAATGTAAAATTTACATTTATAGTGACCTCCTACGTTTAACCGAAGAGGGTTGTGAAGTCTGAATTCATACCAAAGTTTACAACAAACTTGTCGATATCATATACCAGTTTTAAAACCTTTTTATTCTCAAAAAGTCACCAATGCTATTACGGATAACTTGCTTAATCAGAGAATTATTCAATACTCTGCCGAAAAAGTGACTACGGCATCGAACTTGATTACTTTACAACACGACTCGACCAGAAAAATAAATAATAACACATTGTTTATCCAAACCCGACCCTCTTTAAAAAATCGGTATGGTAGGTAAGCATTTTTTAAAAATCCGAACAACGTCCAATCGACTTGCCCAACATAGAGCAACTGTTGGCTAAAATGTATTTCATCAGCATGGTTTGGACAGAAGTGCAATTCAGTGTAATCTATCACTTATTAAATTCTTCGAAGAGTAATATACATCCTATATCAGAGACCCATATACAGAGATAAGTGATTGCATATGCTTGTCTAAATTTCGGATGGCACATTTGGCGCTCGACTCCCCACTCGAATCGCTGATGTGTTGTTAAAATGTTTTTGTTAAAACAACTACACAATACCGTTTTTGTTAAAATAAAAAAAATCGTAAAAAGCCAATTTTATTTTGTTTCTAACCCGTAATGTTTAAAAACGGAAGAAAAATAATTGGAAATAGGCCAAAACTTTATCATCTTTGGTACCAAAATGTTTAAAAACGGAAGAAAAATAATTGGAAATAAGCAAAAACTTTATCATCTTTGGTACTTAAATTGTTAAATCCAGACAAAGGTTCAAAAGTTTTTAAAGAAATTCTATAAAGGTGACATCCGAAATTTCAGCCATGTATGTTGCACTGATATTAGCCTATCAGTCTCTGCCTATATATTGCATTTTTAATTGTTTTTCCTTATAAAATTTAAAGTTATTAAACACAGAACTTATCATATCAAATATAACTTATACTAACAAGTATTACAAAAAAACATAAAATTAATGTAATCTGTTCGATTTAAACTAAACAAGAATAGACCGGCACCGTGCATTCTTCGATTTCATAATATAAAGGCATCTAATGTTTTACAATTTGGTGATAATTCATTCGGTACACTCGATGTCAGACGATAATGGCGGACACATATTCATCTGAAATGGGACCCCTCTCGTGTTTGAGATCGGTTTATCGGTATACTTAGCATGCACTGCATATAATTTTATCACATATCGATGTATTTAATGTTAAATTTTCAATTCTCATCTATTATATCTCAATTGTTTTGATTTTAAAATTGTAAAACCTTCCCAACTGATTCCTTGGGAACTTCCAGTTAGTAAAATCGGCTTACGCGGTTGCACGTCTAGGGAGATGCAAAAATAAAAAAAATGTCAAAAAGCTCCTTAGAGACGTGCAATATGTCGCACTAAAACAAACGCCAGACATACTGGCGACGTTAAGGGGGTTAACTTTTGCTTATTAATGGGCTATTGTGTTCATGTCTGGGATTAACTTTGACACATGAATACCCTATTGTCTTTGCACCTGCGTGACACCGTGTGGATAGGCTACTTTCTGATTGGTTATGTTAATGTGTATGATTGGTTGAGATGATATATGCGTAGTGAGGGCAGTCTTTCATTTAGCTGTTAGACGTTGAAGAGGAAGCACAGGAAATAAGGATGTTTGGAAAAGTTATTTTATTTTTAAATATTCATTTAATCTGTTATTAATTTTTAATTGCGGACCCAATAAGCTCAGTCATTAGCGTGTCTGACTATAAATCCAGGGGTAGTTAGTTTGAATCCAGCCCGGCCACAATCTCCGTGATGGTTGATATATGACATTGCAATGCGTAGTGAGTGCAGTCTTTCATTTAGCTGTTAGACGTTGAAGAGGAAGCACAGGAAATAAGGATATTTGGCAAAATTTTATTTTTAAATATTCATTTAATCAGTTATTTATTTTTAATTGCCGGGCCCAATTAGCTCTATAAATCCAGGGGTCGTTAGTTTGAATCCCCGCTCGGCCACAATATCCGTGATGGTTGATATATGACATTGCGTCTCATTTTCATTAATCTCTCACTGTTGATTCAAATGGGAAAGTTATCAGTTATTTGCAGAGATGGGGTATTCTCGAGTACTGGTTAACCATCCAGGATCCCAGGAAACAGTGGTTAGGTTAACTGATCGTCTGTTAGCCCTCGATGGTATAAAAATGACGCTAACTATTCATTCACTCAATCAATTATCTTTAAATTTTTTTTCAGTTATTCATTTTTGATTATTTAATCAGTATTTATTTTAACTATTGAGTTGTGTTTAATCAGTTATTTTATCTATGTATTTATTATTTACAGTTAGCTTTAATTATTTAATTAGTCATTTAGTTTTAATTATTTAATAAGTTATTTATTTTTAGTTATTTAATCAATAATTTATTTTAAATTCTTTAATTATAATCAGTTATTTTTATTTATTTATATCAATTATTTGTGTTTTAATTATTTTATCAGTTATTTAATTTCAATTACTTAATGAATTATTTATTTTTAAATCTTTAATTATAATCAGTTATTTTTATTTATTTAATGAATTGTTAATTTTAATTATAATCAGTTATTTTTAACTATTTATTTATTATTTTTAATTGTTATTTTTAAATCTTTAATCAGTTATTTATTTTTAATTATTTAATCAATTATTTATTTTTAATTATTTAATAAGAATCAGTTATTTTTAATTATCTAATCAAAACTTACACTGTAGTGTGCAGCAACATCACAAACTTAGACAATTGTTGCACATCACTAAAAAAATCATTACACAAAGACACATTATAGTGTACAGCAACATCACAAACTTAGACAATTGTTGCACATCACTAATAAAATCATTACACAAAGACATATTGTAGTGTACAGCAGCATTACAAACTTAGACTATTGTAGCACATCACTAATAAAACCATTACACAAAGACACATTGTAGTGTACAGCAGCATTACAAACTTAGACTATTTTAGCACATCACTTAAAAAATCATTACACAAAGACACATTGTAGTGTACAGCAGCATCACAGACATAGGCTATTGTAGCACATCACTAATAAAATCATTACAAAAAGCGACATTGTAGTGTACAGCAACATCAGAAACTTATACTACTGTAGCACGTCACTCATAAAACTATTACACAAAGATACATTGTAGTGTACAGCAACATCACAAACTTATACTACTGTAGAACATCACTAATAAAATTATTACAAAAAAGACACATTGTAGTGTACAGCAACATCACAAACTTATACTACTGTAGAACATCACTAATAAAATCATTACACAAAGACACATTGTAGTGTACAGCAACATCACAAACTGATACTACTGTAGCACAACACTAATAAAATCATTACACAAAGAAACAATGTAGTGTACAGCAACATCATAAACCTATACTACTGTTGCACGTCACTAATAGAATCATTACACAAAGATACACAATAGTGTACAGCAACATCACAAACTTATACTACTGTAGCACATCACTAATAAAATCATTACACAGATATACATTGTAGTGTACAGCAACATCACAAATTTATACTACTGTAGCACATCACTAATTAAATCATTACAAAAAGACACATTTTAGTGTACAGCAACATCACAAACTTATACTACTGTAGTACATCACTAATAAAATCATAACACAAAGATACACTATAGTGTATAGCAACATCACAAACGTATACTACTGTAGCACATCACTAATAAAATCATTACACAAAGATACACTGTAGTGTACAGCAACATCACAAACTTAGGCTATTGTTGCACATAACTAATATAATTGTTACACAAAGATACACTGTAATGTACAGTAACATCACAAACTTAGACTATTGTAACACATCACTAATAAAATTGTTACACAAAGATAAATTGTAATGTACAGCAACATCACACACTTAGACTACTGTAGCACATCACTAATAAAATCATAGCACAAAGATAAATTGTAGTGTACAGCAACATCACAAACTTATACAACTGTAGCACATCACTCATAAAATCATAACACAAATATACATTGTAGTGTTCAGTAACATCACAAACTTAGACTACTGTAGCATATCACTCATAAAATCATTAAACAAAGATACATTGTAGTGTACAGCAACATCACAAACTTAGGCTAATGTAGCACATCACTTATAAACTCATTACACAAAGATACATCGTAGTGTACAGCAACATTACAAATGTATACTTCTGTAGCACATCACTCATAAAACCGTCACACAAAGATACATTGTAGTGAACAGAAACATCAGAAACTTATACTACTGTAGCACATCACTCAAAAAATCATTACACAAAGATACATTGTAGTGAACAGTAACATTACAAACTTATACTACTGTAGCACATCACTAATAAAATCATAACACAAAGATACATTGTAGTGTACAGCAACATCACAAACTTATACTACTGTAGCACATCACTAATAAAATCATTAAACAAAGATACATTGTAGTGTACAGCATCATCACAAACTTAGGTTACTGTAGCACATCACTCATAAAATCATTACACCAAGACACATTGTAGTGTACAGAAACATTACAAACTTATATTTCTGTAGCACATCACTAATAAAATTGTTCCACAAAGATACATTGCAGAGTACAGAAACATCACAAACTTATACTACTGTAGCACACCGCAAATAAAATTGTCCAACAAAGATACATTGTAGTGTATAGCAACATCACAAAATTATACTACTGTAGCACATCACTAATAAAATCATAACACAAAGATACATTGTAATGTACAGTAACATCACAAATGTATAACCCCTATAGCACATCACTAATAAAATCGTTACACAATGATACATTGTAGTGTACAGTAACATCAAAAACTTAGACTACTGTAGCACATCACAAATAAAATTGTTCCACAAAGATACATTGTAATGTATAGTATTATCACAAATTAATACAACTCTAGCAAATTACTAATAAAATCGTTACACAAAGATACACTGTAGTGTACAGCAACATCACAAACTTATACTACTGTAGCACATCACTAAGACAATTGCTACACTAAGATAAATTGTAGTGTATAGCACATCACAAACTTAGACTATTGTAGTACATAAATAATAAAATCGTTACACAAAGGTACATTGTAGTGTACAGTAACATCACAAAATGTAAACTACTGTAGCACATCACTAATAAAATTGTTTCACAAAGATACATTGTAGTGTACAGCAACATCACAAACTTATACTACTGTAGCACATCACTAATAAAATTGTTACACAAAGATGCATTGTATTGTACAGTAACATCACAAATGTATACTACTGTAGCACATCACTAATAAAATTGTTACACAAAAATGCATTGTAGTGTACAGTTACATCATACATGTATACTACTGTAGCACATAACTAATAACATCGTTACACAAAGATACATTGTAGTCTACGGCAACATCACAAATGTATACTACTGTAGCACATAACTTATAAAATCGTTACACAAAGGTACATTGTAGTAAACAGTAACATCACAAACGTATACTACTGTAGCACACCACAAAATAAAATTGTTCCACAAAGATGCATTGTAGTGTACAGTAACATCACATACTTAGACTATTGTAGCACATCACTAATAAAATTGTTTCACATAGATATATTGTAATGTTCAGTAACACCACAAACGTATACTACTGTAGCACACCATTAATAAAATTGTTCCACAAATATGCATTGACCTCTTCGAAATCCCGAATTCTCGTCGCGTACGAGAGCGAGATTTAGCGCGAGACTATGAGCTCAGGGGAATTCGTTTCACTGCAGTCGCTGATGAAACAATGTAGAATTCATGTAAGTAAATTGAATTTTCATACATTAACAACACAAATATTTATTAAAGAGCTTTCCTAATTCACCAAGACTACAGTCACGCCATGTGGTAATGCATATTGTACCCCAATTTGCATAATTCACCATAGGTTTTATGACCACAGGGTTTAAGATAAGATGTATAATACATTGCATTGTATTATGGACAATGACTTACTTTAAACATTTCAGTTATTTAGGGGGTCATTACCAATGGTAAGAAATTATGTAACGTCCGTCCCCTTTTTGTAACGTTCATCCCCTTTATTAGAGTGACATTAAACAAAATCTTTAAACATTTTTTCATTTTTTTTGGATAAATTATTCATATCTTAGTTGCACTCTGCAAACATAAAATACTTAATACATTGATAAAAAGTGAAATTGATTCTATAAATTAAAAAAAAAAATGTATATGCATGTGGGGAAGGAGGAGGCGGACGTTAAGGGGACAGATATTCCATTTCTGTGTATATCTTTCCAAAATGACCATTTTTTTTTACATTTTTCATAGTACTTCGGTATAACAGCATGAGAATGTGTATCATTATATTTATCTTCTTGGAAGAATATATATCAGGGATGCAGACGTTACAGTTTTTTGACACAAATTGAAATTTTCTGATTTTATGTATTATTTTACAAATACACGATTATTAAAGCAAATATATCTCCTCGTGGTCATGCATTACAATGTGCTACACGTAAATGTTATAAATATGATAAAATCAAAATTGTATGTATATTATTTTGTGTGATTTGTGTCCGTAGTATATGGTGTCAAATTTATAATAAATATATCAAATTTCTTGTTAATACAATAAATGTATAAACAAAATAAAATGTATTTTAGTAACGTTTCAACCCCAAATAATAACAATCCAATACTATCACACACTAATTAAAATTAAAAACAAATACCGTAATTTTATGATTGTGACACCTAATCATGGTGTGAAACACTGTAAAGTTTATGCATTAACCTATGTGTTGTACGAAACCTCAATTTTGTGGTACGAAACGTCTGTAATTCATTCAAAGCACTCTTAAATAAAAGAAAATTAAAGTTTTTCTTCTTCATAAAACTACGTTTAGGTTAAATTGATATGTTATAGTAATAATATTTTTAAAAAAAAACATTTACCTACGTTAAACAAAAAAAGGCCCATTAAATGCGCAACATGCATGTCGTCAGTTAGGTCTGAAATTTGGCAGATAATGCATCTATAAAAAGATAAGAATTATTGATAAAATCCGTCATGTCGCATGAACTATTTAAGAAATAAAATATAACCATTCACTATTTGTAAATGATAGAAGGGATATTGATAAGAAAATTAATACTAAAATTCTCAAGTTTACAAATTACCACACCCTTCACAAGAAATCAAGCATTAATTAAAGTATACAAACACGTACAAAACAATAAAAGTAAATTTATATTATCATGAGAAACTTATTTGTTTATTTTCTTTCATATCTTGTATTGTTTTCTTTCTTTTCATGGCTGTTTTATGTAACTTTGTTGTAATTAACTACTGTCCGAAACACCACTGCGGTTTGTTATGGTGTGACGCGATTCCCCTGAACTCAAGTCACGCACAGATCTCGTCACGCACGAGAGTGAGATTTCACCTTTTCGAATTAGAGAATCTCTCTTTATATTTTGCCACTCGCCTTAACATTACAAACTTAGACTATTGTAGCACATCACTAATAAAATTGTTACACAAAGATACATTGTAATGTACAGTAACATCACAAACGTATACTACTTTAGAACATCATTAATAAAATTATTCCACAAAGATGCATTGTAGTGTACAGTTACATCACCAACGTAGACTATTGTATTACATAACTAATAAAATTGTTCTACAAAGACGCATTGTAGTGTACAGTCACATCACAAACTTAAACTATTGTATTACATAACTTAAAAAAAATGTTACAAAAATATACACTGTAATGTGCAGTAACAACAAAAAAGTATACTACTGCAGCAAATCATTAATAAAATTGTTACACAAAAATACATTGTAATGTACAGTAACATCACAAACTTAGACTATTGTATAACATAACTAATAAAATTGTTACACAAAGATACAGTGTCATGTACAGTTACATCACACACGTATACTACTTATGTTTTTGATTTTGATTATAAATTTCAAATTTTGGAATAATATTATTCAACCAGCAAACAGACAAAATGATAAATGTAATCATTGGTTATTATATAAATTTACTGCAATATATGAGTTATTACATGTATTTACTGGAACATATGAGTTATTATATTTATTTACTGGAACATATGCGTTATTACATGTATTTACTAAAACATATGAGTTGTTATGTTTATTTACTGTAGCATATGAGTTATTATATGTATTTGCTGTAACATATTAGTTATTACGTGTATTTACTGTAACATATGAGTTATTACATTATTCATTGTAACATATCGGTTATTTCATTTATTTACGGTAACATATCAGTTATTACATGTATTTACTGTAACATATAAGTTATTACATTTATAGACTGTAGCAGATGAATTATTATTGCACACGAGATAATGCTATCTTCATTTTTACCAGGGTTAGATATTTCTATCTCACCCTAGGGATGAGATGAAAGGCTCACCCTATGACTTTAGTCTCATTTATGACGTAACATATAAAATATATTACGTAAATCATATATTTTAATGTCCAAAAAGCGACTGTTGTAAAACATATAACGATAAATTAAGTAATAAATAATCATTCAATATGTTTGGTATGCATGAAAAAGAATCATTCATGGATTTTTGGTTCATGGAAAATTCCGTCGATTGAGATAACTGTTTTCGATTATCCCTCGGTATCAGATAAAAATAACATGTATTTACTGTAACAGATCAGTCATTACATGTACTTACTCTAACAAAGAAATGATTACATATTTTTATTGTAACATAATAGATATTACATTTATTTGCTGTAATTATTGTAATAGAGTAATTATAACATTTATTTACTGTAACAGATGAGTTATTACATTTATTTACTGTTACATATGAGTTATTACACTTATATACCATAACAGATGAGGTAATTAAAAGTATTAACTGTAAAATATGAGTTATTACATTAACTTACTCTAACATATGGATTATAAGATATATTTACTTTTTTTCTTTAACAGATGATTACATGTATCTACTTTAATAGATGAGTAATAACATGTACTGACTGTAACATATGAGATTTTACATGTACTTAGTGTAACAGCTAGATGAGTTATTACATGTACTCAATGAAACAGATGTGTAATTATATGTACTTACTGTAACAGATGAGTTATCACATATACTTCTTGTAACAGCTAGATGAGTTATTACATGTACTTAATAAAAAAGATGGGTTAATACATAAACTTACTGTAACATATTGGTTATTATATGTATTTACTGTAACAGATGGGTAATTACATGTACTTACTGTGACAGCTAGATGAGTTATTACATGTACTTACTGTAAAAGCTAGATGAATTATGACATGTACTTACTGTAACAGCTCTATGAACTATTGCATGTTTTGAGTATTTTCTGTAACAGAAGAATTATATCATGCATTTACTGCAAAACATCAATTATTACATATATTTACTGTAATAGATTAGTTATTACATGCACTAACTGTAGCAGATGCGTTATTATATAACAATTTTTGAAACAATGCCTCAACAAACTCTCTGGACATGTGTATAACAATGTTTGCCACAATGCCTGAACAGAATTTCTGTATATGTGTATACCAATGTGAGGCACACTACCTCAACAGTATCTCTGTACATGTTCAAAACAATGTTTGACACAATGCCTCAACAATATATCTGTACATTTGTATAACAATTTGAGGCAGAATGCGACAACAGAATCTATGTACATGTGTATAACAATGTGAAGCACAATGCCTCAACTGAATCTCTGTACATGTGTATAACAGTGTGTGGCACAATACCTCAACATAATATCTGTACATGTGTATAACAATATGTGGCACAATGCCTCAACTGAATCTCAGTACATGTGAATAACAATATGAGGCACAATGCCTTAATTAAAAAGAGCTATAAGTTTATAACAATGTGTGGCAGAATGCCTCAACAGAATCTCTGGACATGTGTATAACAATGTGTGGCACAATGCCTCAACTGAATCTCTGTACATGTGTATAACAATGTGAGGCACAATGCCTCAATTAAAAATAGCTATAAGTTTATAACAATGTGTGGCACAATGCCTCAACAGAATCTCTGGTCATGTGTATAACAATGTGTGGCACAATGCCTCAACTTAATCTCTGTACATGTGTATAACAATGTGAGGCACAATGCCTCAACATAATATCTGTACATGTGTATAACAATGTGTGGCACGCCTCAACATAATATCGCTACATGTGTATAACAATGTGTGGCACAATGCCTCAACAGAATATCTGTACATGTGTATAACAATGTTTGACACAATGCCTCAACAGTATCTATGTATATTTGTATAACAATGTTTGACTCAATGCCTCAACAGTATCTCTGGTCATGTGTATAAGAATGTGTGACACAATGCCTCAACAGTATCTCTGTACATTTGTATAACAATTTGAAGAACAATGCCTCAACAGAATCTCTGTACATGTGTATAAATATGTGATGCACAATGCCTCAACATTATCTCTGTACATTTGTATAACAATGTGAAGCACAATGCCTCAACAGTTTCCCTGTACATTTGTATAACAATTTGAGGTACAATGCCTCAACAGAATCTCTGTACATATGTATAACTATGTGATGCACAATGCCTCACCAGAATCTCTGTACATGTGTATAACATTGTGAAGCACAATGCCTCAACAGTATATCTGTTCATTTGTATAACAATCTGAGGGGTACAATGCCTCATGAGAATCTCTGTACATGTGTATATCAATATCTGACTTAACACCTCAACAGAATCTCTGTACATGCATATAAGAATGTGTGACACAATGCTTCAACAGTATCTCTCTACATTTGTATAACACTTTGAGGAACAATGTCCCAACAGAATCTCTGTACATGTGTATAACAATTAGAAACACAATGCCTCAACAGTATCACTGTACATTTGTATAACAATTTGAGGTACAATGCCTCAACATAATCTCTGTACACGTGTATAAATATGTGATGCAAAATGTCTCAACATAATCTCTGTACATGTGTATAACAATTAGAAGCACAATGCCTCAACAGTATCACTGTACAAGTGTTTAACTATGTGATGTACAATGCCTCAACAGAATCTCTGTACATTTGTATAACAATGTCAGGCACACTGCCTCAACATAATCTCTGTAGACGTGTATCAAAATATGTTACACAATGCCTCAACCGTATCTCTGTACATTTGTATAACAATGTAAGGCACACTACCTCATCATAATCTCTGTACATGTGGATAACAATGTTTGACACAATGCCTCAACAGTATCTCTGTACATGTGCATAATAATGTGTGACACAATGCCTCAACAGTATCTATGTACATGCATATATCAAATTGTGGAACAATACCTCAATAGTATCTTTGTACAAGTGTATAAAAATGCGTGGTTCAATGCCTCAATAGAAAATCTGTACATGTGTATAACAATGTGATGCACAATGCCTCAACAGTATCTTTGTACATGTGTATAAAAATATTTGACACAATGCTTCAACAGTATTTCTGTACATGTGTATAACAATGTTTGACATAAACTTCAACGGTATCTCTGCCCATGTGTACAACACTGCGTGACACAATTCCACAACAGAATCTCTGTAAATTAGTACAACAATGTGTGGAACAATGCCTAAACAGCATATCTGTACATGTGTATAACAAGGTTTGACAGACTGCAACAACAGAATCTCTGTACAAGTGTATAACAATGCGTGGCACAATGCCTCAACAGTATCTCTGTTCATGTGTATAACAAATTGTGGCACAAAGCCTCAACAGTATCTCTGTACATGTGTATAACAATGTGTGGCACAATGCCTCAACAGTATCTCTGTTCATGTGTATAACAATGTTTGACACAATGTCTCAACAGAATCTCTGTACATGTGTATAACAATGTTTGACACAATGCCTCAATTGTATCTCAGTACATGCGTATAACAATGAGTGGCACAATGCCTCAACAAAATCTCTGTACATGTCTATATTAATGTGTGGCACAACACCTCAACAGATTCTCTGTAAATTTGTATAACAATGTGTGACACAATGCCTCAACAGTATCTCTGTACATGTGTATAACAATGTTTGACACAATGTCTCAACAGTCTCTCTGTACATGTGTATAACAATGTTTGACACAATGCCTCAATTGTATCTCAGTACATGCGTATAACAATGAGTGGCACAATGCCTCAACAAAATCTCTGTACATGTCTATATTAATGTGTGGCACAACACCTCAACAGATTCTCTGTAAATTTGTATAACAATGTGTGACACAATGCCTCAACAGTATCTCTGTACATGTCTGTAACAAAGTTTGACACAATGCCTTAACAGTATCTCTGTACATATGTATAACAATGTATGGCAAAATGCCTCAACAGTATCTCTGTACATGTGTATAACAATTTATGGGACAATGCCTCAACAGTATCTCTGTATATGTCTATAACCATGTGTGGCACAATACCTCAACAGTATCTCTGTACATGTGTATTACAATGTGTGGAACAATGACTCTAAAGTATCTCTGTAGATGTCAATGACAATATTTGACTCAATGCCTCAACAGTATCACTGTACATGTGTATACCAACGTGATGCATAATCCCTCAACATAATCTCTGTACATGTGTATAAAAAGGTGATTCACAATGCCTCAACAGTATCACTGTACATGTGTATAACAATGTTTGACACAATTCCTAAACATTATTTCTGTACATGTGTATAACAATGTAAGGCACTATGCTTCCACAATCTATTTGTATATGTGTATAACAATTTGAGGCACGATGCCTCAAAAGTATCTTTGTACATGTACTATAACAATGTATGGCATAATGCATCAGCAGAATCTCTGTACATGTGTATAACAATGTTTGGCAAAATGCCTCGACATAATCTCTGTACATGTACTATAACAATGTGTAGCACAATGCCTCAACAATATCTCTGTACATGTGCTATAACAATGTGTGGCACAATGCATTTATTATATCTCTGTATCAGTACTATAACAATATGTGGCACAATGCCTCAACATAATCTCTTTACATGTGTATAACAATGTGAAGCACAATGCCTCAACAGTATCTCTGTACATATGTATAATAACGTGTGGCACAATACCTCAACATTATTTCTTTACATGTCTATTACAATGTTTGACACAATGCCTCAACAGTACCTCTGCACATGTGTATAACAATGTGTGGCACTATACTTCAACAGTATCTCTATACATGTCTATTACAGTGTTTGACACAATGCCTCAACAGTATCTCTATACATGTGTATAACAATGTGTGACACAAAGCCTCAAAAGTATCTTTGTACATGTATATAACAATGTGTCGCACGCTGCCTAAACATTTTCTTTGTACATGTACTATAATAATGTTTGACACAATGCCTCAACAGTATATCTATTCCTGTGTGTAACAATGTGTGGCACAATGCCTCAACAGTATCTCTGTACATTTGTATAGCAATGTGTGGTTCAATGCTTCAACAGTATCTCTGCACATATCTATAACAATGTGTGGCACAATGCCTCAACAGTATATCTGTTCCTGTGTGTAACAATGTGTGACACACTGCCTCAACAGAAACTCTGTATATTTGTATAACAATGTTTAACACAATGCATCAATAGTATCTTTATGCAATAGAAACAATATGTGGCACAATGCCTCAACAGTTTCTCTGTTCGTTTGTATAATAATGTGAAGCACAAAGTCTCAACATTATCTCTGTAAATGTGTATAACAATGTGTGACACAATGCCTCAACAGAATCTCTGTACATGTGTATAACAATGTGTGGCGGAATGCCTCAACAGAATCTCTTCACATGTGTATAACAATGTATGGCACAATGCCTCAACAGTATCTCTATACATGTCTATTAAAACGTTTGACACAATGCCTCAACAGTTCTTCTGTACTTGTGTATAACAATGTGTGACACTATGCCTCAACAGTATCTCTATACAAGTGTATAACATTGTGTGACACAATGCCTCAACAGTATCTCTATACAAGTGTATTACAATGTGTGGCACAATGCTTCAACAGTATCTTTGTGCATGTGTAACAGAATTTCTGTACAAGTGATAAACAATGTGTGGCACAATGCCCCAAAAGAATCTCTGTAACAATTTGTGGGACAATGCCTCAAAAGTCTCTTTGTACATGTGTATAACAATGTGTGGCACAATGCCTCAACAGCATTTTTGTACATGTTTATAACTATGGGAGGCACAATGCCTCAACAGTATCTCTGTACATGTGTATAACAATGTGTGGCACAATGCTTCAACAGTATATCTGTATATGTGTATAATAATATGTGACACAATGCCTCAACAATATCTCTGTACATGTGTATAACAATGTTTGGTTTAATGGTTCAACAGTATCTCTGCACATATCTATAACAATGTGTGGCACAATGCCTCAACCGTATATCTGTTCCTGTGTGTAACAATGTGTGGCACAATGCCTCAACCGTATATCTGTTCCTGTGTGTAACAATGTGTGGCACAATGCCTCAACAGTATATCTGTTACTGTGCGTAACAATGTGTGGCACAATGCCTCAACAGTATCTCTATATATTTGTATAACAATGTGTGGCACAATGCCTCAACAGTATTTCTTTATATGTCTATAACAATGTTTGACACAATGCATCACTAGTATCTTTATGCAAGTGTAAAACAATGTTTTCTCTGTTCATTTGTATAATAATGTGGGACACAATACCTCAACATAATCTCTGTACATGTGTATAACAATGTGAGGCACATTGCCTCAACAGTATCTTTGTACATGTGTATAACAATGTGAAGCGCAAAGCCTCAACATTATCTCTGTAAATGTGTTTAACAATGTGTGACACAATGCCACAACAGAATCTCTGTACATGTGTATAACAATGTGTGGCGCAATGCCTCAACAGAATCTCTGTACATGTGTATAACAATGTTTGGCACAATGCGTTAAAAGCATCTCTGTACATGTCTATAACATTGTGTGGCACAATGCCTCAAAATCATCTCTGTACATGTCTATCACAATGTGTTGCACTTTGTCTCAACAATGCCTCAACAGTTTCTATGTTCATTTGTATAATAATGTGAGACACAATACCTCAACATAATCTCTGTACATGACTTAAACATTGTGGTGCACAATGCCTGAACAGTATCTTTGTACATGTGTGTACAATGTGTGGCACAATGCCTCGACAGTATATCTTAACAGGTGCATATTAATTTGTAACACAATGCCTCGACAGTATCTTTGTATATGTGTATATTAATGTGATGCACAATCCTTCAACAATATCTCTGTACATATGTATAACAATGTGTGGTTCCATGCTTGAACAGTATCTCTGCACATATTTATAACAATGTGTGGCACAATGCCTCAACAGTATATTTGTATATGTGTGACATAATGTGTGACATAATGCCTCATTAATATCTCTGTACAGTGTATAACAATGTGTAATTCAATGCTTCAACAGTATCTCTGCACATATCTATAACAATGTGTGGCTCAATGCCTCAACAGTATATCTGTTCTTGTAACAATGTGTGGCACAATGCCTCAACAGTATCTCTGTACATGTGTATAATAATGTGTGACACAATGCCTCAGCAGTATC
This sequence comes from Panopea generosa, assembly GCA_029582155.1. Classification (NCBI taxonomy): domain Eukaryota; kingdom Metazoa; phylum Mollusca; class Bivalvia; order Adapedonta; family Hiatellidae; genus Panopea; species Panopea generosa. The sequence goes on from CM055897.1 coordinate 56,043,132, forward strand.
TCTGTACATGTGTATAAAAATGTGTGGTACAATGCCTTAAAAGAAACTCTGTACATTGTATAACATTGTGATGCACAATGCCTCAACAGTATCTTTGTAATGTGTATAAAAATCTTTGACACAATGCTTCAACAGTATCTCTGTACATGTGTATAACAATGTTTGACACAAAACTTCAACAGTATCTCTGCCCATGTGTATAACAATGTGTGACAGAATGCCTTTTCAGAATCTCTGTACATGTGTATAACAATGTGTGGCACAATGCCTCAACAGCATATCTGTACATGTGTATAACAATGTTTGACTGAATGCCATAACAGAATATCTATACTTGTGTATAACAATGTGTGGCACAATGCCTCAACAATATCTCTGTTCATATGTATTACAAATTGTAGCATAATTCCTCAAAAGTATCTCTGTGCATGTGTATAACATTGTTTGACACAATGCTTCAAATGTATCTCTACATGTGCATGACAATGTGTGACACAATGCCTCAACTAAATCTCTGTACATATCTATATTAATGTGTGGCACAATGCCTCAACAGATTCTCTGTAAATTTGTAAAACATTGTGAAGGACAATACCTTGACAGTATTTCTGTACATGTCTAAAACAATGTGTGGCACAATACCTCTTCAGTATCTCTGTTCATGTCTATATTAATGTGTGGCACAATGCCTCAACAGATTCTCTGTAAATGTGTATAACAATGTGAAGGACAATGCCTCGACAGTATTTCTGTACATGTCTAAAACAATGTGTGGCACAATACCTCAACAGTTTCTCTGTTTATGTCTATATTAATGTGTGGCACAATGCCTTAACAGATTCTCTGTAAATTTGTATAACAATGTGAAGGACAATGCCTCAACAGTATCTCTGTATATGTCTATAACCATGTGTGGCACAATGCCTCAAAAGTATCTCTGTACATCGTCTGTTAAATACCAGAACCTGGTATCTACCAAAATTTCTGAAAATAAGTTTTTCAAATTATTAGTAGGATATCTTGTTAACACATTTTGTCTCAAAATTTTAGCCTTAATTAGTTTTGAAGATATTGATTATAGATTGAACCTTGTATCTGAAATCAATCTGATTTTCACCTGCTAAAACCTTGTAGATGAAGATACTATGTATATTTGTCATCTATGCAACTCATTTGCATGCCAGAGTATATCACCTGTGCATACAATATTTTTGTTTTTAACTACCAGGAAGAATTCGGTAAAATCCCCAGAGCCAGAACAAAGTATATGCCTATGACAAGTTACAGCTTAAACATGTGACACCTACAATCAACTGTACCATTTTGCCAAAAAATAGCATCAGGGGATACACATGTCTACTAGTAAATAAATACAAACAATATTCAGCCATACCCTAGTATTAAACAATAAAAGTGTATGGCTGTGTGAGAAATAATGACAATGTCTGGTGTGGTAAAAACCAGTCCATATCATTTGTAAATGAAACATTTTAAAAGCAAGTATTTGACTTAAGAAATTGGTGTTGATAACCTAGTATATTAGATTTCATCTGACTGTTATTGTGTTGATGATAAGCAACGGTATAAACAAAATCTATAAGAATTTAAAAAGTGACACAAAATTATGAAATTGAAAGGTATGTAATTTTATGCATCACTCAATATATAAATGATAAATGCAATTAGATAAGTATTTATTGTACTAGAAATAAATATTATAAATAAATACCACAATTTCAATAATTATTCCTGTATGTGTCAACCAATTAGTTAATTCATAAATTAAAATTGTACTAATATTGAATAATTATATCATATATTACTATGGTCACCGTAACACTTTTTGTGATTATCGTGCATTTGTTCATATTATAGTAGCATGATAAAAGGTTAGTTTAAAATACAGAATTATTATCAGTAAATAATTTTCTAGATGTAGCCATATGATAATATTAATGACCTTTATACCTTTGCCACACAGATAGAACAGTTTTTGGTTGAAAATGAAAACATATCTGGAAATGAAATAATTGCTGTAAAAAAAATGAATGTAACGAAATAACAACCATAAAAGAAAAGTTTGATATTTTAATTGATGTAACCAAGGAAAATGAGTGTAACGATATAACAACCATAAAAGAGAAGTTGGATATTGTCAGTGTTGTCACAGTGGAAAATGAGTATAACGATATAACAACCATAAAAGAGAAGTTTGATATTGCAAGTGTTGTCACAGAGAAAAATGAGTGTAATGATATAACAACCATAAAAGAGAAGTTGGATATTGTAAGTGCTGTCACGGAGGAAAATGAGTGTAACGATATAACAACCATAAAAGAGAAGATGGATATTGTAAGTGTTGTAACAGAGAAAAATGAGTGTAATGATATAACAACCATAAAAGAGAAGATGGATATTGTAAGTGTTGTAACAGAGAAAAATGAGTGTAATGATATAACAAACATTGAAGAGAAGTTGGATATTGTAAGTGCTGTCACAGAGGAAAATGAGTGTAACGCTATAACAACTATAAAAGAGAAGTTTGATATTGTAAGTTTTGCCACAGAGGGAATGAGTGTAACGATATAACAACCATAAAAGAGAAAAAAGGACATTATAAGTGTTGTCACAGAGGAAATTAGTGTAACGATATTGCAGCCGTTAAAAAGAAGTCAGGTAATGTAAGTGCTATCACAGAGGAAAACGAACGTGCTGATACAACAGCCGTAAAAAAAGAAATCGGAAAATGTAAGTACTGTCATAGAGGAAAATAAATGTAACGATGCAACAACCACGAAAGAGAAGACGGGTAATTAAAGGCTGTCACAGAGGAAAACGAACTTGATGATACAATAACCATAAAAGAGAACACGCATAATGTAAGTGCTGTCACAGAGGAAAACTAATGTAACATTACAACAACCATAAAAGAGAAGAATATCACAGAAGTAAACAAAACTGCTAGAAAGACAATGGAAAGTGAACTTGGAGATAGAAGTGATAGTAAGAAATACTAAAATCCAAAGCGAATACCTACAAGAAAAAAATAAATACATTTCAAATTCTAATTAAGTGTACCAACCGGTACATCCCAAATAATGATAGTGATGCTGTAACAATAGTATGTAAAATGTGTGTATAATAAATGTGTAAATATTTCTTTCATCATTGAAAGAAAACATTATTAAAGCCTTATATACCTGAATTGCATGTCTGTAGATTACGAGAAATATAATCACATTGTGTGTGATAAAAAACTCTTAACTGCTAATGCATCTAAATGACTTTATCATGATTATAAATGTTATCAACCCATCAGATAACATGTTTTGTTTTAAAAAGTCTCAGTATTTTTGCGACTTATGTTTCAATAAGAACAGCATATGGCAATTAACAGTGTTATGTCTTTATCTTGTTAGATTTTTGTTATCAAGTTGTACTGCCATACCATTGTATCCATGTATACTCTTATATAGCAAAACAAAATAGTACTTAACTCTTGCTTTTGTTAAAGCCAAAATATTGTTTTGGTTAATACAACATTTTGCCTCTCCATTCATATACAAATTTTTGTCATGTCCTTAAAGCTAAAGACTGGTATAGTTATATACTAGGTTCTGGCATAAAATATTTTCAGAAATATCTGTTATTCACATATGCTAAATTCATGCATCTATAGATACCAGGGTATGGTTGGCTGACATAAAGAACACTTTTCATTTTGCTCAAAACCAGAACCTCTTATCGGTAGATCAGATGTTTAACCTATACATAAATACTGCTTTTTAACTAAATTTATTCTGACAAAACCAAAATAGTCTTATATGTCATCATTTGAAGAACAAATAATTTGATACATATGTATATTACTAAAGCATGTATCGATGATCAAATTGCTAAGAATTTGATGTAAATATTCAATGCCTCAACACTGTCTTTGTGCATGTGTTTAACAATGTGATTCTCAATGCCACAACAGAATCTCTGTACATGTGAATAACAATGTGTGGCACAATGCCTCAACAGTATATCTGTTCCTGTGTGTAACAATGTGTGGCACAATGCCTCAACAGTATCTCTGTATATTTGTATAGCAATGTGTGGCACAATGCCTCAATAGTTTATCTGTATATTTGTATAGCAATGTGTGGCACAATGCCTCAACAGTATCTCTGTATATTTGTATAGCAATGTGTGGCACAATGCCTCAACAGTTTATCTGTATATTTGTATAGCAATGTGTGGCACAATGCCTCAACAGTATCTCTGTATATTTGTATAGCAATGTGTGGCACAATGCCTCAACAGTTTATCTGTATATTTGTATAGCAATGTGTGGCACAATGCCTCAACAGTATCTCTGTATATTTGTAAAACAATGTGTGGCAGAATGTCTCAATATAATCAATGTACATGTCTATAACAATGTGATGCACAATGCCTCAACAGTATCTCTCTCTCTCTCTATATATATATATTGTATTTATTAAAGTGACAGGTACAATACATTTTAAAATTACAACATTTGCAAAAGCGTTAGTACATACAAAGAAATATCCAGCCTAGTAAGGCTTATCAGTCACTATGTTATCAAAATTTCAATAACTTTAACACATAAATAATGATGAAAAATTTCATGGCATTGTTAACCATATAATATACAACAACAGCAAAATAAAATGAATAGCAAAATTGATCAATCAATGCTTAAAAAAATAAAAAGTGTTTAGATTTGCCTCGTTTTTAGAGCACTTTCTATAAACTTTCCGATAGATGTAATTGAGCTTTTATTTTGTAATAATTTACCAATTTTACTTATATAAGATTGATTTGTATCGCATAATTCAACTATTTTTGCATTCAAATTTTCACGTAAATGGTCAAATTCAGAGCAACAAAATATGAAATGTATTTCATCTTCGACAATATTTAAATTACACTGCATACAGAATCTCTGGTCTCTAGGTAAACCAGTATAACGACCTAACTCGATTGCAATGAGAAGGGTACCGGAACGTAGTTGTGTTATACACGATCTTAAATTTTGTTAAGATTCATTTTAACATATAACTCGCACTCGTATTCAAGTTTGATATTTTTATATATAATAAGCTTACTTTGGGAATTTATATTATTAGTCCATTTTGTTTTATAATTATGCAGTAAAAGAGTACGCACATCTTGGATAAATGTGGTGTTATGAAAACTTCTTATTGACAAGGAATTAAAGTCACATTCTTTATCAATTTCTTTAAATATAGATTTAACATCGGAAGACCAATTATTTTTACATCTTAAATAATCATATGAAAATATTTTTTTGTTAACCGTCTATCATCCATAGCTATTATTCTTTTCCAAAACCGTAAAGCATTTATTTTACGTCTTATATGTGGGGTTTCCCCATACTATATCACCTTGAATTACTGGTGTAGATGTACATTTATGTACACCTAAAAAGAATTTTATAACGCGATAATGTAGTGTGTCAGTTTTAGAATAACTTTTGCATCCCCATACCGAAAATGCATAGTCCATTATAGGTTCTATTCTTGCATCATAAATTTTACTGTATGAAGCAAACATTAGGTCACTTTTATTAAACAAGTTTGATACAACACTAGAAAATACTCTACTAGCTGATTCCGTTAAAACATTAGCAGTTTCAGTAAAATCTAGATATTCATTAAAACCACACCAAGATATTTATAGTGACATATTTCAATAATTGTATCGCCAATTTTAAAAATACTTGCAGTAACATTTTTTTTCTTCTGACGAAAATGAATAATTTTTGTCTTACTCGTATTTTCTCTCATTTTGTTTACTGAACACCACAAATTAAGATATTCTAACATACACTGTAGATGCTCTTCGTTTGGGGCTATAAAAACTATATCATCAGCAAAAAGTAATATACTGACTGAAAGTTTAGGGTTTAATATGACTCCTTTGTCAAGATTTTTATTTCAAATGCATCCCCTTGCTTTACACCACTACATATATCAAATAAATCTGTATATTTACCATTTACATCAATGGTGACTTTACACTCTTCATATAAACTTTTAATTGATTCAAAAAGATTGCCTGATACACCTATTTTTGCCAATTTTATATATAAAACATCTCTATTAATACAATCAAAAGCTTTTGCCATATCAACAAAACACGTAAATGTATCTTAAATTTTGTGTTTTCCTATTTCTAAGTATTGTCGTTAAAGAGAATATGTGTTCTTCACAAGACCTTTTCTGTCGAAAACCAATTTGTTCATCTTCTATAGCATCATTTGTTTCTAGATATTTTACCAATCGTTTATTAAGAATATTTGTATAGAGTTTACATACCGTAGATATAAGACTAATCCCCCGATAATTTGAAGGAACTCTTGGGTCATTTTTTGTGTTCTTCAGTATAGGTTTTATAATAGATTTCAACTATATAGATGGTACAATATGCGACTTAAGACATTCATTAAATAATGAGTTTAATAATTTGATTGATGGATAATTTTTAAAAACTTCATTTGGTAGGCAATCGATTCCAACTGCCTTTCGTAATTTAGCTTGAAAAATTACTTGTTGACATTCCTCTATCGATATAGGTTCGTTGAGACTACCTACATTTTCAAAAACAAAATTATCAGCTATCAGTATCTCTGTACATGTGTATAACAATGTATGGCACAATGCCTCAACAGTATATCTGTACATGTCTGTAACAATATTTGACTCAATGCCTCAACAGAATCTCTGTATATTTGTATAGCAATGTGTGGCACAATGATCAACAGTATCTTTGTATATTTGTAAAACAATGTGTGGCAGAATGCCTCAATATAATCAATGTACATGTCTATAACAATGTGATGCACAATGCCTCAACAGTATATCTGTACATGAGTATAACAATGTGATACACAATGCCTCAACAGTATCACTGTACATGTGTATAACAATGTGTGGGTCAATGCTTCAACAGTATCTTTGTACATGTGTATAACAATGTATGGCACAATGCCCCAACAGTATCTCTGTATATGTCTATAACATTGTGTGGCACAATGCCTCAAAAGCATCTTTGTACATGTCTATAACAATGTATGGCACAATGTCTCAACAGTATCTCTGTACATGTGTATAACAATGTATGGCACAATGCCTCAACAGTATATCTGTACATGTCTGTAACAACATTTGACTCAATGCCTCAACAGAATCTCTGTACATGTGTATAATAATGTGAGGCACAATGCCTCAACAGAATCTTTGCACATGTGTATAACAATGTGTGGCACAATGCCTCAACAGAATCTTTGCACATGTGTATGACAATGTGTCGCACAATGCCTCAACAGTATCTCTGTACATGTGTATAACAATGTATGGCACAATGCCCCAACAGTATCTCTGTATATGTCTATAACATTGTGTGGCACAATGCCTCAAAAGAATCTTTGTACATGTCTATAACAAAGTTTGACACAGTGCCTCAACAGTATCTCTGAACTTGTGCATAACAATGTATGGCACAATGCCTCAACAGTATCTCTGTTCATGTGTATAACAATGTATGACACAATGCCTCAACAGTATATCTGTACATGTCTGTAACAATATTTGACTCAATACCTCAACAAAATCTCTGTACATGTGTATAATAATGTGAGGCACAATGCCTCAACAGAATCTTTGCACATGTGTATAACAATGTGTGGCACAATGCCTCAACAGTATATCTGTACAAGTCTGTAACAATATTTGACTCAATGCCTCAACAGTATCTCTGTATTGACTATAACAATGTTTGACACAATTCCTCAACATAATCTCTGCACATGTGTATAACAATGTGTGGGTCAATGCTTCAACAGTATCTCTGTAGATGTGTATAACAATGTATGGCACAATGCCCCAACAGTATCTCTGTATATGTCTAAAACATTGTGTGGCACAATGCCTCAACAGTACCCACGCATATGCCTATAACAATGCGTGGCACAATGCCTCAACTGTATCTCTGTACATGTGTATAACAATGTATGGCACAATGCATCAACATTATCTCTGTATATGTCTATAACAATGTTTGGCACAATGCCTCAATAGTATCTTTGTACATGTCTATAACAAAGTTTGACACAATGCCTCAACAGTATCTCTGTATATGTCTCTAACAATGTTTGACACAATGCCTCAACATAATCTCTGTACATGTGTATAACAATGTGTGGCACAATGCCTCAACAGTATCTCTGTACATGTCTATAACAATGTTTGACAAAATTCCTCAACATAATCTCTGTACATGTGAATAAAAATGTGTGGCACAAAGCCTCAACAGAATCTTTGCACATGTGTATAACAATGTGTGGCACAATGCCTCAACATAATCTCTGTACATGTGTATAACAAGGTGCCACACACTATCTCAACATAATATTTGTACATGTTTGAAACAAAGCCTCAATCAGATATGTTTACATTTGTATAACAATTTCAGGCAGAATTCCACAACATAATCTCTGTACATGTGTATAGCAAGTTCTGGCACAATGCCTCAACAGTATCTTTGTACATATGTACAACAATGGTTGACTCAATGTCTCAACAATATCAATGCACAAGTGTATAACAATGTGTTACACAATGCCTTGACAGAATCTCTGCGCATGTGTATAAAAATTTGAGGCCGACTTCTTCAACAGTTTCGCTGTAAATGTCTATAACAATGTTTGACACAATGCCTCAACAGTATCTCTCTACATGTCTAAAATAATGTGTGGCACAATACCTCAACAGTATCTCTGTACATGTGTATAACAATGTTTGACACAATGCCTCGACAGTACCTTTTATATTTGTATAACAAAGTTTGACACAATGCCTCAAAGGTATCACTATACACGTGTACAACAATATTTGACTCAATGAATCAACGAAATCTTTGTACATGTGTATAAAAAATTATGGCACAATGTTTCAACTGTATCTCTGTACATGTCTATAACAATGGTTGACACAATGCCTCAAAAGAATCTTTGAACATGTGTATAACAATGTTTGACACAATTCCACAACAGAATCTCTGTAAATGTGTATAACAATGTGTGGCACAATGCCTCAACAGTATCTCTGTTCATGTGTATAACAAATTGTGGCACAATGCCTCAACAGTATCTATGCACATGTGTATAACAATGTTTGACACAATGCCTCAACAGTATCTCTGTACATGTGTTTAATAATGTTTGACACAATGCCTCAAAGGTATCGCTGTACACATCTACAACAATATTTGACTCAATGACTCAACAAAGTCTTTGTACATGTGTATAAAAATATATGGCACAATGCCTCAACTGTATCTCTGTACATGTCTATAACAATGGTTGACACAATGTCTCAATAGAATCTCTGAACATGTGTATAACAATGTTAAGCACAATGCCTAAACAATATATTTGTATATAACAATGTGAGGTACGATGCCTCAACAATATCTCTGTACATTTACTATAACAATGTTAGGCACAATGCCTTTACAATATATTTGTATATGTGTATAACAATAAGCGGCACGAGGCCTCAACAATATCTCTGTACATGTACTATAAATATATGTGGCACAATGCCTCAACAGTATGTCAATACATGTGTATAACAATGTTTGACAAAATGCCTCAATAGAATCTTTGTACATGTGTTACAACAATGTGTGGCACAATGCCTCAACAATATCTCTGTACATGTACTATAACAATATGTGGCACAAGGCCTAAACAATATCTCTGTACATGTACAAAAACAAATTGTGGCACAATGTCTCAACAGTATCTCTGCATATGTGTATAACAATGTGTGGCACAATGCCTCAACAGTTTCTCTGTTCATTTATATAAAAATGTGAGACACAATACCTCAACATAATCTCTGTAAATGTGTATAACAATGTGAGGCACATTGCCTCAACAGTATCTTTGTACATGTGTATAACAATGAGAAGCACAAAGCCTCAACATTATCTCTGTAAATGTGTATAACAATGTGTGATACAATGATTCAACAGAATCTTTGTACATGTTTATAACAATGATTGGCGCAATGCCTCAATAGAATGTATGTACATGTGTATAACACTGGTTGACACAATGCCTCAAAATTATCACTGTACATGCCTATCACAATATGTTGCACAATGTCTCAACATAATCTCTGTACATGTGTATAACAATGTTTGACATATTGCCTCAACAGTATCTCTGTACATGTGTATAACACTGTTTGATACAATGCCTCAACAGTATTTCTGTACATGTGTATGACAAAGTAATGCACAATGCCTAAACAGTAGCTCTGTACATGTGTATAGCAATGTGATGCACAATGCCTCAATAGTATCTTTGTACATGTGTATAACAATGTGATGCCCAATGCCTCAATAATATCTCTGTACATGTGTATAACAATGTGATGCACCATGCCTCGATAGTATCTCTGTACATGTGTATAACAATGTGATGCACAATGCCTTAATAATATCTCTGTACATGTGTATAACAATGTGATGCAAAATGCCTAAATAGTATCTCTGTACATGTGTATAACAATGTGATGCACAATGCCTCAATAGTATCTCTGTACATATGTATAACAATGTGATGCACAATACCTCAACATAATCTCTGCACATATGTAAAACAATGTGTGGCACAATGCCTCAACATAATCTCTGCACATATGTAAAACAATGTGTGGCACAATGCCTCAACATAATCTCTGTACACGTGTATAACAATGTTTGACACATTGCCTCAACAGTATCTCTGTACATGTGTATAACAATGTTTGATACAATGCCTCAACAGTATCTCTGTACATGTGTATAACACTGTTTGATACAATGCCTCAACAGTATTTCTGTACATGTGTATGACAATATAATGCACGATGCCTAAACAGTAGCTCTGTACATGTGTATAGCAATGTGATGCACAATGCCTCAATAGTATCTTTGTACATGTGTATAACAATGTGATGCACAATACTTCAATAATATCTCTGTACATGTGTATAACAATGTGATGCACCATGCCTCGATAGTATCTCTGTACATGTGTATAACAATGTGATGCACAATGCCTTAATAATATCTCTGTACATGTGTATAACAATGTAATGCAAAATGCCTAAATAATATCTCTGTACATATGTATAACAATGTGATGCACAATGCCTCGATAGTATCTCTGTACATGTGTATAACAATGTGATGCACAATGCCTTAATAATATCTCTGTACATGTGTATAACAATGTGATGCACCATGCCTTAATAATATCTCTGTACATGCCTATCACAATGTGATGCACAATACCTCAACATAATCTCTGCACATATGTAAAACAATGTGTGGCACAATGCCTCAACATAATCTCTGTACATGTGTATAACAATGTTTGACACATTGCCTCAATAGTATCTCTGTACATGTGTATAACAATGTTTGATACAATGCCTCAACAGTAGCTCTGTACATGTGTATAACACTGTTTGATACAATGCCTCAACAGTATCTCTGTACATGTGTATGACAATGTGATATACGATGCCTCAACAGTATCTCTGTACATGTGTGTAGCGATGTGATGCACAATGCCTTAATAATATCTCTGTACATGTGTATAACAATGTGATGCACAATGCCTCAATAATATCTCTGTACATGTGTATAACAATGTGATGCACAATACCTCAACATAATCTCTGCACATATGTAAAACAATGTGTGGCACAATGCCTCAACATAATCTCTGTACATGTGTATAACAATGTTTGACACATTGCCTCAACAGTATCTCTGTACATGTGTAGAACAATGTGTGTTACAATGCCTCAACAGTATCTCTGTACATGTGTATGACAATGTGATGCACGATGCCTCAATAGTATCTCTGTACATATGTATGACAATGTGATGCACAATGCCTCAATAGTATCTTTGTACATGTGTATGACAATGTGATGCACAATGCCTCAACAGTATCTCTGTACATATGTATGACAATGTTTGACACAATGCCTCAATAGTATCTTTGTACATGTGTATGACAATGTGATGCACAATGCCTCAACAGTATCTCTGTACATATGTATGACAATGTGATGCACAATGCCTCAACAGTATCTCTGTACATGTGTAGAACAATGTTTGACACATTGCCTCAACAGTATCTCTGTACATGTGTAGAACAATGTTTGTTACAATGCCTCAACAGTATCTCTGTACATGTGTATGACAATATGATGCACGATGCCTCAATAGTATCTCTGTACATGTGTATGACAATGTGATGCACGATGCCTCAACAGTTTCTCTGTACATGTGTATGACAATGTGATGCACAATGCCTCAATAGTATCTTTGTACATGTGTATGACAATGTGATGCACAATGCCTCAATAGTATCTTTGTACATATGTATGACAATGTGATGCACAATGCCTCAACAGTATCTCTGTACATGTGTATGACAATGTGATGCACAATGCCTCAATAGTATCTTTGTACATGTGTATGACAATGTGATGCACGATGCCTCAACAGTATCTCTGTACATGTGTATGACAATGTGATGCACGATGCCTCAATAGTATCTCTGTACATGTGTATGACAATGTGATGTACAATGCCTCAACAGTATCTCTGTACATATGTATGACAATGTGATGCAAAATGCCTCAATTGTATCTTTGTACATGTGTATGACAATGTGATGCGCGATGCCTCAACAGTATCTCTGTACATGTGTATGACAATGTGATACATGATGCCTCAACAGTATCTCAGTACATGTGTATAGCAATGAGATGCACAACGCCTCAATAGTATCTTTGTACATGTGTATAACAATGATATGCACAATGCCTCAATAGTATATCTGTACATGTGTATAACAATGTGATGCACACTGCCTCAATAGTATCTCTGTACATGTGTATAACAATGTGATGCACAATACCTCAATAATATCTCTGTATAAGTACTATAACAATGTGTGGCACAATGCCTCAATAGTATCTCTGTACATGTGTATAACAATGTGATGCACAATGCCTCAATAATATCTCTGTATAAGTACTATAACAATGTGAGGCACAATGCCTCAACATAATCTCTTTACATGTCTATTTCAATGTTTGATACAATGCCTCAACAGTATCTCTGTACATGTGTATGACAATGTGATACACGATACCTCAACAGTATCTCTGTACATGTGTATAGCAATGTGATGCACAATGCCTCAATAGTATCTTTATACATGTGTATAACAATGTAATGAACAATGCCTCAATAGTATCTTTGTACATGTGTATAACAATGTGATGCACAATGCCTCAATAGTATCTCTGTACGTGTGTATAACAATGTGATGCACAATACCTCAATAGTATCTCTGTACATGTGTATAACAATGTGATGCACAATGCCTCAATAGTATCTTTGTACATGTTGCCTCAACAGTATCTCTGTACATGTCTATAACAATGTGATGCACAATGCCTCAACAGTATCTCTGTAGATGTCTATAACAATGGGTTGCACAATGCCTCAACAGTATCTCTGTAGATGTCTATAACAATGTGATGCACAATGCCTCAACAGTATCTCTGTAGATGTCTATAACAATGTGATGCACAATGCCTCAAAAGTATCTCTGTACATGTCTATAACAATGGGTTGCACAATGCCTCAACAGTATCTCTATACATGTGTGTACAATTTGTAACACAATGCCTCGACAGTTTCTCTGTATATATGTATAACAATGTGATGCACAATGCCTCAACAGTATCTCTGTAAATTTGTATAACCATGTGTGGCACAATGCCTCAACATAATCTCGTACATGTGTATAATATTGTTAGGCACAATACCTCCAAAATCTATTTGTATATGTGTATAACAATGTGAGGCACGATGCTTCAACAATATCTCTTTACATGTACTATAACAATGTATGGCATAATGCATCAGCAGAATCTTTGTACATGTGTATAACAATGTTTGGCACAATGCCTCAATTATATCTCTGTATAAGTACTATAACAATGTGTGGCACAATGCCTCAACATTATCTCTTTACATGTGTATTTCAATGTTTGACACAATGCCTCAACATCTTTGTGCATGTGTTAAACAATATGAGGCACATTGTCTCAACAGTTTCTTTGTGCATATGTTAAACAGTTTGAGGCACAATGCCTCAACAGTGTCATCGTGCATGTGTTAAACAATGTGATCCTGAATGCCTTAACATAATCTCTGAACATGTGTATAACAATTTATAGAATAGGGTGGCAACAGGATCTCTGTGCATGTGTATCACAATTTGTAGTACAAGTTGTCAACAGGATTTCTCTGCATGTGTATAACAATTTGTAGTACAAGGTGTCAACAGGATTTCTCTGCATGTGTATAACAATTTGTAGTACAAGGTGTCAACAGGATCTCTGTACATGTGTATTACAATTTGTAGTACAAGGTGTCAACAGAATCTCTGTACATGTTTATAACAATTTGTTGTAAAATGTGTCAACAGGACTTCTGTACATGTGTACAACAATTTGTAATACAAGGTGTCAACAGGATCTCCGTACACGTACATAACAATTTGGAGTACAAGGTGTCAACAGGATCTCTGTACATGTGTATAACAATTTGTAGGAAAAGGTGTTAACAGGATATCTGTACATGTGTATTACAATTTGAAGTACAAGGTGTCAACAGGAGCTCTGAACATATTAATAACAATTTGATGTACAAGGTGTCACAGGATCTCTGTACATGTGTATAACAATTTGGAGTACAATAATTCAACAGGATCTCTGAACATGTGTATAACAATTTGTAGTTCAAGGTGTAAACAGGAACTCTGTACATGTGTATTACAATTTTAAGTACAAGGTATCAATAGGAGCTCTGAACATGTGTATAACAATTTGTAGTAAAAGGTGTCAACATGATCTCTCTACATGTGTATAACAATTTGTGATACAAGTTGTCAACAGGATCTTTGTACATGTGTATAACAATTAGTTGTAAAATTTGTCAACAGGATTTCTGTGCATGTGTACAACAATTTGTAATACAAGGTGTCAACAGGATCTCTGTACATTCGTATAACAATTTGATGTACAAGGTGTCAACAGGATCTCTGTACACGTGTATTACAATTTTGAGTACACGGTGTCAACAGGATCTCTGTATATGTGTATAACAATTTGTAATACAAGGTGTTAACAGGATCTCTGTGCATGTGTTTAACAATTTGAAGTACACGATGTGAACAGGATCTCTGTTTATGGGTATAACAATTTGAAGTACAAGGTGTCAACAGGATCTCTGTGGATGTGTATAACAATTCATAGTACAAGGTGTCAACTGGATCTTTGTACATGTGTATTACAATTTATAATACAAGGTGTCAACAGGATCTCTCTACATGTGTATTACAATTTTTAACACAAGGTGTCAACAGAATCTCTGTACATGTGTATTACAATTTGTAGTACATGGTGTCAACAGGATCTCTGTTCATGTGTATAACAATTAGTATTACAAGGTTTGTGCATGTGTATAACAATTTGAATTAAACGGTGTCAACAGGATCTTTGTGTATGTGTATAACAATTTAAAGTACAAGGTGTCAACAGGATCTCTGTGGATGTGTATCACAATTCATAGTACAAGTTGTCAACAGGATCTCTGTACATGTGTATTACAGTTTATAATACAAATTGTCAATAGGATCTCTCTACATGTGTATTACAATTTGTTATACAAGGTGTCAATAGAATCTCTGTGATTGTGTATAACAATTTAAAGTACATGGTGTCGACAGGATCTCTGTGCATGTGTATAACAATTTGTAGTACAAGGTATCATCAGGATCTCTCTATATGTGTGTAACAATTTGTAATACAAGGTGTCAACCATATCTCTGTAAATATGTATTACAATTTGTAGTACAAGGTGTCAACAGGAGATCTGTACATGTGTATTACAATTTATAATACAAGGTGTTAGGATCTCTGTGCATGTGTATAATAATTAGAAGTACACGGTGTGAACAGGATCTCTGTTTATGGGTATAACAATTTGAAGTACAAGGTGTCAACAGGATCTCTGTGGATTTGTATAACAATGTATAGTACAAGGTGTCAGCAGGATCGCTGTACATGTGTATTACAGTTTATAATACAAGTTGTCAACAGGATCTCTGTAAATGTTTATTACAATTTATAATACAAGGTGTCATTAGAATCTCTCTGCATGTGTATAACAATTTAAAGTACAAGGTGTCAACAGGATCTCTGTGCATGTGTATAACAATTTGTAGTACAAGGTGTCAACAGGATCTCTGTACATGTGTATTACAATTTGCAGTACAAGGTGTCAACATGATCTCTCTTCATGTGTATAACAATTTTTAACACAAGGTGTAAACAGGATCTCTGAACATGTGTATTACAGTTTATAATATAAGTTGTCAACAGGATCTCTGTAAATGTGTATTACAATTTGTCATACAAGGTGTCATTAAAATCTCTGTGCATGTGTATAACAATTTAAAGTACATGGTGTCAACAGGATCTCTGTTTATGGGTATAACAATTGGAAGTACAAGGTGTCAAAAGGATCTCTGTGGATGTGTATAACAATTCTTAGTACAAGGTGTCAACAGGAACTCTGTACATGTGTATTACAGTTTATAATACAAGTTGTCAACAGGATATCTGTAAATGTATATTACAATTTGTCATACAAGGTGTCATTAGAATCTCTGTGCATGTGTATAACAATTTAAAGTACAAGGTGTCAACAGGATCTCTGTGCATGTGTATAACAATTTGTAGTACAAGGTGTCAACAGGATCTCTGTACCTGTGTATAACAATTTGTAATACAAGGTGTAAACAGGATCTCTGTGCATCTGTATAACAATTTGAAGTACAAGGTGTCAACAGGATCTCTGTACATGTGTATTACAATTTGTAGTACAAGATGTCATCAGGATCTCTTAGCATGTGTATAACAATTCATAGTACAAGGTGTCAACAGGATATCTGTACATGTGTATTACAGTTCATAATACAAGGTGTCAACAGGATCTCTGTGCATGTGTATAACAATTTGTAGTACAAGGTGTCAATATGGTCTCTGTACATGTGTATTACAATTTGTCATACAAGGTGTCAATAGAATCTCTGTGCATATGTTTAACAATTTGCAGTACAAGATGTCAACAGGATCTCTGTGGATGTGTATAACTATTCATAGTACAAAGTGTCAACAGAATCTGTTCATGTGTATAACAACTTGTAATACAAGGTGTCAACAAGATATTTGTACATGTGTATAATATTTGTATCTCAAGGTGTCAACAGGATCACTGTACATGTGTATTTCAATTTGAAGAACAACGTGTCAACAGGATCACCTCACATGTATATAACAATTTGATGTACAAGGTGCCAACAGGATATCTGTACATGTGTATTTCAATTTGAAGTACAAGATGTCAATAGAAGCTATGTACATGTGTATAAAAAATTGATGTGCAAGGTGTCAACAGGATCTCTGTACATGTGTATTACAATTTGTAGTACAAGGTGTCAACAAGATCTCTGTACATGTGTATTTCAATTTGTAATACAAGGTGTCAACACGATCTCTGTACATGTGTATAACAATTTGTAATACAAGGCGTCTGCAGGATCTCTGTACATGTGTATAACAATTTGTAATACAATGTGTCAACAGAATCTCCGTACATGTGTATAACAATTTGTAATAAAAGGTGTCAACATGTTCTTTGTACATGTGTATTAAAATTTATAATACAAGGTGTCAACAGGATCTCTCTACATGTGTATTACAATTTGTCATACAAGATGTCAATAGAATCTCTTTGCATGTTTATACCAATATAAAGTACAAGGTGTCAACAGGATCTCTGTGCATTTGTATAACAATTTGTAGTACAAGGTATCAACAGGATCTCACTTTATGTGTATAACAATTTGTAATACAAGGTGTCAACAGGATCTCTGTACATGTGTATTACAATTTGTAGTAAAAGGTGTCAACAGGATCTCTGTACATGTATATAACAATTTGTAATAGAAGGTGTAAACAGGATA
The DNA here is from genome assembly GCA_029582155.1 of Panopea generosa. Taxonomy (NCBI): domain Eukaryota; kingdom Metazoa; phylum Mollusca; class Bivalvia; order Adapedonta; family Hiatellidae; genus Panopea; species Panopea generosa. The sequence continues at coordinate 56,061,343 of CM055897.1, forward strand.
TCTGTGGATATGTATAACAATTTATAGTACAAGGTGTCAACAGGATCTGTCTACATGTGTATTACAGTTTATAATACAAAGTGTCAACAGGATCTCTGTACCTGTGTATAACAATTTGTAATACAAGGTGTCATTAAAATCTCTGTGCATGTGTATAACAATTTAAAGTACAAGGTGTCAACAGGATCTCTGTGCATGTGTATAACAATTTGAAGTACAAGGTGTCAACAGGATCTCTGTGGATGTGTATAACAATTCATAGCACAACGTGTCAACACGATCTCTGTACATATGTATTACAGTTTATAATACAAGGTGTCAACAGGGTCTCTGTGTATATGTATAACAATTTGTAGTCCAAGGTGTCAACAGGATCTATGTGCATGTGTATATCAATTAGTAGTACAAGGTGTCAACAGAATCTCTGTACATGTGTATTACAATTTGTAATACATTTGTCAATAGGATCTCTGTACATGTGTATAACGATTCATAGAACAAGGTGTCAACAGGATCTCTGTACATGTGTATTACAATTTGTCATACAAGGTGTCAATAGAATCTCTGTGCATGTGTATAATAATTCATAGTACAAAGTGTCAACAGAATTTCTGTGCATGTGTATAACAATTTGTAATACAAAGTGTCATCAGGATCTCCTCTACATGTGTATAACAATTTGTAATACCAGGTGTCAACAGGATCACTGTACATGTGTATAACAATATGTAATACAAGGGATTAACAGGATCTCTGTACATGTGTATATCAGATTTTAAGACAATATATAAACAGTATATATGTAGATTTGTATTACAATTTGTAAAATAAGGTGTCAACAGGATCTGTGTACATGTGTTTTACAATTTGTAATACAAGGTGTCAACAGGATATCTGTACATGTGTATTACAATTTGTAATACAAGGTGTCAACAGGATCTCTGTACATGTGTATTACAATTTGTAATACAAGGTGTCAACAGGATCTCTTTACAATTTGTAGTACAAGGTGTCAACATGATCTCTGTACAAGTGTATTACTATTTGTAGTACAAGGTGTCAACAGGATCTTTCTACATGTGTATAACAATTTGTAATATAAGGTGTCCACAGGATCTCTGTGGAAGTGTATTACAATTTGTATTACAAGGTGTCAACAAGATCTCTGTACATGTGTATAACAATTTGTAATACAAGGTGTCAACAGGATCTCTGTGAATGTGTTTAACAATATGAAGTACACGGTGTCAACAGGATCACTGTGGATGTGTATAACAATTTGAAGTACAAGATGTCAACAGGATCTCTGTGCATGTGTATAACAATTTGTAATACAAGGTGTCAACAGGATCACTGTGGATGTGTATAACAATTTGAAGTACAAGATGTCAACAGGATCTCTGTAGATGTGTATTACAAGTCAGAGCACAATGTGTCAACAGGATCTCTGTACATGTGTATTACAGTTTTTAATTCAATGTGTCAACAGGTTCTCTGTGTATGTGTATAACAGTTTGAAGTACATGGTGACAACAGGATCTCTGTGTATGTGGTTAACAATTTGAAGTATAAGATGTCAACAGGATCTCTGTAGATGTGTATAACAATTTAAAGCACAAGGTGTCAACACGATCTCTGTACATGTGTATTACAGTTTTTAATATATGGTGTCAACAGGATCTCTGTACATATGTATTACAATTTGTTATTCAAGGTGTCAATAGGATCTCTGTGTATGTTTATAACAATTTAAAGTACAATGTGTCAACGTAATCTCTGTACAAGTTTATAACAATTTGTAGTACAAGGTGTCTACAGGATCTCTGTGGATGTGTATAACAATTCATAGTACAAGGTGTCAACAGAATCTCTGTGCATGTGTATAACAATTTTTAATACAAGGGGTCAACAGGATCTCCTGTACATGTGTATAACAATTTGTAATACAAGGTGTCAACATGATCTCTGTAAATTTGCATTACAATTTGTAGGACAAGGTGTCAACAAGATCTCTGTACATGTGTATATCAATTTGTAATACAATGTGTCAACAGTATCTATGTACATGTGTATTACAATTTGTAATACAAAGTGTCAACAGGATCTCTGTACATGTGTATTACAATTCGAATACAAGTTTTCAACAGGATCTCTGTAATTGTGTATCACAATTTGTAATACAAGGTGTCACCAGGATCTCTCTACATATGTATAACTGTACATATTTATCACAATTTGTAGTTCAAGGTGTCAACAGGATCTCTGTGCATGTGTATAACAATTTGATGTACATGGTGTCAACCAAATCTTTGTACATGTGTATAACAATTTGTAGTACAAGGTGTCAACAGGATCTCTGTGGATGTGTATAACAATTCATAGTACAAGGTGTCAACATAATCTCTGTGCATGTGTATAACAATTTGTAATACAATGTGTCAACAATATCTATGTACATGTGTATTACAATTTGTAATACAAAGTGTCAACAAGATCTCCGTACATTTGTATTACAATCTGTAATTCAAGTTGTCAACAGGATCTCTGTACATGTGTATTACAATTTGTAATACAAGTTGTCACAAGGATCTCTCTACATATGTATAACAATTTGTAATACAAAGTGTCAACAAAATATCCTGTACATATGTATTACAATTTGTAGTTCAAGGTGTCAACACTATCTCTGTACATGTGTATAACAATTCATAGTACAAGGTGTCAACACAATCTCTGTGCATGTGTATAACAATTTGTAGTACAAGGTGTCAACAAGATCTCTGTGCATATGTATAACAATTTGTAGCACAATGTGTCAACAGGCTCTCTGTGCATGTTTATAACAATTTGAAGTACAAGGTGTCAACCAAATCTCTGTACATATGTATATAAATTTGTAGTACAAGTTGTCAACAGACTCTCTGTGCATGTGTATAAAAATTTGAAGTACAAGGTGTCAACCAAATCTCTGTACATATGTATATAAACTTGTAGTACAAGTTGTCAACAGGATCTCTGTTGATGTATATAACAATTCATAGTACACGGTGTCAACAAGATCTCTGTGGATTTGTATAACAATTTGTAATACAAGGTGTCAACAGTATCTCTGTGCACGTGTATAACAATTTTTAATACGTGTCAACAGGATCTCTGTACATGTGTATAACAATTTATAATACAAGGTGTCGACATGATCTCTATTCATGTGTATAACAATTTGTAATACAAGGTGTTAACAAAATCTCCTGTACATATTTATTACAATTTGTAGTTCAAAGTGTCAACAGCATCTCTGTACATGTGTTTAACAATTTGTAGTACAAAGTGTCAACAGGATCTCTGTACATGTGTATAACAATTTGAAGTACAAGGTGTCAACCAAATCTCTGTACTTGTGTATAACAAATTGTAATACAAGGTGTAAACAGGATCTCTGTGGATGTGTATAACAATTCATAGTACAAGGTGTCAACATATTCTCTGTGCATGTGTATAACAATTTGTAGTACAAGGTGTCAACAGGCTCTCTGTGCATGTGTATAACAATTTGAAGTACAAGGTGTCAACCAAATCTCTGTATATATGTATATAAATTTGTAGTACAAGTTGTCAACAGGATCTCTGTGGATGTATATAACAATTCATAGTACAAGGTGTCAACAAGATCTCTGTGGATTTGTATAACAATTTGTAATACAAGGTGTCAACAGTATCTCTGTGCACGTGTATAAAAATTTGTAATACAAGGTGTCAACAGGATCTCTGTACATGTGTATAACAATTTATAATACAAGGTGTCGACACGATCTCTATTCATGTGTATTACAATTTGTAATACAAGGTGTCAACATGATCCCTATTCATGTGTATTACAATTTGTAATACAAGGTGTCAACAGTATATCTGTTCATATGTATAACAATTTGTAGTACAAGGTGCCAACAGTATCTATGTTTATATGTATAACAATTCATAGTACAAGGTGACAACAGGATCTCTTTGCATGTGTATAACAATGTGTAATACAAGGTGTCATCAGGATATCTGTGGATGTGTATAACAATTCATAGAACAAGGTGTCAACAAATTTTTTGTACATGTATATTTCAATTTGTAATACAATGTGTCAACAGGATCTCTGTACATGTGTATTACAAATTGTAATAAAAGTTGTCAACAGAATCTTTGTATATATGTATAACAATTTGTTGTACAAGGTGTCAACATGATCTCTGTGGATGTGTATATCAATTCATAGTACAAGGTGTCAACAGGATCTCTTTGTATGTGTATAACAATCTTAGGCAAAATTTGGATTAAATAAATTAATTGAAACAAGGAATTTGGTTCTTAATCTACCAAATTAAATAAAATAAATACGCTATTTAAGTCACCAATATTTTTATTATGTCTTTGCTAAGAATGACTTCGTAAAATGATGTGAGTAGTGCTTCCTTTGACAAGGCATTTATGTATTTCAGTGAGTTAACAGTACTGCAAGTTTGTATTTAAAAGATATGTGATTTTATTACATTGATGAACTGTAAGGTATATGATCAATATTGATTTGTTCGGCAATGGCCATTGTATGCTCTCCACAGATTTAAAAGTTGTCAAGAAGTATAGTGAAATAAAAATCAATATTTTTACACACATATTTGAAAGTTGTTTGTTGAATTTTCCCATAAAAGGCTGTAATATTATTCTTAGCAATGTAACAATGCAGTCCATCACTTGTGAATTGATGAAAATTTAAGTCCATTGAAAATGCTATATAAGTGCGGACTCAAGAAGGATGTGGCCCCTGATGACCCCCTCTCTTTCAATTCAAAATAATATTTTTTCATATATTCAAAGCTTGATTTTAACTTCCGATTTCCATGGAGATTTTGTGCCAAACGTGCACCTCAACATTTCTTCAACTAGCGGAAGTTCCTGTATCCACACTCCCATTTGGTATATAGATTGATTAAATTTGGAACAACAGTGTACCCTGTTGGAATCATGTATTCCCCTGTATACTCGAGACTGTTTTATGTGTGAAATGCTAAACACATATATATATGAATGAACAAGTACAGGTTATTGTCAGAAATTATTTTGCATTTGACATACGTGTTTGATGCGGGATAATGTAAAATGTCATGAAATGTCATCATCATTCATTGGGAGATAATTTGAGTTGGGTTAATTCTTTAATTACATTATTACTTGTCATAATATTATGCAATAATCATTTATGCCTTTGTTCATTACTATGTGATTGTTTTATGTATGTAATTAAAGTTAATTTGTGTCATTTTTGAATATTTCATAATTATAGTCTGGATTCCTGCATATATTGGCTACGTTTATGTTATATTTTAATCACCGCATCTCTTCAATATTAAATTTCATGGTTATTTGATAACCATTTCAGCTCAGCAATATTGACTTTCAATTTTATAGGAAGAATAGTTCAGCTCTGCAATATTGACTTTCAATGTTATATGATAGTCAGTTCAGCTCATCAATACTGACTTTCAATGTATATGAAAGTCAGTTCAACACTGCAGTACTGACTTTTAATGTTATATGATAGTCAGTTCAGCTCTGCAATACTAACTTTCAATGTTAAATGACAGTCAGTTCAGCTCTGCAGTACTAACTTTTAATGTTATATGATAGTCAGTTAAGCTCTGCAGTACTAACACCCAATGTTAAATGACAGTCAGTTCAGCTCTGCAGTACTGACTTTCAATGTTATGTGATAGTCAGTTCAGCTCTGCAATACTGACTTTTAACATTATGTGATAGTCAGTTCAGCTGTGCAATACTGACCCTCAATGTTAAATGATAGTCAGTTCAGCTCTGCAATACTGACATTCACAGTTATATGATAGTCAGTTCAGCTCTACAATACTGACTTTAAATGTTAAATGATAGTCAGTTCAGCTCTGCAATACCGACTTTCACTGTTTTATGATAGCCAGTTTAGCTCTACAATACTGACTTTCACTGTTATATGATAGTCAGTTCAGCTTTGCAATACTGACTGCCAATGCAATATACCAATTCCCCCAGCTCTACAATAAGTGGCAACGTTAAATGCCGCAAGACTGATGTTAAATGTCGCAACCAACGTTAAATGCCGCAAAACCATATGCCGCTATATGTCGCACCTTTAACGCTAAATGTCGCAAGATTTGTACCACCGGTATGGATAAGATAGATAAGATAATATAGTGTTTATTATTGTGACACGTGCATACATTCATTATGTTATACATATATACAACTGACAAAATTATTTGGCACCCAGTCCATTGCACCTATATGTCGCCAGGATTATCAAGAAAGTAATTATATACAAAATTCGTAAATACCGCTATTATAAACATAGGTTAAATGTGAAGTACAAAATTGTGACAACATATTAGCAAAATATGCCCTGTGTATTCAATATTGTCAGTATGGACGGTAGTTATAATAAATATGTTATAAATACAATAGGAATACAGGCAGTATACCATACATCAACAATACATGAAATGTTAAGTCTGATATAATAGTTTACGAAAACAAGATATTTCTTCTTTATTTTTAAGAAACTAGGCGGGCTGGGTTATATGCATATAAACATTATCTTTAAATAAATCTCTGAAATTGGTTTCTCGCAGGCCATTATACAGTTCACACTGAAATAGGAAGTCTACATAGTCTCTGATCTGGCTGCTCGCCAACATACCATCCGGTTTCATTTGGGCCCACCCTATTCCCAATAGTTTAGTTTATTATAGTCTTCTTTTTATTATTAATTCTTAATAAAAATATATAATTATAAAGTATTATACATTTATGGAACTGACAAATTGAAGAATTGAATGTGGTGAATTGTTTTATATGCTATTGATTTATATATTCATTTATTTTGAAAATTGCAAGGTGTGTAGAGAATGGTCCTCCCCGACCCCCACACACATAAGACGGGGAGAATAAATGGGTCACCCAAAAGGTTGACTGAAAAAATATAAATTAAAAGAACAACACAAACTCCACCCCTCCCACCCCTCCAACAAAACAACAACACAAAAACAAACAATTTTCTATCTATACAATAGTTAAATGACTGAATGACTGAAAAACGTACTATAATATTACTAACCAACTATTAATCTATTATTTATATACACTACAACTGCCCGCGACACCGCATCCATAACACATACATGCAACGGTAGTTTCCCAATAAATTAAAAGGTATGAGGCAATATTAATAACAAGTAGTGACCTATATGATACAGAGATAACGTTGTCAGGAATGAACAGGAATGAATCTTTTTATAAAATCGCAGAGCGGTTAGAAATAGCGTGGATAAAACAGAATGGAAGACAATTGCGCGTAGAAGGCATTTGTATGGTGACATTTATAACATTTAATCCTTATAATTCCCAATCCTGATGTTGATATATATATTTATAATTCCCAATCCTGATGATGATATATATATATTTATAATTCCCAATCCTGATGATGATATATATATATATAATTCCCAATCCTAATGATGATATATATTTATAATTCCCAATCCTGATGATGATATATATTTATAATTCCCAATCCTGATGATGATGATATATATATATATAATTCCCAATCCTAATGATGATATATATATATAATTCTCAATCCTGATGATGTTATATATATATATATAATTAATTTGCTCAGACTCAAGTGAATAGAAATTTAAACTACCCGCTGCAAAGTAAACTTTAGGAATACATCACTTCTGTCCTGGTTGACATTAAATTCACTAGATCTAATATCCAATACTATTGTTCCGTTATCAGCTGAACTCTGCAGCAATGGTTGGTTTATTATAAAATGAAGAAATATGTTGAGGTGAAATAGTTAAACACCCGCCTTTTATCTCCCGATTTGGACAAATAAAAAATATTTTTGTTAAATAATCTGTGGTGTAAAATAAGTGTGATGGTAAATTATGTACATGTGTTCTTAAAAAGAAGTCTAAAAATTCTGAAATTCTTTCAGTGGGATGACAACTAGCAGACACATTAGGAGAATTCCCTGTATTGCATACAACATTGTAATGAGGGTCTGATAAGGAAGACTGAAGTTAGTTTGTATTGAAGAGTTATATACTTAAATATCAAAAGACGAAAAACGAAAACCAAACTAACTTTCAACGGCTGTCTGTTAAATTGAACGAGTTCTTGAGTTTCTAATCATTACTACTAGGTCTTGGCACTTAGGGTAAAAAATTGTTAATGAAACTGACCACTACGTACATCTTTGTTGTTATAAACAATTATGTTCAGAAAATGATATTAAAGCCGCAATAACAAAAATACTTAAAACATACTTTAGCTTAGCAGATGTTGGTGTTTATAAAGATGACATCCTATCACTTCAAAACGTTTATACGAAACAATTGTTCTTTCAAAGGCTTTATACGGTTGTGAGCTATGGAATTCCATAACAGACACACACATTCAGTCACTCAAGCAAGTCCATGTACAGTGTGCAAAACATATGCAATCCCTTCCTTAAAATGACGCGAAGCGACGTAGCACTAGCCTGCATAGGGTTAATGCCAATAGAATATGAAATAGACAAACGAAAACTACTCATGTTTGGCCAATTGTGTCACACTTACAACTACTACATAATAAAATTGACTTGTGCAATATATGTCTAAACCAAGGAAAATATTAGGTTTTATGCCCGACATAATTTATTATACCGTATACTGGGAAAAAAACCATCTCACTGAGGTTTTACAAGAATTTGTTTCCAAATCATCTTTCCCAACCATGAGGCAATGGAAGAAACAAATAATTCTTGCAGTACGCACAGCTGGCTACAAACTTTGATTATAAAAACAGACTTTTGTCTGACGGTAACCTCCATACATTTTTAAGCATACACACTATTATTGTTCCGGGTGCTATATGGCGTTTCAGCCAGTTATATCATGATTATTTACCATACTGTAGGTCAGTGATGTTTATTGTTGGTAAACTTTTCTTACGAAAGTACATAACCATTTACCCAAAATGTAAATCATACACGGACTCTATAACTGAGCACTTAGTGATGTATTGTTATACAAATTACACTGTCCGTCACAATTTATGGTGTAATCTCCATAATATACTTGGGATAACACTCTTCAATGATTTTTGCAAGCTGAGTCCTTGTGAACAAATCATTGAAATGTTGTCTGGTTATCCTTCACTGGACATGATTGAAAAACAACGGATTAATTGCGCAAAAATGTCATACAGACATTTACACGAAATGACGAAAATTCTCCGATTTTTTATCAATATACATAATTGTCTGGTCTGTACATTTATGTCTTGGTTATTCACAAATAATTATCTCCATATATATATATATAAACTCATACTTGGTCAATTATTGGGACCCATATATACATATTTATATTATTTCGCCCCAGTATTCAGTCAAAAATTAAATTACTGGGTCCAACCCAACAGTTCATGATCACAATGATATGTTCATTTACACCTAATTATTGGGTCTACCCAATGTATACCTATATGTTTATGACCATGAATAATAAAATTTGAATTTTTTCTTTCAATCCGTATCACACAAATGGTAAATAGTACTATTCAAAACTTTGCTTATAATAAAAAACATTTAAGTAACCAAAATTAATTAAATGAATACAATACCAACACAACAGATATAAAAGTAATCATCGATTCACATACAGCCTAAAATTCATTTTAAAATATCGAATATGTAATAATACCCATATAAGCAGTGTGCATTTACAATAATAAAAAATGAAACAATATTTAGACATATAATCCTTTAACCCTTTACTTCATATAGACACCTTTGGACACCTCTAATATAGACGCCTTTGGACACCTAATATAGAAGGCTTTTGAATTACTTGGTGAATTATGTTTATATTAACTGACAGAGTGGAAAACAGTGCAGGAAGTGTTCAGATTGCTTGTTACGAGCAATCTGAACTCTTCCTGCACTGTTTTCAAAGGCCTTCTGTGATTGGTGCAGGAAAATGCACATCTATGGAGTAAAAGGTTAAAACATATTTATTGATGTAAAACCAAAACACACTGCTGAGTAACTTAAAATATCAGAAATAAAATAACTTTGCATGATACAATCATTTAAAACACAATACATAGTAAAAATTAATAAATAAAATCACTGGTTAATATAAGTTTCTTAAAATAAAAATAATTAAATGAAATCTCATTATTCTCTAATTAATACAAAATTCTCTTAAAATGAATACAATTAAAACTTCTTATCAAAAAAAAATATAACATGAATATAAAGATCTTAAGATAAATAAATGTAAAAGTAAATCTTATAACATTCATCTTTATATAGTTTATCAAATTGAAGACAAGTAAACTTGTAAATCTCATAAAATCTCATTAATATAAGTCTCTTAAAATGAATACAAGTAAAGGTAAATCTTATAAAATCTCTGGTTGATAAAAGTATCTGAAAATTGAAGACAAATAAACTTGTATAAGTAAATTTCATAAAATCTCTCATTAATTAAAGTCTCTTAAAATGAATACAAGTAAAAGTAAATCTTATAAAATCTCTGGTCATATAATCTACATGTATAAATGAAGGCAAATTAAAAATAAATCTCATAAAATCTCTGGTTAATAGAAATATCTAAAAATGAATAAAAATAAAGGCAAATCTTATAAAATCTCTGGTTGATAGAAGTACCTAAAAATTGAAGACAAGTAAATATAAATTGTATAAATATATATCTCTGGTTAATATTATTATCTCAAAATGTAAACAAGTAAAAACAAATATTATAAAACCTGTCAAATCTCTTGTTAGTATAAATATATCAAACTGAAGATGAATAAAAGTTATTCTTTTCAAATCTCTTTGAGAGCATAAATATATTTCAAAATGGATGAAAGTTAAAGTACATCTCATTAAAAAATTTACATCTGATAAAAGTACAAGAAGCAATTTTAATAAAAATATATATAGAAATATTAAAACCAATATTTATTTTTATATGCTTATTGCACTTACATTCTTTTTTTTATTTATATGAAATTAATAACATTTTTTTGCATGTTTCATCTTTTCTATTAAAATGGCATTGCTAAACACTTAAACTATCTTTCGGCCTGCTTAAATATAAATATGTTGTACAAGGGGCAGTTGTGTATAAAAAAACAACTGCGTCTTGTAAATGTACATGGCCTTTGAACAAATACTTTGTATATGTGATATAAATGCACAGACGTATCCCCCTTCATCTGTACATAGTTCCGATAATTACTCTGCACTGTTTTTCTAATATAAAGTTAAAAAGTATTGATACAAAGTAATTATTTGTAAAAGAGATAAAAATACAATATATGAAAATTAAAAGGGGAAATAAATTGGAACTATGTATCTCTCCCTTTAAAATTTTCCAACATACATGCACATATATAAACACAAACGCACACAAACACAAGTGTCTATAAAAGGGTCTTGGTTAATTTCCAGTAACAAGTAAATACATCAAACATTCAATTGTTTTTCTTTTAAATAATATGAAAGCAAAACATTATTCCAAGGGACATAACTGCCTTGTTGTAAGAATGTCAAATATTTCTGCATGATCCTATTATATAGTTCAGTGATGTATTTCAGATGTATTTGTAGGTTGTCATGGTGATGGTTAAACAACACCTGGTGTAGAGTTTACGATTCCATGACTTTTTAAGTGTGCTTCATCTTATTTCAGGTAAATGTTTGTTTGAATATTTAGTGTCTAATTTATGCCACCAAGTGTCTTATTTATACCACAAAGGGTTAACAAAAAATCAATTAATCTACCCGCTCTTTCCTAGGATCCTGAAAGGTTAGACAGTACTCGAAAACACCTATCTGTATAAGTAACTGATATCTTTCCCACTTGATGTTGTTGTAGTTGTTGTATGGTGTTTAGCGTCGCTTACAACAATTTTTCAGTCATATCGTGACGGTGTCTACTTGAGACAGTATTCTAAGCACTGTCACACTGGAGTATCATGCCGCAGACACATGGTATGATACCCCACCCAGTCACATTATACTGACACCGGGCCGACCAGACCTAGAACTCTCCTCTAAATGCTGAGCGTCAAGCGAGGAAGCTTCTAGTACCATTTTTAAAGTCTTTAGTATGACCCGGCCGGGGACTGAACCCACGACCTTCCACATGTGAGGCGGACGCTCTACCACTAGACCACACCGCGGTTTTCCCACTTGAATCAGAGATGAAAAACAAATGACAATGAGACACAATGTTGTATATCAATCATCGCAGCTTTAATGTACCATATCACGAGTCAGTATTCAGATGTCCCTTAAATGTACCATGTCACAAGTGAGTATTCAGATGTAACACATTCCAAGTCTGTATCCAGATGTCCCTTTAATGTGCCATGTCATGAGTCAGTATTCAGATGTACCTTAAATGTACTATGTCACAAGTGAGTATTCAGATGTAACACATCACAAGTCTGTATCCAGATGTCCCTTTAATGTGCCATGTCATGAGTAGGTATTCAGACGTACCTTTAATGTACCATGTCACAAGTGAGTATTCAGATGTAACACATCACAAGTCTATATCCAGATGTCCCTTTAATGTGCCATGTCACAAGTGAGTATTTAGGTAACACATCACAAGTCTGTATCCAGATGTCCCTTTAATGTACCATGTCATGAGTGAGTATTTAGGTAACACATCACAAGTCTATATCCAGATGTCCCTTTAATGTACCATGTCACAAGTGAGTATTTAGGTAACACATCACAAGTCTATATCCAGATGTCCCTTTAATGTACCATGTCACAAGTGAGTATTTAGGTAACACATCACAAGTCTGTATCCAGATGTCCCTTTAATGTGTCATGTCCTGAGTAGGTATTCAGACGTACCTTTAATGTACCATGTCACAAGTGAGTATTCAGATGTAACACATCACAAGTCTATATCCAGATGTCTTTTTAATGTGCCATGTCATGAGTCGGTATTCAGATGTCCCTTTAATGTACCATATCACAAGTGAGTATTCAGATGTAACACATCACAAGTCTGTATCCAGATGTCCCTTTAATGTACCATATCACAAGTGAGTATTCAGATGTAACACATTCCAAGTCTGTATCAAGATGTCCCTTTAATGTGCCATGTCATGAGTCGGTATTCAGATGTCCCTTTAATGTACCATGTCACAAGTGAGCATTCAGATGTAACACATTCCAAGTCTGTATCCAGATGTCCCTTTAATGTGCCATGTCATGAGTCGGTATTCAGATGTCCCTTTTATTGTACCATGTCACAAGTGAGTATTCAGATGTAACACATCACAAGTCTGTATCCAGATGTCACTTTAATGTGCCATGTCATGAGTCGGTATTCAGATGTACCTTTAATGTACCATGTCACAAGTGGGTATTCAGATGTAACACAAAACAAGTCTGTATCCAGATGTACCTTTAATGTGCCATGTCATGAGTCTGTATTCAGACGTACCTTTAATGTACCATGTCACAAGTGAGTATTCAGATGTAACACATCACAAGTCTGTATCCAGATGTCCCTTTAATGTGTCATGTCATGAGTCTGTATTCAGACGTACCTTCAATGTACCATGTCACAAGTGAGTATTCAGATGTAACACATCACAAGTCTGTATCCAGATGTCCCTTTAATGTGCCATGTCATGAGTCGGTATTAAGACGTACCTTTAATGTACCATGTCACAAGTGAGTATTTAGATGTAACACATCACAAGTCTGTATCCAGATGTCCCTTTAATGTGCCATGTCATGGGTCGGTATTCAGATGTCCCTTTAATGTGCCATGTCACGTATGAGTACTCAGATGTAACACATTACAAGTCTGTATCCAGATGTCACTTTAATGTGCCATGTCATGAGTCGGTATTCAGATGTCCCTTTAATGTACCATGTCACAAGTGAGTATTCAGATGTAACACATCACAAGTCTGTATCCAGATGTCCCTTTAATGTGCCATGTCATGGGTCGGTATTCAGATGTCCCTTTAATGTGCCATGTCACGTATGAGTATTCAGATGTAACACATTACAAGTCTGTATCCAGATGTCCCTTTAATGTGCCATGTAATGAGTCGGTATTCAGACGTACCTTTAATGTGCCATGTCACAAGTCAGTATTCAATTTCTCTTTAATGTGCCTTATTACGAACTGGTATTCAGATGTCTGTTTTATGTACCACACCATAAGTCAGTATTCAGATGTCCCTTTAATGTACCATATCATAAGTCAGTATTCAGATGTCCCTTTAACGTACCATGAGTCGGTATTCAGATGTCCCTTTAATGTACCATTTCACAAGCCTGATTCAGATAACCCTTTAATGTACCATATCACAAATCATATTCAGACGTCCGTTTAATGTACCATATCATAAGTCAGTATTCAATTGTCTCTTTAATAAACCTTATCACAAGTGAGTATTCAGATGTAACACATCACAAGTCTGTATCCAGATGTCCCTTTAATGTGCCATGTCATGGGTCGGTATTCAGATGTCCCTTTAATGTGCCATGTCACGTATGAGTATTCAGATGTAACACATTACAAGTCTGTATCCAGATGTCCCTTTAATGTGCCATGTAATGAGTCGGTATTAAGACGTACCTTTAATGTGCCATGTCACAAGTCAGTATTCAATTTCTCTTTAATGTGCCTTATTACGAACTGGTATTCAGATGTCTGTTTTATGTACCACACCATAAGTCAGTATTCAGATGTCCCTTTAATGTACCATATCATAAGTCAGTATTCAGATGTCCCTTTAACGTACCATAAGTCGGTATTCAGATGTCCCTTTAATGTACCATTTCACAAGCCTGATTCAGATAACCCTTTAATGTACCATATCACAAATCATATTCAGACGTCCGTTTAATGTACCATATCATAAGTCAGTATTCAAATGTCTCTTTAATAAACCATTTCACAAGTCAGTATTCAGATGTAACACAAAACAAGTCTGTATCCAGATGTCTTTTTAATGTGCCATGTCATGAGTCGGTATTCAGACGTACCTTTAATGTACCATGTCACAAGTGAGTATTTAGAGGTAACACATCACAAGTCTGTATCCAGATGTCCCTTTAATGTGCCATGTCATGAGTCGGTATTCAGATGTACCTTTAATGTACCATGTCACAAGTGAGTATTCAGATGTACCACATCACAAGTCTGTATCCAGATGTCCCTTTAATGTGCCATGTCATGAGTAGGTATTTAGATGTACCTTAAATGTACCATGTCACAAGTGAGTATTCAGATGTAACACATCACAAATCTGTATCCAGATGTCCCTTTAATGTGCCATGTCATGAGTAGGTATTCAGATGTACCTTTAATGTACCATGTTACAAGTGAGTATTCAGATGTAACACATCACAAGTCTGTATCCAGATGTCCCTTTAATGTGTCATGCCATGGGTCAGTATTCAGAAGTCCCTTAAATGTACCATGTCACAAGTAAGTATTCAGATGTAACACATCACAAGTCTGTATCCAGATGTCCCTTTAATGTGCCATGTCATGAGTCGGTATTCAGATGTACTTTTAATGTACCATGTCACAAGTGAGTATTCAGATGTAACACATTACAAGTCTGTATCCAGATGTCCCTTTAATGTGCCATGTCATGAGTCGGTATTAAGACGTACCTTTAATGTACCTTATTACAAGTCAGTATTCAATATCCCTTAAATATGCCTTATTACGTGGTATTTAGATGTCTGTTTTATGTACCACACCATAAGTCAGTTTTCAGATGTCCCTTTAATGTACCATATCATAAGTCAGTATTCAGATGTCCCTTTAATGTACCATATCATAAGTCGGTATTCAGATGTCCCTTTAATGTACCATATCACAAGCCTGATTCAGATAACCCTTTAATGTACCATATCACGAGTCATATTCAGACGTCCGTTTAATGTACCATATCACAAGTCTGTATTCAGATGTCTCTTTAATAAACCCTATCACAAGTCAGTATTCAGATGTCCCATTAATGTACCTTATCACAAGTCGGTTATCAGATGTCCCTTTAATGTACCTTATCATGAGTCATATTCAGATGTCCGTTTAATGTACCATATCACAAGTCAGTATTCAGATGTCTCTTTAATAAACCCTATCACAAGTCAGTATTCAGATGTCCCATTAATGTACCTTATCACAAGTCGGTTTTCAGATGTCCCTTTAATGTACCTTATCATGAGTCAGTGTCCAGATATCCCTTTAATGTGTCTTATCATGAGCTGGTACTCAGATGTTACTTTAATATATCACAAGTCAGTATTCAGATGTTAATTTTCTATTTAAACCTAAAAAGCCATCAATGATTCTTTTGCTTGAATGCCAAACACATTTGATAAATATTTTTAATCCCTCCTTATAATATTATTACTGTCTCTTTTAAGGTGTCACTTTATACACTTTGTGTAATATACTTTTAATCGCCCCATAGATGATTCCAACATCACAGCATAAGAATTTAACACAGTCCTTGGCTGAGATGTAACTATCTAACCCCAGTAAAAATACTGACCTATATCCTTACCTGGTGTTCAAGAACAAATATTTCAAATATACTAGAAGTTCAAATACTTTATATAAGGTGCATTCAGAACAAATGTACTGGATATAACTACAGTGTTAATCCCCTAGATAACATCTCCAGTTTATCAGGAAAGTAACTGGGATTATTGTATATTTCAGGTTCAGATGGTCAGCTTGGGTTAAAAGAGATCAACACACGGCAAGAAATAGAAGTGGAGAACAACAAAGATGTATTAGACTTATCCTCAAATTGTTAAAGTGCTTCCACTATGTACATCTATCTTCCACACTACAGTGTTAAATGACACCAAAAATGACATTTTTTAATTGTTTCAAACCTATGTGTATCCAACTGCGCTTGATTAAAATTATTTTTATGGCAAACCCTTTCAGAAGAAATCTCACGAAATCTTGTTTGTAATTACTATAATTTTCCTGCTGTAAAACCATATAAATTCACATCCCTGATTGAGTACCTATAACTGCCTTACCTGTAAAGATGATACAAAGTCAATAATATTCTGACAACCATTCTTAAATAAACAAAGAAAATGAACTAGTGGACTGTAGTGTAAGCTATTGCTGATACATGTATATGCACTTTTTATTATTTGTAATGAAAGAAGGGCGTATGGAGTAGAATCCAGTTTTCATTAGGTTCCAAGAATGCATTTTCATTGATTAATTGTACTTCTACAATAAATAAAATGATTTTTGATAAAAAGGATAAATCTACTACCAAGTATTTATATATAATGCTACACATTAGGTGATTTTTTTGGCGTGCCAAATGAGTGGTGATACAAATATGCCCAAAATGTTTGTTGCTTATTGCCATAAAGTCAGTATTACCGATGGATTATATAAATGGGATTATGTAGTTTAATTTTATAACATTTTTGGTAACACAAATTCAAAGTAGTTTACCAGTATTTATTAAACATGGTTTCATTAGACTCGTAAAACAAGCATTCAGCAGGTCTTGCACTGAAAATTACCAGTTGAAATTTTTGATAATCATTTAAACAATTTTTTTTTCACAAATCCCTGTAAACAAACTCTACTCTAGTTATAACATTATTGGTTTAATTTTTCAAATCTTCCAAAAAGGTTGTAGAATATTTTTGATAATTACCACTAAATATACCAAAATACCCTGAATGCATGGTTGAATTTTGCAAACACCAGAGTGGTTATTTGATTTATTTCACAAGTTAGATGTCATT
This sequence comes from Panopea generosa, assembly GCA_029582155.1. Classification (NCBI taxonomy): domain Eukaryota; kingdom Metazoa; phylum Mollusca; class Bivalvia; order Adapedonta; family Hiatellidae; genus Panopea; species Panopea generosa. The sequence goes on from CM055897.1 coordinate 56,079,242, forward strand.
AAACTTTTTAGCTCAACTGGCCAAAAGACCAGTGACGATAATGGTAATTGTTGTTTGTAGGGAAAAATCAATTAAATATCATTCATGGACACTGTAACTTGCATTAGTCGTAGAATGTGCTTATCATGAAAATAATGAAGATACATGTAAAGGAAACTGTACGAAAATAAGTATTTTTGTTAATCATGTGAAACATTGTGATTAAAAGGGACACAGCAATTTTATAAAATTTTCTTTAACATTATTTTTTAATTATAAACATGAAAATCATATTTTTTATTATGCTGGTTCTCTACAAACAATGCTACTGGTAAATGTATTTTACTTCAATCAGTTTCTCTTGTCAGTATAATCATTATATACAATACAATAATAACTTTTAAATTATTTTACTCATTTTTCAAAATTAGTGTGATACCAAAATAAATCTTTAAATACAAGGTAAAGTTATACTTATAATGCAGATAAGTATTTCAATATTGTTATAAAAGTATGTTCGTAAGTGTAAAGATTGATTGACGTGAGAATTTTATCATTGCGATGTGTCCCTTTAAAAATGCCAAATTGTCTTTGCCTCAAATTGGGTACAAATAAAAAAGAAATCAAATTATATAAAAATATTACAAAATCATCGGGAACTGTATATCGTTTGCCTAGATCATTGTCAAATTTATCACAGAAAATCTGGGATGACACCAATGTACTGCTTCTGATGTTGTGGCGCCAAAACACCAGTTGCCGTACTATGATGTCATTATTTTTATTATTTTCAAAAATGGTGCAAATTATATCATAATGGAATTTTCAGTGACAGATGAGTAAAAGAAATATATTCTTGAAATATTTAAAGTGATTTTAAAGTTTTAAATATACACGTAGATCCTATATTCATTAAAACAAATTTGAATATTTTCAAATTAAATAAAAGACTACTGAATAAGGATATGATTTGTAAAGTGATGTTGATGTTAAATGTGTTTTTGTTTTTCATATGTACAGTTATTTTGAACACATTTCCTCCATAAAATGCATTCTGAAATAATAACCTGATCAAATGTGAATGTCTAGATACATATCAAATTAAAAAAACACCACAAAACCCATAAATAAATTTAGTCAACCCTTTGTTAAGTTTGTTAATTGGTCACCTCTATTAAACAGCCACTTGTCTATGCTTTTAAAATAAATTATTCTGTATTAAGCAACAACTTTTCTTAAAAGGTCAATTTTGTTAATTCCCATGACTGGTTGCTTAAGACAAGTTTTACTGTAATGTATTTGTACAAAAATTGTCAGCATTTCAGTAAAGATTTACCTTAAGGTCTTTTCCCAGTAATCAATATTTTGGAAAATGTTTTCATTATGAAAAACAAAAATACAATTAACAACTGTGTACCATTATTGTACTCCGCGTTACATCGTATAGCGGAGTACCTTTGTCCTGGCGTTATTGTTATACAAAACCTGTTCTGAACGCTCAAGTGATTCGAGATTAAATATAAATATAGATTTTTGGTGGTAAGAAATCAGTTCCAGCGATTCACTTTGAGCGACGACACAGGAAAATATTAAATTCAATGGTTGAAATTACAGAGAAATATTCTTGTTACATGTACATAATAATATAAAACATCAATGTGATAAATGTCGTTTATCAAAAGTAATTAAGAACATACTTAATAATGTAGGTGTATTGTTCATAAAAGATTTTCAAGAATGAAGCTCGACATTCAGTGGTAAAAGACATTTGATAAATGGGAACAGGTTTCTAGAGTTTACCGTCTTTGGTTTTTCCTGGGTGAATCGACCACGTTTTGAAAATCTTTAATGACTGTCATTTAAAAATGTGCAATGTATTTCAAATATTGTTCTTTAACATGAATTATGTGTATTATGTTTTATGCACCTGATTGTATATATGTATATATGGCTTGTCTAGTTAAACGTATGTCATCACTCTATATAAATGCGTCTCGCAAATCGCAAAAACAGTGTCTGTTTGTTGGATTTTGTATGGTAAATAGATAAGACTCATTATGTTAATTACATCTAATCATTTTGTTGAGTACTGTTCATAATAAACTGTGTTCCATTTATTACAATTTTTAGCAGTCAATTGAAAGGTCATTGTTAATTGAACAATATTGGTAAAGCTAGTAATTGTCATTTTGAATGCAAACAATTAATAACTGAATATAGCTGAATACTCTGAAGCCCAAACTTGAGATTATATTCAATACTATTGTTACTGTTAGAATTCAATTATTGCTGTTAAGTGACTATACATTTATATCGATTGTATATTGTATCATTTATGATAATGTAGATTATAAATATTGAGCCAGGCCCGAATAGTTCAGTCAGTTACGCATCTGACTATCAATGCAGGGGTCGTGAGTTCAAATCCCCGCCTGGTAACAGTCTCGGTGATGATTGATATACGACATTGTGTCTCATTATCATTCGTCTCTCACCACTGATTCAAGTGGGAAAGTTATCAGTTACTTGCAGAGATGGGATGTGCTCGAGTACTGGTTAATCCCAGGAAACAGTGGTTAGGTTAACTGATCGTCTATTAGCCCTCGATGGCATAAAAATGACACTTAATTTCAATCAATCAATCAATATAAATATTGATAAAGTATGTTATGTTCTGCTCTATAAAAACAAGATGCGGAAATCCCATTTTTTGGTGGCTTATTTTATTATTATGCTATAGTAGGTGTGTGTATTAGTTTCAATTAACTGAGATCCAAACAATGTAAACACTGACCAGACTGCTCAGTTTTGGGTCTACATTGTTTGGACATGCTGTTGATCACATGAAACAGATACAAAATTTCAATTTCGAAAACTTCAAAATGTTCAAAATATATTAAAAGAAAAACGGAGACAAATGTTATCTCGCATAATTTGAAAAGAGAATATATAGATTTGAAATAAAAAAAACACTACTGTCAATTTTTCCTGATCAACTTATAAAAAATAATCATGTAACCCCTCAGTTGTTATATAACATACTAACATGCTGGCATGCGTTTTTTAGGTACACATACAAGGTATAGTTAATCCCATCGAGTAATATATAAATTATATATATTGTTTGATAAATATCCATATATGCCCTAAGTCACACTATCTGCTTTATATCTTTATCTGTATACAATCACATGTTCTTGTACACATGTTTCCTATGACCGATATATGCCCTAAGTCACACTATCTACTTTATATCTATATCTATATACAATCGCATGTTCTTGTACACATGCTTCCTATGACCGATATATGCCCTAAGTCACACTATCTGCTTTATATCTATATCTATATACAATCGCATGTTCTTGTACACATGCTTCCTATGACCGATATATGCCCTAAGTCACACTATCTGCTTTATATCTATATCTATATACAATCGCATGTTCTTGTACACATACTTCCTATGACCGATATATGCCCTAAGTCACACTATCTGCTTTATATCTATATCTATATACAATCGCATGTTATTGTACACATGCTTCCTATGGCCCATATATTACCATGTCTTGTATGACCTATATTCCAACACAATCTCCATATATCCTTGTCATGTGTTATTTTCTTGAATCTAAACCTAAACGACTAACTTGTTATGGAAACATTGATAGTGATTTTATATCTGGTTTAATTATTTTTGTTTGAATCTAGGAAATAGAAATTCGGGTTTGCCTAATATCTAAACACAATCATTTTAAATGAAATCTTATTTGTAAAAGATTGATTTCTTGTTTGTTAATTTTGATAATATTATGCCATCATTAAAGAGTTGTCACAACATATACTATACATGCTAACCATACTTTACATACTACACATACTATACATACTATACAAACTACAATAGTACATATACTATATATACTTCACATACTACACATACTATACATACTATACATACTACATATACTACACATACTACACTTACTATACATACAAAACATACTATATATATTATATATACTATACATACTACATATGATACACATACTATACATACTATTTATACTATACATACTACATATACTTCACATACTACACATACTATACATTCAAAACATACTATATATACTATACATATTACATATACTTCACATACTACACATACTATACATACAAAACATACTATATATACTATATATACTATACATACTACATATACTACACATACTATATATACAATACATAATATATATATGCTATTCATACTATACATACTACATATACTATACATACTATATACATACTAAACATGATTACACATACTATATACACTTTACATACTACACATACTACATATACTATACATGCTTCATATACTATACATACTACACATGCTACATATACTATACATACTACACATAGTGTATATATACTATACATACTAAACATGATTAAACATACCAAACCCCAACAAAGACCAATTAATTAAATAATGAATTTCATTTAGAAATAAACAAAGACCACTTAATTAGAAGACCAAAACTTTAATGAGATAATGAATTTCATTTTAAAAAATCAACAATAAATAACGAATTTCATTTAGAAATAAACAAAGACCTCTTAATTAGATAATGAATTTCATTTCAAAATAAACAAAGACCAATACTTAAATGAGATAATGAATTTTATTTAAAAAAAAAACAAAGACCAATTAATTAAAAAATGAATTTCATTTCAAAATAAACAAATACTTAAAACTCTTATTAGATAATGAATTTTATTTAAAAAAAAACACACAACAAAGAACACTTAATTAGATAATGAATTTCATTTCAAAATAAACAAGACCAAAACTCTAATTATATAATGAATTTTATTTAAAAATAAACAGAGACCAGTTAATTAGATAAGAATTTCATTTCAAAATAAACAAAGACCAAAGCTTTAATGAGATAATGAATTTTATTCTTAAAAAAACAACAATGACCAGAACTCTATTTAGATAATGAATTTTATTAAAAATAAAAAAAAAGACCACTTGATTAGATAATGAATTTTATTTAAAAATAAACAAAGACCCAAGCTCTAATAGGATTATGTACTTTATTTTAAAAAAATAAAGACAAACTCATTAAATAATGAAATGCATTTAAAAATAAACATATCATATAATTAAAAAATAATTTTTATTTCAAATTTTACAGAATCTTTTATTAAATAATGTTATTTCAAATTTAACAAAGACCAAATAATTAATGAATTATATAAAAACTAACACTGACCAAAGCTGTAATGAGATTAATTTTATTAAAGAACAAAAAAACCCAAAAAAACCCCAATTAAATGAATAATTAATTTCATTTAAAAATTAACAAAGATCAAATAACTTATAATAAATTTTATTTCAAATTTAACAAAGACCAAATACTTAAATAATTAATCTTATTTAAAATTTAACAAAGACCAAATACTTAAAACTTGAAAACACAAGACAATAATTAAATATTTTATAATACTGTAGTTTTAATATATTGCAAAATATTTTATCCAAGTACAAATTTCTTTCAATATAAAGCATATTTCAAATACTGCAACTTTATAAATGTTAAACTATGTACAAAACTATACATACTGGTACACTTCCGTCCTACTTCAAACATGTTGCTTACAAAATATTTTTGTTTTTGAAGAAATAAATTAAAAAAAAACAATACGTCTAACAAAACCCTACAAAAAAATCCACCTATGTAAGTGTATCCTAAACACAAAATTATACAACATTTCTGTTGGTTCTCCTTACCAAAATATAGTAAGCCCATTAATAAATGTTATATTTTGCACTTAAAATCATTTGTCAACTTCCCTTAATTTTGGTTAAGTGAGTAGAGGTTTGGATTCCAAGCATGCAGCATATATATTAGAAGTATATAGGTCACAAATCAAATTATTGTATATATAGGTCAAATTATGTTATCTGTATATATAGGTCATATAAGTTATCTGTATATATAGGTCCTGTAAGATCATGTAAGTCGTAAGGTTGTATACATTAATTAATATTTGTTAATTTCAGAATCCGCACCAAGCAATGCAAGCTTGCATGTTAGATGCATGTTACAAGTTAAGGGTTAGTTTTTTTTCTTATTAGCAGTAAGAAAAGTTGACAGTGATCATTCTAAACTGAAACATTCCCAATTTCTACAAAAAAAAACCCTAGTAGGCCAATTTCTTCTCCTACTTAATTTAAACAAAGCTATTTTAATTTGTAAAATATTCGAATATCAAATCCTTGCATTCTATTACGGGATTAAAATTAATTAATGTTTTGGTGTGGTAATTTAAGTAATATGTGTAGCATGTATAGTTCAAAGTAGATCTATGTTATGAACACAAACATTTAAATACTTGCAACAATGATAATAAAAACTCATCTGATCATGCCTAAATGATTTAATCTACCATGAGGCCCTAATTGGATCATTTTCAAAACATAAGGAACTAAATTTCAAAATTTCATACTAACACTGTTATCAATGTCTTTTGAATATTGTCACTGAAAAAAGTATTATGAATATATTTCAGTCACCAACAGGAATAACATCATTGTACAATTTTTGGCGCCTTAACGTCACTAGTTGTACAATAATGCCGCGTCTGACAGACAACCATAATGCATTTGTAAAGTGATCAAATTTACAATATCTCGAAAAAATATATAATTATAAAGAATATATATAATATAAAACAAATAATTTTATGTATATACTTTATGTAAATCTATTTTAAATAATATACAATCTACAGTTTGATAAAGAAAATGAAATGAAAATATTTGTTATTGAAACAGAGCACACTATAAATCCATTTCCATCAGTGTTTTAAAAGCATTTTTCATTGATATGTATTTTTATCATTTATAATAAATCATTGAAATTAACTTGCTTTGGTTAATAATTATTTTTATCAATTGATTTATTTAAATTAACCAACTAAAGCATTAATCTTAATCTAATTTGATTGACTGATTGAATATTTAGTCATGATTTATATGCAATCGATTAACCAGTACTCAAGCACACCCCAGCTCCGCAAGTAACTGATTACTTTCCCACTTGAATCAGTGGTGAGAGACGAATGATAATAAGACGTAATGTCGTATATCAACCATCACAGAGACTGATGCTGGGCGGGGGACTCAAACTCAAGACCCCTGGATTGATAGTCAGACGCGTAATCGACTGAGCTAATCGGGCCCCGCTAATAGTAATCTAAAGATCTGAATATTTGGAAATTTTAGCAATTTTGATTCTTTTTCTTCAAAGAAATTGTTTAAATGAACAATGCGTCACAGTATGTCAACACATAAATGGGTCATTGTTTCCGTGTTAAATTAATGAATATCTGTATATAATAGATTGATTGATTGAATATTTAGCGTCAGTGTTTTGCCATCGAGGGATAAAAGATGATCAGTTAACTTAACCGCTGTTTCCTGGGATCCTGAAAGGTTAACCAATACTCTAGCAGACCCAATCTCCACAAGTATTTGATAACTTCCCCACTTGAATCAACGGTAAGAGATGAGACATAATTTCATATATCAACCATCACAGAGGCTGATGCCAGGCAGGGGTATATAATATAAATATTTGTAACTTTGTCAGTCTAGAATAGGACCAGTATGGAATTTATGCTAAAATCATAAAAATATTGAATTTAAATCTGTCCAATATATATTTTAGAATAAAAAGAATTTCATCTACAGCATTTTTTACACACACAACAATGTCTTATTTACTCAATTTAAAAAATAATCATATGAGTGTCTTGAATACTTTCATTTAATGTTGTTGCTAATTAACCAGTAATTACATCAAAGTAACATAACCAATCTCTTATTAAACACAAATGGTCCTATTCTAGCCATCACTCCCATGGCACCACAACACCAACACAAATGATGATTGTTATTTACAGATGGATTTTAGTTACAATTAAAATGCATTTATCTGACCCTGATGAAAGACATGTTGAATGTATCACAATTTCAATTCTCATAATTATATAATGAATCAAAATTTCCTCTGCAAGACCAAGGGACTAATTAAATTCATCAAAGATCATTTTCAACTCAAATTCAGTCATTTCAATTTATAAAATATCTACTTAACACTGTTATTGTATCTTATTGACTAAAATAGCTATTTAAACAGTTTTTTTTAGTGTCGCTTTTTACAATTTTTCAGTCATATTGCAACAGTGTCTGCTTGAGACAGTATTCCGAGTGCTGCCACACTGGAATATCATGAAATACACACAGGGTCCGATACCCCACCCAGTCGCATACTGAAACTGGGCCAACCAGACTAGACCTATCCTTTTAATGCTGAGCACCAAGCGAAGAAGCTTATATTACCATTTTTCATGATTTTGGTATGACCCGGTCGGGGACTGAACCCATGACCTTCTGCATGCAAGGCGGACACTCTACCATTAAACAACACTACAGTGTTTTTTTAAACAAATCCTAAAAATGTTCAATTTCAAGTTGAACTTTAGGTCTGATGAATTCATTAGGTACATGTGCAGATCAAGATTTTAATTATGACATACTGGTGCCCTATTGACCTTCTGTATTTTAATTACGACATACTGGTGCCCGTTTCACATTCTGTACCAAATTCTTGTTATTTGAAATAATTTATACTTAAATAGTTATACTTGATTGTAAAGAGTTTTTATGAATCTATTTCTTGGGTAGAACCAATACTGAATGTTGTTTTCAAGAGACCATAGGACCAAACCTGGGTTCGAATCCTACAATATACTGTAGCACAGCCATGCCAATTATGTTTTTATTGACAAAGATTGCATGCTGCCAGTACCAGTGCCAAACAAGACATGACACCGGCATGTGGAAGGGGCTGCAATGTGTACATTTCACAAGATATTGTAAAATACATATTTAATACAGTGCTTCCACATCCTGAACAACGCGGATTATAAGGAATGTTATGAATAACTTGCTTATTGTTTTCTGAAAGTTTGTTTTTTAATTGATTTTCTATTTTAAAAAAAATATATATTTATAATCAAACAATTGTCTTCAATAAAACTGTTCCTAATGTTTATTAAAATATGCATACAACTTAATAATGCTACTATGATACTCTAGACAAATTTAACTATTCCTAGAAATAGCATATAAAAAATATTCAAAATGATCTTATTTTCTATTTTCAAAATTTAAAAATAGTCAATAGAATTAGAGATATGTTAAATTGTATATAAAACTGTTTTTATATGATTGATTGAATATTAAGCATCATTTTTATGCCATCGAGGGCTAACGACTATTTGTTAACCTAACCATTGTTTCCTGGGATCCTGAAAGGCTAACCAGTACTTGAGCACACCCCATCTCCACAAGCAACTGATATCTTTCCCACTTGAATAAGTGAATCAGACGGATGATAATGAGACACAATGTCGTATATCAATCATCACTGAGACTGTTTTTTATAATTTTGTCCAAAATATGTAGAAATGTTTTATTTACAAATCAAGTTTAATTGAGAACAAAGAAAGGTATTGAAGGTACGTGGGGAAAAAATCATGATAACGGTGATTTGGTTCATTTACATAATTATTCACCAAACCCCATTTTATCTGTACTAAATTGTCATTAATAATAATTATTCATAAAACCTCATTTGAATAATTCATTTATGTCCCTAACAAAATTTCTGTGAATTTAGAAAGGAATTATTTATCAAGAAACAATTTTGCAATACAAGCAAGTTCTTTTTCAATAAAAGTACAAGTTCAGCTATCAATAAAGGGAAACAGTTTTGCTTATTTTTACCTCCCTATATAAATTAAAATTGGGTCAATAGTTTTTTATCATTAATATTATATCAATTATTTATCAAAACCTTATTAAAATTTATTTATGCCTATAACATTCTTCTGTGAATTTACAATAGAATATTTATCAAGAAACAAGTTTGCAATACTAGCAAGTTCTTTTTTTTTATAAAATTATAATTTCAGTTACCAATAAAGGGAAATAATTCCATTTTTTTATTACTTCCCTTTATAAATAGATATTTGGTTACAGGTAAAAAAACGATACAGATTTGTTTGTAAATGTATATTCTCATATACAATTAAAGATATTTAAACAATTTAACCCAATCTTATTTTTTCTCTATAACCTCTTAACAAAATTGAATTTGTTTTGAATATTTTGTTTATGCCATTTTTTGTTAACTTAATAATTTGCGATATTTTTGTTGTTTTTTTAATTTTTATATGAAAAATAATTATTATAATCAATGTTTTGTGTTTAAATCAAATTTAAAAATAAAATCTGTTTGTAGTTTTTCATATATACATTACTCAATATATTTTTTGTAAAATGTTTGGTTTTATTGTTAAAAATTAAAGAAAAGTAATAAATAAAAGTTATCATTATTTTGGTTAATATTTCGAAAAAGGGCAGTGACTGCCACAAAACTTAATAAATGTGAAAAAAATCAAATTGATGGCTATGTTATTAATCAAGATAATCTAAATTTTACATAAGGTAATTTTGACACAGACAATTTATTTTCATTAAAATATGCATGTGGGTGCCCATTCAGTTATTTATTCTAAAGATGTCGAAGCACTTTACAATTTTTTATCACAACATAAATCTGAATATATACATGTGACAAGAACCATGCTCTTTATCAATTCTACTGAACTAAAATTCAAACTGCTCTGTGGACAACTATAGAAAAGTTAATCTAAAACTGTTTCCTAAACCATTGAATTTTGTAAAAAAAAGTATAAAAATAGTTTTCATGTATTGGGATTTGTACTAATTTATTTAAGATCAACTGTGATGAAAACTCAGAGCTTATAAGAACCGCGCTCGAGTCCACTTCCTGGGTAAAACCAGTACTGAGTGTTGTAATATCAGAAACATCTGGTCGAGTTGGGGATCAAACCCACAACCTCTGGCTTGAGTGGCCAGCAATCTATCCATTACACTATCACACCCTCTTAATGTCAAAAAATTAGTTTTCATGTACTGATTCACTATTTAGCCTTCTTTTGGCATAAAGTATCAGAGCAGCTACAAAATTGTTATTAAAAACCATACATATACCATTTAAATGTAAAATCTATGGGAATAAATAACAGGGTCCTTATCAAAGTTTGAGAAGTACATTCAAAAACAATGTCAACTGTTAGCGTCCCGTTGTTGGAGGTCTCCATATTTGCCGGCACTATTCGTCCGATACTGCAAAGTGAAAAGACCATTTTTACAATTATGCTTACTTTAAATTAGATATGTCATTAATATATGTGAAAGGCCAGGCCTGGTTAGCTCAGTCAGTAGCAGGCCTGACTCAATCCAGGGGTTGCAAGTTCGAATCTCCGCCCAGCCAGTCTCTGTGATGATTGATATATGACTACAACAAAGAGCTTGCTACAAGAATAGCTCAACTGAGCTATGCTCAAAATGGGCTTAAAAACATAGTTTAAATGAAATACATTTTTGTAAACATTTCATTGTAATATATCACTGCAGTTGCATTGACCTCTTCGAAATCCCGAATTCTCGTTGCATGCGAGAGCGAGATTTCGCCCGAGTCTATGAGCTCAGGGGAATTCGTTTCACAGCGGTCGCTGCAAAAACAATGTAGATTTCACTTAAGTAAATTGAATTTTCATACATTAACAACACAAATATTTATTAAAGCAGTTTAATAAAGTTTAATTTGAGAGAGTATGCTAGTATCAATGATGAACATAAGAAATGATGCGGTTGTTGACCATGATTACCTTTTTATTGTGACTTTTATTACTGTTGTAAGTGGCTGGTGTTAGCATAATGCTAATTTCATATTATTTTAAAGTAAAAAGCGTTGTTGTGTGGTATTTTTAATATTTGCATAATTTGGAGTTTTTGTTTTATCATATTGTGTATTCTACCTATAACTAGCCCATATGACATCGTTAACTGGACAAATAGGATTTTTTAACCTTTGATTGATAGTGTCATATGGAATATATTTGCCTACAGGCAGGCATATTGCACACAATGTACACTACTGTCCAGTTTCTGGCATCCTGCTGAGCTTTCATAATTCACCAACACTACAGTAACACCATGTGGTAATGAGAAAAAAACATGCATATTGTACCCCAATTTGCATAATTCACCACATGTTTTATGACCACAGGGTTCAATACCAATGGTAAGAAATTATGTAACGTCCGTCCCCTTTTTGTAACGTTCATCCCCTATATACGAGCGACATTAAACAAAATATCTAATTTTTTGTTCATTTTTTTTTGATAAATTATTCATATCTTAGATGCACTCTGCAAACATAAAATACATTGAAAAAAAGTGAAATTGATTCTATAAATTCAAAAAATAGAATGTGTATGCAGGTGGGGGAGGGGGGAGTCGAACGTTAAGGGGACGGACGTTCCATTTCCGTGTATATCTTTCCAAAATGACCAATTTTTTTTACATTTTATATAGTACCTCGGTACAACAACAGGTGAATGTGTATCATTCTATTTATCTTTTTGGAAGAATATATACCAAGGATGCAGTTTTTTTGTCACAAATTGAAATTTTCTGAGTTTATGTATCATTTCACAAATACACTTTTATTAAAGAAAGCAAAAATATGCCCTCGTGCTCATGCATTACAATGTGATACACGTAAATGTTATAAATATGATAAAATCAAAATTGTATGTATATTATTTTGTGTGATTTGTGTCCGTAGTGTATGGTGTAAATTTCCAATAAATATATCAAATTTCTCGTTAATACAATAAATGTATAAACAAAATAAAATGTATTTTAGTTACGTTTCAACCCCAAATAATAACAATCCAATACTATCACACACTACAAACAAATACCATAAGTAAATGATTGTGACACCTAATCATGGTGTGATATACTGTAAAGTGTATGCATTTACATATGTGTGGTACGAAACCTCAAACTGGTGGTACGAAACGTCTGTAATTCATTCAAAGCTCTCTTAAATAAAAGAAAATCATAGTTTTTTTGCAAAAAACTACATTTAGATTATATTGATATGTTATAGTCATAATGTTTTTTTTAATCATTTACCTACGTTTTAAACAAAAAGGCTCATTAACTATGTAACATGCATGTCATCAGTTGGGTCCGAAATTTGGTAGATAATACATCTATAAAAAGACAAGAATTATTAATAAAATCCGTCATGATTTCACCTTTTCGAATTGGAAAATTGCACTTAAAATATTTGATATGAGAACGTCTCTTGTCAGTTACTTGCATAACAAGAATGCTGGACTTGGATCCAAGGTCTTTCATAGCCAATTTAACCAGATGCCATATATTAGACAGGATTTGTTGAAATTAGGCAATTATAAGTTGAATATTCAGGTAAATGATCTATCGATTTATATTAAATAGGGATAACCAAAAGGTTTGTTACTGCACAGATAAACAATTCATTTTTGTGTTAGTTTACCTGTAATCTGCTGTCGGTAGTCTCAGCTGCTCTTCAACAAATCTTGTAACATAGCTCCGATTTCTAAAATTCTAAAACTTTTTTTAAAAAATAAGGAATGAAATAAAAAATGTAAAATTTATTTAATTTCAAGTGCCAAATGATACACATTATTCATTACATATCAGAACAATGTATAGATGAGGGTATTCGTCTGTACGTTTATAATACATTTACAATGTATATGTGTAAAGACCACATACATTTACAAGGTGCAGATCTTTTTGAGAAGAGTGCCTCTTGTACAACGTATTTATAATAAAGCAGGCAAAAAGATAGGTTCATAAAAAGCCTAATAATTGTTAAAAGCGTTGAGCAATGCAGATTTAGTAAACAATGATATTTCCTTGATATTTTTAGCATTTCACAAGCTGTTTCGAAATATAAATAAAATAAGATATTCTTGAAGTGGATAATTATGACCATATTTTATTCAATCTTTTGAATTTTCAATCAGTTTTGTTTATATTTTACTTAATTTCATGTTTTTTTAATGTATTTTTTTTAATGAAAATATATTTAAAGTAATTTTGTTTATTTTTAAAGAGTTTATGGATTATTCAGAGTTTGTATTTAACTATTGTAATCTAATTAGTATGAGTGCTATGTGTTAATATGAGTATCTGCTTATGATTTTATGATTTATAATTTATGAGTATCATTTTATGTTTTTTTTATATGAGCAAATTATATAAGGATCTTTGTAATACAATTGTTTTAGGGAAATTTTATATGAGTTCCTCTTATACAATTAAGTATGTTCAATTATATATAATTTGTAGGATTTTATAATGTATTCATTTTATAACATTACACGTTTATATATTTTGAAATTATTTTGGAACTTATATGAGTATCTATTTTGTAGGATTTTGAGCGTCTGTTTGATATAGTTTTATTATGTATGCAAGTTTATATGATCAAATATGTGCACTTTATATGAGAATTGTAAAGTTTTATAGGATTGATAACATGCAATTTATAATCATATATGAATTTATTATGTATTATATTTATATGAGTATCTGATTTATCTAATTATACAAGTATCTATTTTATATGATTATCAGAGTATCTGATTTATATAATTATGTATCTGTTTTATATAATTTTGTGAGTATATGTTTTATATAATTATATGAGTATCTGTTTTATATAATTATCACGGTATCTGTTTTATATAATTATGTGAGTACCTATTTTATATGATTATCAGAGTATATGTTTTATATAACTATGTGAGTATCTTTTTTATATGATTATATGAGTATTTTTATATGATTTTCAGAGTAACTATTTTGTATAATTATTTGAGTATCTGTTTTATATATTTATACAACTATCTGTTTTATATAGTATCTGTTTTATATAAATATGTGAGTATCTAGTTTATATAATTATATGAGTATTGTTTTATATGATTATCAGAGTAACTGTTTTATATAATTATATGAGTATCTATTTTATATAATTTTGTGAGTATCTATTTTATAGGATATATGAGTATCTATTTCATATAATTATGTGAGTATCTGTTTTATATAATTTTGTGAGTATCTATTTTATATGATTATCAGAGTATCTGATTTATTTAATTATGTTTATTGTTTTATATAATAATGTGAGTATATGTTTCATATAATTATGTGAGTATCTGTTTCATACGTTTATCAGAGTATCTGTTTTATATAATTATGTGGGTATCTATATGATTATATGAGTATCTGCTTTATATAAGTATGTGAGTATCTATTTTATATGATTATATGAGTATCTGTTTTATATGATAATCAGAATATCTTTTTTATATAATTATGTGAGTATCTATTTTATATGATTATATGAGTATCTGTTTTATATGATATCAGAGTATCTATTTTATATGATTATGTGAGTATCTGTTTTATATAATTATACAACTATCTGTTCAATATAAATATGCGAGTATCTATTTTGTATAAATATGTGAGTATTTGTTTTATATTATTATATGAGTATCTAGATTATATAATTATGTGAGTATCTGTTTTATATAATTATGTGAGTATCTGTTTTATATGATTATCAGGATATCTGTTTTATATAATTATATGAGTATCTATTTTATATAAGTTTGTAAGTATCTGTTTTATAGGATTATATGAGTATCTATTTTATATAATTATGTGAGTATCTGTTTTATATAATTTTGTGAGTATCTATTTTATATGATTATCAGAGTATCTGATTTGTATAATTATGTGAGTTTTTGTTTTATATGATTATCACAGTATCTGTTTTATATAATTATGTGAGTATTGTTTTATATAATTATCAGAGTATCTATTTTATATGATTATACAACTATCTGTTTTATATAAATATGTGAGTATCTGTTTTATATAATTATATGAGTATTAAGTTTATATAATTATGTGAGTATCTGTTTATATGATTATCAGAGTATCTATTTTATAGGATTATTTGAGTATCTATTTTATATAGTTATATGAGTATCTATTTTATATAATTTTGTGAGTATCTATTGTATATGACTATATGAGTATCTATTTTATATTATTATCAAAGTATCTATTTTAAATAATTATGTGAGTATCTGTTTTATATAATTATGTGAGTATATGATTTATATAATTATATGAGTATCTGTTTTATGATTATATGATTATTTTATATAATTGCATGAGTATCTGTTTTATATGTGCAAGAGGTACATTTTATATTTAGATATGTATTATTTTTGTATTATACATTATATGAATATATGTTTATACTATTAAAACTAAGGATAGTATATAAGTTTATAGTAAATAAATAAACTATTTTAAATTAAATAAGCTACAAATACGTAAATACTAACTTGCATAAATAGACAAACCCCCATTACAATTTTTTCTAATTATTCACATAAGACGCTTCTTAAAACTGAATTGCATGTTAGTTAGTAACAACAGTGAAAATATTATGTCAGTCAGTGGGATACCAAACATATCTTATGATAGTAAATATTAGTTAAATTCTTTCTTTTTAATTTTAAAGATATTTTTGTTCATGATATTTTAGTTCCAATATTTTATTCAATTCAATACAATAGTTGTTTATTTAACTCCAGTATGCATCTCCAGTAAACCACCCAATTACTGCAGAAGAATAATTAATATACAGACATAATTAGCCATTACGGTCGTACAGAATCATGGTTTATACTTCTGCGGTAACCAATCACAGATCATGATGTCAACAACTGTATTGGACTGTTTTATATGAGCAGAATGTAACAAAAATAATTGTTACATATTGCTCAAAACCTTTTCCCATCTAGCATGCAATATGTTAACTATATTAAATGCACATGAATTAAATAAATAATCTATGTTTTTTTTTAATATTAATGAAAATATTGAATATGAAATATCATGAAAATATCCTTACAAATAAATAAAACAAAAATAAAGGCAAGACTATAATGATAGGAAAGAATAATTTTCTGTGATGATTTTTTTTTAAGACCAGAAATGTTTGGTGTTCCACCAAGTTGTTAATTGTTAAATGCGCGTTAGTTTGCGTAAGCAGCAGGTCATTTCAAGAAGCCTTTAAGTGATTAATAACTGGCCTATATTTATCAAATTATCAACCATTTGTATATGTGTCATTTAGCCCTACTTAACTGATGTTTTTATTAACCTTAACTGAATGTATATTGTTTTATTTACCCTAACTGAATGTATGTCGATTTATTTGCCTTAACTGAATGTATATGGTTTTATTTACCTTATCTGAATGTATATTGTTTTATTAACCCCAACTGTAGTATATTGTTTTATTTATCTTATTAAGATGTATATTGTTTTAATTGCCCTTACTGAATGTATATTGTTTTATTTATCTTATTTAGATGTATATTGTTTTAATTGCCCTTACTGAATGTATATTGTTTTATCTATCTTATTTGGTTGTATATTGTTTCATTTGCCCTGAGTGTATTGTGTTTTAATTGCCTTAACTGAATGTTAATTGTTTTATTTAAGCTAGCTGAATGTATAATTTTTAATTGCCTTATCTGAATGTATATTGTTTTAATTGCCTTAACTGAATGTGTTTTGTTTTATATACCTAACTGAATGTATATTGGTTTATATACCCTAAATGAATGTATATTCTTTAATTCGCTTATCTGAATGTATATTGTTTTATTTGCCTTAACTGAATGTTTATTGTTTAATTGTCTATTCTGATTGTATTTGTTTTATTAACCCTATCAGTGAGTATATTTTAATTGCTCTAGTTATTTTTACATGTTAATTGCCCTCGTGGTATTGATAGACATCTGACAAACTGATCTATGTATGCACATTATGTAACGCAGTCATGTTATACAGCACTGACCAATGACCAATAGGCATACAACACAAACGGCAATTAATAATGTCCACACTGAAGTACCAGGCATATACATAACAATGATACATTTGAGTAAACAAAATAAATGGGGTGGTAAGTTTACTCTCAAACGGAAATTAACAAAAGGCCGAAATATGAAGTCGTTCGTTAACATATGCCTTTTAAAATGTTCAGAAATCAAATAAAACGGATACGGCTTAATATCAAAGAAAACAAACAACAAAAACCCATTTAAGGGACATTTCTATCTTCTGCTAAGTATTTTATATTTTACACAAGCTAACACACTACATATTAATAAACAGCAAAGCTCCCTTTAAAGTATATTTTTATCTTCAAAGTTTGGAATATTAGACAAACTAACGATCAGGGCTGCGTTCAGCAACGTTAAATTTTGCCTGGTTCCCTAAAATTATCGCGTACTGCGTGCTAATATGAGATTAAGCCAGTGTCCAGGAAAATATGTTAGCTAACGATTGCAAATGGATAATCGAACAGCCCAGTAAATACATTTGTTAAATAAGA
This sequence comes from Panopea generosa, assembly GCA_029582155.1. Classification (NCBI taxonomy): domain Eukaryota; kingdom Metazoa; phylum Mollusca; class Bivalvia; order Adapedonta; family Hiatellidae; genus Panopea; species Panopea generosa. The sequence continues at coordinate 56,097,736 of CM055897.1, forward strand.
AAATGCAGGGAATTCACCTCTAGTATGAAATATTATTATCTGGAAAACACGTTTATATCTGCCAGCTAAAATAACACTGTCGTTGATGTTATCTTCGTACAGGTCAGTGTCTGTCTCTTTCTCATTTCTGAGGCCCTCCCAGAGGGGTCCCTGTTCTCTGGATCTCTTAAAGTAATGCCTATTGTTTCCCAGATCTCCAAAAGTATTTGCCAAAGTTCCCCAAAAGTATTTTGTCCATGTTCCTCATTTCTCTAAAAGTATTTCCACTGTTCCCTAGATCTCCAAAAGTTTTAAACATAGTTCCCTGAAAGTACCAAATAGTGTTTCCTTAAGTAAAACGTCTACTATAATCTTCTCTATCATTATTTACACATAATCATAATAAGCAAAATCCATGTACTGTCTTCTTTTCCTTGTTTAAAATATCTATGGTCTATGGCTTGAATTCAGAGAAAAAGTGTTTTTTTAAGTTTCCTTAAAATGTGCTTGTAAACTCTGTGGCAGGGAGCATTTGTGGTTCAATCACGCTGGTTCAAGAACTTCAAGAATTTGTGGTTATACAAATGCTGTGCGAGTTTGGATAAGATTTTTTGAAAAATGTGGGGGGGTGCTTTAGCTTCTACAAGAAAAAGGTTAACGGATGGACGACAGACAATTTATCACGACATACGCCTCGCTGGCCTTTGGCAAATAGAACCAAAGAAGATATCGATGGAAGGACAGAAGAGACAAAAAAAATGAACCGCTGAACGGTTAATTTACAAAAGGCAATAAATACACATAAATAACAGATTTTATTGTGTCAACACGATCTAATAAAAAAAAAGTAGATGCCGGGTGGGATTGAACACCAGTCCTTACGATCCGAAATCGACGATATTAACCATTGGAATATTCTGCCTTTACTCATCTTTACATCTATCTTTGGTCGGAATTACCATCCAACATTTATTGCAGGTACATACGATTATGGGATGAAGTTGTGCAGGGGCCCAGACTAACACATAAGAAACCTTAAAAAGCTGTTTCAAGCATTCGACATCTCATTTTAAAATTGAATTATGATCAAGTATAAAAATTATACATAAAATAAGTGACTTAATTACAGAGACTGGCAGGCCAATAGCAATATAAAGTCCACGGCACTTTTAGTATTTCTAATAACTCTTCGAATCTTGGTCTGAATTTAACAATTTTGGTGCCAAAGTAAAGCTGATAAAAATTATGAACAATTCCAATTATCAATTATTTAATATTTTCTTCTGAATTCAAATTGTTGCGGATTGAAATCGAAATATGTTGAAATTTCACGAAAAAAAAAAGATTTCTAAACAAAAAACGGTAGTCTTGATTTAACAAATACCATGTACGTTTAAACAAAATACAATAAAAATAGAAATATTAGGCAGAAAGATGAAGCATTGAATTTTCCATCGGTGGCGAAAGTTTCATATTGATATTTATTGAAGTCGTTTTTCTTATTTCTTATTTCAAAAAATGGGCTAAAAAGAGAAATTGGTCACACAAAAAACTTTAATTGTAAAATTCTTCATTTCTTTAAATTTAAAAAAGAAAAATAATAATCTCTCAAATCAAGCCCTTTCTTTTGATACCATAATCACAAAAATATTTTGTTTGATTCTGGAGGATGTGTGTTTCCATGATTTAGTAAACGCCACGTGGTCTAGTGGTAAAGCACTGAACCCGTGATCTGAGGGTCGTGGGTATTTCAGTCCTTTGCCATGACTATGTGTGGTGTCCTTAAGCAAGACACTTTTTCCACATATATTTAGGACTGGTTATATACCCAGTAAGATTTCGAGCGTTATTTGTCTAAGTTGTAAGAACTTGTTTCAAAATCGAAGTAAAATAAATAGGTTCAAACTAAACTGGAAAAAGCCAAAATGTGCCACCTGATATTTAGACAAGTGCCTCCAGTTGCCTATCTCTGTTTATATGTCTCTGATAAAATTAAAAAATTAGGTACTTTTTTTCGTTATGGACAATATCCCTATATCTCTAAAATTAGGCCTTTCATCCCTGGATCTCTGAAAGTAATGGCTAATGTTCCCCAGATCTCTGAAAATAAATGGCCATGTTCTCCAAATCTCCAAAACCCCCTCATTCCTGACAGTCTGTAGACTTTAAGTTCAAACATATTTATTTTACTTCGATTGTGGAACGCGTTATTACAACTTAGACGAATCTTGCTCAAGGTTTTCCTTGGTAGAACTTGGTAGACTAAACTATAAGTCCTAGCTTATAGGTAAAAGAACAAATAATGTTTAGAATATTAAGCTCTACAATATACATAATATGCACGCCTAACCCTGCCACCAGAAGCACGTGCTCACACATGCACTATCGATCATAATTAACCCTAATTTAGGGGTTTTGATGATGTGGAAATGACCGGCTAGACGTCCCCTTTCCATTGATGACAATTAAACCCCAAACAAAGTCTGAATGAATGAAACCCAGCCCCTAAATCCTTGATAGGGGCACAAAATGGGTTTTACCCTTTTTCATACCCAAGTTGTTGGGTAATCCTTGGACTATCAATATGACCTTAGTTCGACTAAATAAACAATAAATACACGTGTGGTCAACAGGTAAGTCAATCCCTCTGCCACCTAAGGTAACTTTTTTACCTAAAATCCCCACCCCCACTTTCCAACCTTAACTCACCTTCAGTATAAACATCATTAAAGTTGACCCAAAATGACCTTGACCTATAAATTCTAATTTAGAAATCCAAGTCTTTTGAGGGATACAATCATCAACCCAGGGACACAATCATCACTCAGAGGGACACAATCGACGATTTTCAGGGACACGATCATCCATCAGAGACAATATCATCAAAAGTCGAGGGATACCATCGACAAGTTATCATCACTATCCAGTGATATATATATTCAACAAGTATTTTATTTTATTTCAGTTCATCAATTAAAATCCCCTAAGGGACTGTACATTGTCCAAAAAGAGGAATGACTAGGTCTTCTGGGAATTCGATAGAGTGATGCAAGTTCGCATATGAATTTCTTTTTGGGAAGGGGTTCGAGTTCACGAATGAATTTCAGTATTTTTTCGTGAATTTCGTGTGTTCCACTTTTTGTTCATTCCTCAAAGGCGTAGGAGCGTTTCAATTATTGGGGGTGGGGGCCAACATCGGGAGAGAGTGTATAATGATGTATATCCAGGCCAGAAATTTTATGCTAAACCTGAATATCCTGAATATTGGTGGTGGCGCCCCCCTAACCCCCTTCTCCCCACCCCCAGGGCCAATCCATGAGACCTAGGGACATGCAATTCTTATAAAGGACCCATATACGTCCAAAATCATGCTCACCATTTGTTTCCCAGTGTTTCCTATAGCAAGAAGATTTTCAAAGGTTACCTTGAATTTGACAGTTTTGGCCCCGCCCCCAATTTCCCTGTGAGTGTGGACCATGTAATTCACAATTTTGATTCACCCTTTGGTACCAAAGCTGCATACAACATTTTATTACGATTGAACTTACGTTTTTGAGAAGTCGACAAATAAAAGGCGATCGCAAAAGGTTCCTTGAGACAAAGTCTCAAGTGACCTTAAAATACAATGTGATTCAGTTTAAATTATTAGAGACTATATTAAAACATATAACTATTTACATAGCTATTAACACCTACATTTACTATAAAATGCCAAATGATGTAAAACCTTCCATTTAACTTAACTTTCCACAACAATGCTATTAAGAATCTTTTCAATCAAGAAAAGAACATTTATATACATGGTTACCTGGGTATGATTGAACGTACATTAGTGTTTGCGCAAACTGTAATGCAAATACATCCTTTGCATCATAAAAATGTTAAAACTTGAGCATAATCTGAGTCATTAATCGCTATCTAACTTTTGAAATTTGTTACAGGATCCATATAGGCATTTATGTGGTCTATATATATAAGGAAATATGTATATCCTGTGGGGCATCAGCATTCATGTCAATACTAGCTTATAAGGGCTATTTATATCCATTATATATAGAAAATGTGGGCCCTTGAAGAAACCCCACACCAAGGTGTCATTCAAAGACCCCGCAAAAGATCATATGTCTTTATATATATATATATGTGTGTGTGTGTGTGTGTGTGTGTGTGTGTGTGTGTGTGTGTTACCATATCATTTATGTCCACTATTCCGCTTTTCCGCTTGCCCGTTACATTTTCGTCTCGCGTTTTCGATTTCGGTTAGACAAACGTATATAACGGTCTAATGCTATAACATATGTTAAATAATATCTCACCTATTAGTTACTTGTCTTGCATTGTTTCGATTTTATTTTCGATAAAGCATATATTATATCTGAAGTGTTAGAACATAATCTAGATAAATATGTTTGGTCTGCAAATTATTGCAATGTATCACAATCAAAATTATAATAAAATACTGCCATCCTTTTTCTACTGTAATTCTGTACAATCTATTGTAATTATACAATTATCATATTCTGATTTTTCACTATTTTGCTGACCTTTTTCATGTTGTTTTCAAATACTAATATATGACGTTCTGTTTAAATACTTGTATTGTATCAAATGCTCTCCTGAATGGAGACTCTATCCATCTACTGTAGTGTTTATTGTGCCGTAAAACGCAAATAACATGTTATTGTAAGTAGCTCACAACTTCCCCTCACGATACCGTAGAGGAAGACAAATGACCTTTCGGGTCAAAGCATCATGTAGGTGCCTCGCCCGACTTGTTTGAGTTTAGAACCCTTATAAATATAAACAGATATTCTCGCTAGAGGATCGAATATCGTTATCCAGAAAGAAAATCAAGCGCAACTTACTGCGCTATCGAATAATATGATCAACATCAAACGATCCAAGATCTTGATTCTATCACATAGATATACATTTTAACAGATGCATAGGAGAGACCGATGTTTGGCCAGGTGTTACAACCATTTAAGTTGATTGAAGCGCTTTGGTTTTTCTTAAGGTGAGACTCCAGTTAATAGACGCAGTAAGTGAATCAGCGTTTTGACAATGACATCTTTGTAGTCGAACCGAGGTCTATAGTTGGATAATTCTAAAGTCAAACTATAGACACCATAGTCGCTCACTGAACAGTCTCATATTCCGTGTGATGATTTCATTTTTTTGCCGAGCGCATGACTAACAAATTGGTTTACAGGTACATACGTTTATGGTTTATGATTTACATACCTACATATTCAGCAGCAGCTGTATTCGTATTTGCTTACCTCTGTAAATTAAGGCAAGTTATAAGCTGACACCCTAAAGCAAATAGCTAAATGCCATTGGCAACGATTGTTTTCAAAATAATGAATGCAAAAATAAGTTATACATAAAACGGTTGGACGAACATACACATATAACAAACCATACAGACAGTCAGACAGCATCGCACCAGACACAACACATGCAGATGCGCAAGCTTAAATATCTAAATTATATATCTTCTCAACTTTATTTTAGATGATACGATTATAACAATCGGCGCAATTTTATTATATTTTTGCACTAATAAAAAGTAAGACATTTAGCGTTGAAGTTGCGGCATATACCGTTGGTACAAATATTGCGACATTTAGCATTAAAAGTGCGACATACAGGACACACACCACCATTTTCTCCCTTGAGTACTCCGGACCTACAGATGAAGGAGGTAGAAATAAAACTTTAGTTCTCTTTTTTCAGGGCTTTGTACTACAATGTTTTGTTTTTTTGCTAGCATGAGTTAAATGGTCAGTACCGCATCTAGGGCAAGTCCGGAGTACTCAAGGGAGATAATAGTGGTGTGAGTCCACAACGACGACGACAACGACGACAACGACGACGACGAAGACTCACACCACTATTATCTCCCTTGAAAGGCGGTAGAAATAAAACTTTAGTTCTCTTTTTCTTCTTTTTTCAGGGCTTTGTACTGCAATGTTTTGTTTTTTGCTAGCATGAGTTAAATGGTCAGTATCTTAGAAATCACCACTGAAAATTTGATGCTGATACCAGCTTTCTGGACAATTCTGTGTCATTTTAGAATTGTTGGTTCGAACGGCATCTAGGGCGAATAGTTGACATATTATTACTCTGTAAATTGATAGGTCTCACAAAAGCATTGAATTTAAAAAAAACCATCCTGGTCAAGGTATACTTTTTTTTTCTTTATAATTGCATATCTTAAACCAGTGAAGAATTTGAGCCCAGACACATGCTGCAGAATTTAATTTTTCACTCTGTTTTGGACATAAATGTTACAATGGAGCCCTATGGTCGGCCCGGTGTCAGTATAATGTGACTGGGTGGAGTATCATACCATGTGTCTGCGGCTTGATATTCCAGTGTGATAGCGCTTAGAATACTGTCTCAAGTAGACACCGTCGCGATATGACTGAAAAATTGTTGAAAGCGACGACGACGACGACGACGACGACGACAACAACAACAACAATAACAGCATTGGATTTAAAAAAAACAACCTGGTCAAGGTATATATTTAGCGTTGGTTGCGACATTCAACGTCAGTATTGCGACATATAACATTGGTTGCGACATTTAGCGTCGGTGCGACATTTAACGTTGTCACAACTGTGTTAGCTCTGATCCGAGTAGTATAATAATCTTTACTTAAAAATATAATAATTTGTTAAGTTTGTAAGATAGGCCCAGGACGTTTTTGTGACCAAAAGTATGTTTTATTGTTTCAGCATGATTTTTGCAAAACGAACAGAGATTTGATTTATTCTGCATAGAATCAATTGCAGATTAAAGTCATTACTATGTTTAAAAGATACATTACGTCGTTTAGTTACAACTGACTTTCCATTTACATCAACATCTTTTTCCCATTCCGTGGATGCTACTGGGTTTTCGTGTTTGGATTTAATCCTATCATATATGTATTTGCATCCTTTATTATTTTCAGATAAAACTGATATTGACAGACAAAATAATGGATCTTTTGATTTAGAGCTAGAGTATGGAAACAAAACGTGAATAGGTGGATATGAGGCCCGCGTATTCTAAAAAATGTGTTACAACACCGTTTTGTTGTGTCATTTCAGCAAGTGTTATAAAAATCCATTACCGTTCATTAAATCATTGAGGAAAAGTATAGGCATTACCTTTCTTAATATATTTCTTTATTAAGTCACTTTAACCTCCCACCTTAATAAAAGGATTATGCCACAATGGCATAACTTGAAATTCATGCCATGCATATGGTGTATTTTTTTTTTTTAGAAATTTCATATATCAGTTTAAAACAACTTTCCAGAATTGATTTTTAATTGTTTCTAAACTATTTTCAATAAAAACAGCTCCAAAAGCACCAAAATGATTAAGTGTCTTATACTTTGATTTTTAACGAGTCAAGGTTTAACATTCAAAGTCCCCTCGATGCGTAGTCTTTATAAATTACTGTTCTTTTTATTTTGTCTTGTTTTTTTATTACATAAAAAATAACAAATTAATTTCTTTTATAGTTTCCGCATCAGGATTAGGCAATGCAAAAACAATGTGAATTATTTTTAAAATTGCTAAAGTTTTTATAACTCTCATGTTTCCAACTGGATTTAAAATTGTTCTTCATCATGTAATGAGCAGATTCTTTATATCTCGATTATTAGTATTATTATAATTAAGCCTGACCATTGAGTCGAGATTTGTAAATTTATTCCAATTTAATTATATATAACCACATATTTTTGTTTGGCAATCTCTTTTGCACCTATCCATATAACTTTAATTTGATCAATGTTAATGTTAAGACCGGAGATACTTGCAGGGAAATTTAACACTTTTAATGCATTCCTAAGAGATTTTAAGACATGTTATGTTGTATCGAAAGGGTGAATTCAGTAGATGAGGGGATGGGGGGAGGGCGCACCCGGCGCGCTCCCCACCTAAAATTTGGCAAGCATAGGTTTTTCTTCTACACATTTACTCTGAACTCAAGTTATCATTTAAACGATTTGTGTTAAAACAATTAAAGCACGTATTTGATGTACATAAAATATGTACAAACTTACTACTTCTAGCATGATGCCCCCTCTAAACTGAAATCCTGGATCCGCCCCTGTATCCTGTCCATACACATATATGAAAACTGTAAATTGCTCCACATTCTTGCCAACTCGTAATTGCAAGTATGAACAAAATACACACAATTAAATTAATCAAATGTGCAATACATACATAAAATAAAATCAACATTTTTTTTTTAAAAATCATAACAATTTAGTTACCTCATACTGCACCCCCCCCCCCCCCCCCCCACACACACACACACATGCACACACATGTACAATGTTTGGTATCAATCCATAACAGCCACTGCCAGTATATACCTGCATATCAACTGATATATTTTGTCTTTTTACACACGTTACATCTGTGTTTTTTAAACGTAATACATTAACAACAGTTTCAATAATAGAACTTATACAGATTAACTTGAAAATGAAAATAAAAAGAGACTACATGTGCACAAAGATATAGATTTTGTATATGAAGGGTTTATGGTTGGAATAATTATACATATAATGGTTTATAAACATTTGCATTCAAAATCTGATAATAGAATTAACTCTTAGTAAATCAAATATGCATTTAACAAAGTTCAGTTTTATCATCAGTACCTCCAAAACAATAACAGTGTTGCATATTAAAATTATAATTTATAAAGACCCATATATGCAGCAATGTCAGTTCATTTAACCTGATCATCCTCTTTTTCATGGAGAAACGTGTACTTGGAACAATATATCAGTCAGAAAGTTAATAAATATTTGTTTCAATGATAAGTCAAATGTTAATACAGATCAAATTTAATAAGGACTTATGTATTTCTGCTGCCTCGTACATACTAATAAGTTTTCTCACTCTTCCGTTTATATTGTCATTTTTTTTCTTTATATAAGAATTAAATAGCAAATGTATTCAACACGATCCTAGTGAATGTGTTAAATATTAACAGTAAAAAGAAAAACAAATCCACAACGAAAGAGCACAGCAATATTTAGATAGTCAATAGTATTGCCGTCACCCAGTTATTCAATCTCCACTGTGGTGTAAGCTGGTCGGGTTCAAATGTTAAGGTTTTCCAAGATGGCGGCCTGTGATTACGATTTGTGGTCGGTTTAGATAACAGTTTTAGAAGGCGGAGTCATGTACATAGAAATTACATTTGTTGTTGGTGATTTTTCGGTACATAGACAATGCTCTTGCAGTATCTAATCATTAATACATTCACTATGAAATTTGATTTTATACCTTAAATTGATAATCATTCAGGTTTACACTGTTCAGATGTTTCTACTGCAATACGACAGGAATATTTTCTTCGACACTTGAACATTGCATAAGTATGCATTCAAGTCTCGTCCTTAAAATTAAACGCAGAGTATTAAATAGTGAAACAGGTTTTCTAACTTTGAACTTCAATGTAATTCCTGATATACAATAAGTTTAATCAAACTTTGACAATCGGAAAACCAATATTTATTTATCTATGTCGGTATAATAAGACAAAATTATTAATTAAGTTATTCACAATTAACGTAAATTTAGCACACATGTATAAATTGTTTCTTTGGAAATCCGATATCTAAAACCTCCGTGGAAACCCACCTTTTTATCTCGCTTCTAAAATAACTTCTTCCTTCAAGTAAAACTTCTTAAAACTCCTAAAACTGTCGATTTCAAGTCAAAACATATATATAACATATATTTTGACTAATCCAATTGTTTGATAAAATATGGATTATGTTTAAATACCAATCATTGTTATGACAAAAGGTGCTAAAATCGAAAGCCTTATTGTATGTACTAGTTGAGGAAATATACATTATGCAACAAAGCGACACCTGTCAAAACAAACATTTATACAAATCTCTCTTGTTTATATCTCTTGTAATTATATAAAGAATGGTATATGATGTTAAACATGTATCTTGTTTTGACACGAATTATTCTACGAGACGTTAATCAACAAAAAAACCCAATAAAATACGTTAATGAAAACACCAGAATAACATGTGTTCACATTCATACACAATGAAAATTTATAACAGCAAAATGACTTTAAATCTGCGAGTGTCAAAGAAAATATATAACTAGAAAATGATGACACAATTTTTACTGAAAATGTGCGACATAACAAAACTAATAAAAACTGCCAATCCATTTACAATCATTGACAATGATTTTGGAAATGACAGGCAATATTTTACTAACCAAAGTGCTAATAGCATTGATCTCGTTTTCTGAACTGTATTTCATTATATCCTGTATATCAGTCGATACTTCATCCGGTTGTTTGTTATTCACTACTTTATCAAAATGCAATTGTTTTTCATTCAAGGACCGTAAGACAATATCTTTGTTCAATGAACTTCCAGTTACCTTTGCAATATTTCAGAGTTTATGCAACTGGGCACTTAATTGTTTAGCATAACGTATTTAAATACCGTTCTCTTCACTTGCATTGTTGTGAAGGTTTTGTAATTACTTTGTATACTCAAATAAACGTGTTTTTCTTTTACATACAAGTGTCCGGCAAACTTAAGAATGACAACTATAAAGCATATTTTATCGACTAGGTCTAGCAGATATTTAATGGTTTCAGATAATCGTACATGTCAGTTTCTAATGAGCTAATTAAAAAAAAACAAATTTTGATTTTCTCCAGTCTGGACCACTTGACTTTTTAGTTTAGCTCGTTTAATGCCAAATCTTTGGTCACATTAATTTTCACTTTGAAGTTCTTGTATGCTACCACATACATGTTAATGCCACCAACAATAAGCCTGTCAATTCTTTTTTTTATCATTGTGTTGAATATCACTTACATACTTTTTTGGCGAATTTCTAAATCATCGAGTTTTTCAGGTATTGATTGTATTGTACGGTTTTCACTTTCTGTTTTATCAACCCTCTCTGTTAAGGTTGGTGGTTTTTCAAATCGAAACAAATCTGTAACACCACTTTTGTTTGTTCTCCCTGCATTAACCTTTTTACTATCAACACAGAGTGTATATGTCTTGGAATCAATTGTCTGTGCAGCTAATCTGTCTACCATTTGGTTTAACGTTCCTGGTTTTATAATATGACTTTCATCATTACTGCTAGCTTTTGAGATTGTGGCTTTGAAAGTTGAATGGTACAGCAGAATTTACCTCGGCGTCACCATGATTAACATCTTGTCATGGATTTTCAATTTTATTTCCTCGATTATTTTGGCCCGTTCATGAAGTTAAGCCATTTACCATGGCATAAACAGTACCCTATTCGTTAAAATATGCGATTTCGTTTATATCATCAAATTGAAATTTTTGTGCAACCTTATGCGGCGTCGATGTTTGTAATCTATTTTGAAAGCGATTTTTAGTTGGCGAATTTTCTTCCACTAACAAATTGCCGATACCAAAGTCTTTTCTAAAATCATTGCCAATGATTCTGATTGAGCACATAACATACTCACAAACTGGCTCTACTATTTTATTTGTTTTCTGAAGAATACCGGTAACACCTGAACAGTGTATACATAGAAGAAAATCAATTTAAGGTATAAAATAGAATTTCATTGCGAATGTTGAATTTATTAATAATGATTAAATACTGCAAGAGCATTGTCTATGTACCGAATAATTACAAACAACAAATGTAATACCCATGTACATGACCCCGCCTTCTAAAAAAATATGTTTTACAAATGCATTTTTGTATTGTTTCGACTTAAAATGAATAAACTTATGCATGTATTATTGAAAAGTGTCAATTAATATTGAAAAATCATTTTCAATGAACTTGGCTTCAGGATGATATGAAATGGATCTGAACACCACCTGTTGTGATGTGGCTCCAGTCAATAACGGGGATGATATGATATGGCTCTGAACACCACCTGTTGTGATGTGGCGTTAGTAAATAACGCGGATGATGTGATATTGCTCTGAACACCACCTGTTGTGATGTGGCTCCAGTCAATAACGGGGATGATGTGATATGGCTCTGAACACCAAATGATGCGAAGTCGCATCAGTAAATAACGTGGATGATGTGATATGGCTCTGAACACCACATGTTGTGATGTGGCTCCAGTCAATAATGGGGATGATATAATATGGATCTGAACACCACCTGTTGTGATGTGGCTCCAGTCAAAAACGGGACTGATGTGATTCGGCTCTGAACACCACATGTTGTGATGTGGCTTCAGTCAATAACGGGGATAGTGTGATATGGCTCTGAACACCAAATGTTGTGATGTGGCTCCAGTCAATAATGGGGATGATATAATATGGATCTGAACACCACCTGTTGTGATGTGGCTCCAGTCAATAACAGGGATGATGTGATTCGGCTCTGGACACCACCTGTTCCGATGTGGCTCCAGTCAATAACGGGGATAGTGTGATATGGCTCTGAACACCAAATGTTGCAATGTGTCATCAGTGAACAACGGGGATGATGTGATATGGCTCTGAACACCACTTGTTGTGATGTGGCTTCAGTCAATAACGGAGATGATATGATATGGCTCGGAACACCACATGTTGTGATGTGGCTCGAGTCAATAACGGGGATGATGTGATATGACTCTGAACACCACATGTTGCGATGTGGCTCCAGTAAATAACGGGGATGATATGATATGGCTCTGAACACCACCTGTTGTGATGTTGCGTCAGTCAATAACGGGGATGATATGATATGGCTCTGAACACTACCTGTTGCGATGTGGCTCAAGTAAAAAGCAGATATGATGCGATATTGCTCTGAACACTATCTGTTGTGATGTGGGGTCAGTAAATAACGGGGATGATCTGATATGGGTCTGAACACCACCTGTTGTGATTTGGCTACAGCAAATAACTGGGATGATATGATATAGCTCTGAACACCACCTGTCGTGATGTGGCTCCATTAATAACGGGGATGGTATGACATGACTCTGAACAGCACATGTTGTGATGTGGCTCCATTATTAACGGAGATGATATAATATGGCTCTGAACACCACCTGTTGTGATGTGGCGTCAGAAAATAACGGGGATGATGTGATATGGCTCTGAACACCACCTGTTGTGATGTGGCTCCAGTCAATATTGGGGATGATATGATATGGCTCTGCAAACCATCTGTTGCGATGTAGCGTCAGTAAATAACGGGGATGATGTGATATGGCTCTGAACACCACCTGTTGAGATATGGCTCCAGTCAATAATACGGATGCTTTGATATGGATCTGAACATTACCTGTTGTGATGTGGCTCAAGTCAATAACGGGGATGATGTGATACGGCTTTGAACACCACCTGTTGTGATGTGGCTTCAATCAATAAAGAGGATGGTGTGATATGGCTCTGAACACCACTTGCTGTGATGTGACTTCAGTAAATAACGGGGGTAATATGATATTGCACTGAACACCACCTGTTGCGATGTCGCGTCAATAAATAACGGGGATGATATGATAAGGCTCTGGACACTGCCTGTTGTGATGAGGCGTCTGTAAATCATTGATACGATATGATATGGCTCTGAACACCACCTGTTGTGATGTGGCGTCAGTAAATAACGGAGATGATGTAATATGGCTCTGAACGCTTCCTGTTGTGATGTTGCGTCAATAAATAACGGGGAAGATATGATACGGCTCTGAACACCACCTGTTGTGATGTGGCGTCAATAAATAATGGAGATGATGTAATATGACTCTGAACACTTCCTGTTGTGATGTGGCGTCAATAAATAACGGGGAAGATATGATACGGCTCTGAACACCACCTGTTGCGATATGGATCCAGTCAATAACAGGGATGATGTGATATCGTTCTGAACACCACATGTTGTGATGTGGCTCCAGTAAATTACGGGGATGATGTAATATGGCTCTGAACAGCACTTGTTGTGAGGTGGTGTCAGTAAATAACGGGGACGATATGATATGACTCTGAACACCACCGGTTGTGATGTGGAGTCAGTAAACAACAGGGATGATATGATATGGCTCTGAAAACCATCTGTTGTGATATGGCGTCAATATATAACGAGGATGATACGATAAGGCTCAGAATACCATCGGTTGTGATGTGGCGTCAATAAATAATGGGTCTGATATGATAAGGCTCCGAACACTACCTGTTGTGATATTGCGTGGGTAAATAACGGAGATGATATGATATGTCTCTGAACACCACCTGTTGTGATGTGGCGTCAGTAAATAACGCGGATAATGTGATATTGCTCTGAACACCACCTGTTGTGATGTGGCTCCAGCAAATAACGGGATGATGTGATATGATCTGAACAACACCAGTTGTTATGTGGCATCAGTAAATAACGGGGACGTTGTGATATGGTTCTGAACACCACCTGTTATGACATGGCGTCAGTAAATAACGGGAATGTTGTGACATGGCTCTGAACAGTACCTGTTGTGATGTGGCTCCAGTCAATAATGGGGATGATATGATATGCCTCTGAACACCACCTGTCGTGATGTGGCGTCATTAATAAAGGGGATGATAGGATAAGGCTCTGGACACTACCTGTTGTGATGAGGCGTCTGTAAATGATGGATACGATATGATAAGGCTCTGAACACCACCTGTTGTGATGTGGCTCGAGTCAATAACGGGGATGATGTGATATGGCTTTGAAAACTACATGTTGTGATGTGGCCTCAGTAAATATCGTGGACATTGTGATATGGCTCTGAACACCAGCTGTTGTGATGTGGCATCAGTAAATAATGGGGATGGTATGATATGGCTCTGAATACCACCTGTTGTAATGTGGTGTCAGCAAATAACGGAGATGATGTAATATAGCTCTGAACACTACCTTTTTTGATGTGGCGCTAGTAAATAACGGGGATGATACGAAACGGCTCTTAAAACCACATGTTGTGATGTGGCGTCAGTAGATAGCGGAGATGATGTGATACGACTCTGAACACTACCTGTTGTGATTTGGTTTCAGTAAATAACTGAGATGACATGATATGGCTCTGAACACCACCTGTTGTTATTTGGCTTCAGTATATAACGGTGATGATTTGATATGGCTTTGAACACTACCTGTTGTGATGTGGCTCCAGTCATTAACGGGGATGATGTGATATGCCTTTGAAAACTACCTGTTGTGATGTGGCCTCAGTAAATATCGTGGACATTGTGATATGGCTCTGAACACCAGATGTTGTGATGTGGCATCAGTAAATAACGGGGATGGTATGATATGGCTCTGAACAGCTGAACACCACCGGTTGTGATGTGGCGTCAGTAAATAACAGAGAGGATGTAGTATGGCTCTGAACACTACATGTTGTGATGTGGATCAAGTCAATAACGGGGATGATGTGATATGGTTCTGAACACTACCTGTTGTGTTATGTGTCAGATTATAACGGGAATGATTTGATATGGCTATGAACACCACCTGTTGTGATGTGGAGTCAGTCAACAACGGGGACGATGTGGTATGGCTCTGAACACCACCTGTTGTGAAGTGGTGTCAGTAAATAACGGAGAAGATATGATATTGCTCTGAACACTACCTGTTATGATATGGCGTCAGTTAATAACGGGGATAATAGGATATGGCTCTGAATATTACTTATTGTGATGCGGCGTCAGTAAATAACGGCGACGATGTGATATTGCTCTGAATACCACCTGTTGCGATGTGGCTAATGTCAAGGACGGGGATGATATGATTAGGCTCAGAACACCACCTGTTGTGATGTTGCGTCAGAAAATAAGGGGGATAATGTGATATGGCTCTGAACTCCACCTGTTGTGATGTGGCGTTAGTAAATAACGGAGATGATATGATATGGCTATGAACATCACCTGGTGTGAAGTGGCGTCAGTAAATAACGGGGATTATATGATATGGTTTGAACACCACATGTTATGATGTGGCGTCAGTAAATATCGGGGATGATGTGATATGGCTCTGAACACTACCTGTTTTGATGTGGCGTCAGTAAATAACGGGGATGATGTGATATGGCTATGAATACCACTTATTGTGATGTGGAGTCAGTAAATAACGGGGATAATATGATATGGCTCTGAACACCACCTGTTTTGATGTGGCTCCAGTCAATAACAGGGATGATATGATATGGTTCTGAATAACACCTGTTGTGATATGGCGTCAGTAAAAAACGGTGATGTTGTGATATGGCTATGAATACCACCTGTTGTGATGTGGCGTCAGTCAATAAAGGGGATGGTATGATATGGCTCTGAACACTATATGTTGCGATGTAGCGTCAGTTAATAACGGGGATGATGTTATATGGCTCTGAACACCACTAGTTGCGATGTTGCTCCAGTCAATAAAGGGGATGATATGATTTGACTTTAAACACCAACTGTTGTAATGTGGCGTCAGTAAATAACGGGGAAGAATTGATATGGCTCTGAAAACCAGCTGTTGTGATGTTGCATCAGTAAATAAAGGGAATGATATGATATGGCACTGAACACCACCTGTCGTGAAGTGGCGTCAGTAAATAACGAGGATGATATGATATGGCTCTGAACACCACCTGTTGCGATGTGGCGTCAGTAAATAATGGGGATGATATAATATGGCTCCGACAATCACCTGTTGTGATGTGGCGTCAGTAAATAATGGGGATGATATGATATGGCTCTCAACACTACCTGTTGTGATGAGGCGTCAGTGAATAACTGCGATGATATGATATGGCTCTGAACACCACCTGTTGTGATGTGGCGTCAGTAAATAACGGAGATGATGTAATATGGCTCTGAAAACCACCTGTTGTGATGTGGCGTAAGTAAATATCGGGGATTATATGTAACGGCTCTGAACAGCACCTGTTGTGATGTGGCATCAGTAAATAACGGAGATGATATGATATTTGCTGTGAAAACCATCTGTTGTGATGTGGCTCCAGTCAATAACAGGGATGATGTGATATGGCTCTGAACAGCACTTGTTGTGATGTGGTGTCAGTAAATAACGGGGACGATGTGATATGACTCTGAACAACACCTGTTGTGATGTGGCGTCAGTAAATAACGGGGATTATATGATATGGCTCTGAACACCACCTGTTGTGTTGTGGCGTCAATAAATAACGAGGATGATATGATATGGCTCTGACGACCACCTGTAGAAATGTGTCGTCAATAACAGAGATGATATGTTATGTCTCTGAACACCACCAGTTGTGATGTTGCGTTAGTAAATAACGGGGATGATACGATATGGCTCTGAACAAAACATTTTGTGATGTGACTCTATAAATATCGGTGATGATATCATATGGCTCTGAAAAATTACCTGTTGTGATGTGGCATCAGTAAATAACGGGGATGATGTAATATGGCTTTGAACACAACCTGTTGTGATGTGGCGTCAGTAATTAACGGGAATGTTGAGATATGGCTCTGAACACCACCTGTTGTGATGTGGCTCCAGTCAATAACGGGGATGATGTGATATGGCTTTGAAAACTACTTTTTGTGATGTGGCCTCAGTAAATATTGTGGACATTGTGATATGGCTCTGAACACCAGCTGTTGTGATGTGGCATCAGTAAATAACGGGGATGGTATGATATGGCTCTGAACAGCTGAACACAACCTGTTGTGATGTGGCGTCAGTAAATAACGGAGATGATGTAATATGGGTCTGAACACTACATGTTGTGATGTGGCTCCAGTCAATAACGGGGATGATGTGATATGGTTCTGAACACTACCTATTGTGATATGTGTCAGATTATTACGGGAATGATTTGATATGGCTATGAACACCACCTGCTGTGATATGATGTCAGTAAATAACGGAGAAGATATGATATTGCTCTGAACAATACCTGTTATGATATGGCGTCAGTTAATAACGGGGATGATGTGATATTGCTCTGAATACTACCTATTGTAATATGGCGTCAGTAAATAACGGTGATGATGTGATATTGCTCTGAATACCACCTGTTGAGATGTGGCTAATGTCAAGAACGGGGATGATATGATTAGGCTCAGAACACCACATGTTGTGATGTTGCGTCAGAAAATAACGGGGATGATGTGATATGGCTCTGAACTCCAACTGTTGTGATGTGGCGTCAGAAAATAACGGAGATGATATGATATGGCTATGAACACCACCTGCTGTGATGTGGCGTCAGTAAATAACGGGGACGATGTGATATGGCTCTGAACACCACCTGTTGTGAAGTGGTGTTAGTAAATAACGGAGATGATATGATATATCTATGAACATCACCTGCTGTGATGTGGCGTCAGTAAATATCGAGGATGATGTGATATGTCTCTGAACTCTATCTGTTTTGATGTGGCCTCAGTAAATAACGGGGATGATGTGATATGGCTATGAATACCACTTATTGTGATGTTGAGTCAGTAAATAACGGGGATGATATGATATGGTTCTGAACAACACCCGTTGTGATATGGCGTCAGTAAATAACGGAGATGATATGATATGGCTCTGAACACCACATGTTGCGATGTTGCTCCATTCAATAACGGGGATGACATGATATGCCTCTGATTACTATCTGTTGTGATATGGCGTCAGTAAATAACGGAGATGATATGATATGGCTCTTAACACTACCTGTTGTGATGAGACTTTAGTCAATAATAGAGATGAAATGATATGGCTATAAATACCACCTGTTGTAATATGGTGTCAGTAAATAACGGAGATGATGTAATATGGTTCTGAACACTACCTGTTGTGATGTGGCGCTAGTAAATAACGGGGATGATACGAAACGGCTCTTAAAACCACATGTTGTGATGTAGCGTCAGTAAATAGCGGAGATGATGTGATACGGCTCTGAACACTACCTGTTGTGATTTGGTTTCAGTAAATTACTGAGATGATATGATATGGCTCTGAACATTACTAAATGTGATGTGGCATCAGTAAATATCGGGGATGTTGTGATATGGCTCTGATCACCACCTGTTGTGATGTGGCTCCAGTCAATAACAGGGATAACGTGATATGGCTCTGAACACTACCAGTTGTTATTTGGCTTCAGTATATAACAGTGATGATATGATATGGCTATGAACACTTCCTGTTGTGATGTTGCGTCAGTAAATAACGGAGATGATATGATATGGCTCAGAACACCACTTGTTGTGATGTGGCTCCAGTCAATAACGGGGATGATGTGATATGGCTTTGAAAACTACTTTTTGTGATGTGGCCTCAGTAAATATTGTGGACATTGTGATATGGCTCTGAACACCAGCTGTTGTGATGTGGCATCAGCAAATAACGGGGATGGTATGATATGGCTCTGAACAGCTGAACACCACCTGTTGTGATGTGGAGTCAGTAAATAACGGAGATGATGTAATATGGGTCTGAACACTACATGTTGTGATATGGCTCCAGTCAATAACGGGGATGATGTGATATGGTTCTGAACACTACCTATTGTGATATGTGTCAGATTATTACGGGAATGATTTGATATGGCTATGAACACCACCTGCTGTGATATGATGTCAATAAATAACGGAGAAGATATGATATTGCTCTGAACAATACCTGTTGTGATGAAGAGTCTGTAAATAATGGAGATGAAATGATATGGCTATGAATACCACCTGTTGTAATGTGGTGTCAGTAAATAACGGAGATGATGTAATATGGGTCTGAACACTACATGTTGTGATATGGCTCCAGTCAATAACGGGGATGATGTGATATGGTTCTGAACACTACCTATTGTGATATGTGTCAGATTATTACGGGAATGATTTGATATGGCTATGAACACCACCTGCTGTGATATGATGTCAATAAATAACGGAGAAGATATGATATTGCTCTGAACAATACCTGTTGTGATGAAGAGTCTGTAAATAATGGAGATGAAATGATATGGCTATGAATACCACCTGTTGTAATGTGGTGTCAGTAAATAACGGAGATGATGTAATATAGCTCTGAACACTACCTGTTGTGATGTGGCACTAGTAAATAACAGAGATGATACGAAACGGCTCTTAAAACCACATGTTATGATGTGGCGTCAGTAAATATCGGGGATGTTGTGATATGGCTCTGAACACCACCTGTTGTGATGTGGCATCAGTAAATAACGGGGATGATATGATATGGCTCTGAACACCACCTGTTGTGATGTGGCGTCAGTAAATAACGGGGATGATATGATATGGCTCTGAACACCACCTGTTGTGATGTGGCATCAGTAAATAACGGGGATAATATGATATGGCTCTGAACACCACCAGTTGTGATGTGGCTCCAGTCAATAACAGGGATAATGTGATATGGCTCTGATCATTACCTCTTGTTATTTGGCTTCAGTATATAACAGTGATGATATGATATGGCTTTGAACAAAACATGTCGTGATATGAAGTCAGTAAATAACGGGGTTGATATGATATGGTTCTGAACATTTCCTGTTGTGATGTTGCGTCAGTAAATAACGGACGTGATATGATATGGCTCTGAACACAACCTGTTGTGATGTGGCTCCGTTCATTAACGGGGATGATGTGATATGACTTTGAAAACTACCTGTTGTGATGTGGCCACAGTAAATATCGTGGACATTGTGATATGGCTCTGAACACCAGCTGTTGTGATGTGGCATCAGTAAATAACGGAGATGATGTAATATGGCTCTGAACACTACATTGTGTGATGTGGCTCCAGTCAATAATGGGGAAGATGTGATATGGCTCTGAAAACCAGCTGTTTTGATGTGGCGTCAGTAAATAACGGGATGATATGATATGGCTCTGAACACTACATGTTTTGATGTGGCGTCAGTATATAACGGGGATGATATGACCTGGCTCTGAAAACCACATGTTGTGATGTGACGTCAGTAAATAACGGAGATGATGTGATATGGTTCTGAACACCCCCTGTTGTGATATGGCATCAGTAAATAACAGGAATGATATTATATGGCTCTGAAAATAACATGTTGTGATGTGGCTCTAGTCAATAACGTGGATGATGTGATATTGCTCTGAACACCACCTGTTGTAATGTGGCTCCAGCAACAACGGGAATGATGTGATATGGATCTGAACTGCACTTGTTATGATGTGGTGTCAGTTAATAACGGGGATGATGTGATGTGGCTCTGAACACCACCTGTTGTGATGTTGCGTTATTAAATAACGGAGATGATATGATATGGATTTGAACACCACCTATTGTTATATGGCGTCAGTAAATAACAGAGATGACATGATATGACTCTGCTCACCACCTGTTGTGATATGCATCAGTAACTAACGGGGATGATATGATAGTGCTCTGAACACTATCTATTAAGATGTGACGTCAGTACATAACGGTGATTTTGTGATATGGCTCTGAACACCACCTGTTGTGATGAGGCGTCAGTATGTAACGGGGATGTTGTGCTATGGCTCAGAACACTACCTGTTGTGATGTGGCGTCAGTAAATAACGGGGATAATATGATATGGCTCTGAACACCACCTGTTTTGATGTGGCTCCAGTCAATAACAGGGATAATGTGATATGGCTCTGAACACTATACCTGTTGTGATTTGGCTTCAGTATATAACGGGGATGATATGATATGGCTCTAAACAATACATGTCGTGATGTGGAGTCAGTAAATAGTGGGGATGATATGATATGTCTCTGAACACTACCTTTTGTGATTTGGAGTCAGTAATTAACGGAAATGATATGATATGGCTCTGAACATCTCCTGTTGTGATTTGGCTCCAGTCAATAACGTGGATGATGTGAAATGGCTTTGAAAACTACCTATTGTGATGTGACGTCAGTTAATATCGTGGACGTTGTGATATGGCTCTGAACACCAGCTGTTGTGTTGTGGCATTAGTAAATAACGGGGATTGTATGATATGGCTCTGAACAGCTGAACACCACCTGTTGTGATGTGGCGTCAGTAAATTACGGAGATGATGTAATATGGCTTTGATCACCACCTGTTATGATGTGGCTCCAGTCAATAACGGGGATGATGAGATATGGTTCTGGACACTACCTGTTGTGATATAACGTCAGTTAATAACGGGAATGATTTGATATGGCTATGAACACCATATGTTGTGATGTGGCGTTAGTAAATAACGGGGACGATGTGATATGGCTCTAAACACCACCTGTTGTGTTGTGGCGACAGTAAATAACGGCGATTTTATGATATGGCTCTGAACACCACCTGTTGTGATGTGACGTCAGTATATAACGGGGATAATATGATATGGATCTGAACCCCACCTGTTGTGATGTGGCGTCAGTAAATAACGGGGAAGGTATGATATGGCTCTGAACACTACCTGTTGTGATGTGGCGTCAGTAAATAACGGGGATGATGTGATATGGCTCTGAATATCGGATGTTGCGTCAGTAAATATCGGCGATAATATGATATGGCTCTGAACACTACCTTTATATGATGTGAGTCAAGTAAATTATGGGAATGGTGTGATATTGCTCTGAACACCACCAGTTGTGATGTGACCTCAGAAAATAACGTGGATAATATGATATGCTTCTGAACACCACCTGTTGTGATATGGCGTCAGTGAATAACGGGGATGGTATTATATGGTTCTGAATGTGGCTCCAGTCAATAACAGGGATTATGTGATATGGTTTTGAACACTACCTGTTGTGATGTGGCGTCAGTAAATAACGGGGATGATATGATATTGCTCTGAACACCACTTATTGTGATGTGGCTCCCTTTAATAACGGGGATGTTGTGATATGGCTCTGAACACCACCTATTGTGATGTGGCTCCCTTTAATAACGGGGATGATGTGATATGGCTCTGAACACCACCTATTGTGATATGGCGTCAGTAAATAACGGAGATGCTGTGATATGGCTCTGAACAGCACCTGTTGTGATGTGACTCCACAAAATAACGGGGATTATGTGATATGGCTCTGAACACCACATGTTGTGATGTGGCATCAGTAAATAACGAGGATGGTGTGATATGGCTCTGAACACCACCTGTTGTGATCTGGCGTCAGTAAATATTGGGGATGATATGATATGGCTCTCAACACCACATGTTGTGATGTGGTGTCAGTAAATAACGGGGATGGTGTGATATGGCTCTGAACACTATCTGTTGTGATGTGGCGTCAGTAAATAACTCGGACGATGTGATATGGCTCTGAACATGTCACATGTTGTGATGTGGCTCCATTCAATAACGGGGATAATGTAATATGACTCTGAACACTACCTGTTGTGGTTGTACTCCGGTATGTAATGAGGACGATGTGATATGGCTATGAACACTACCAGTTGTTATGTGGCTCCAGTAAATAATGGAGACGATGTGATATGGCTGTTACACCACCTGTTTTGATGTGGCCCCAGTAACTAACGGGGATAAGGTGATATGACTCTGAACACTACCTGTTGTGATGTGGCTATAGTAAAAAACAGGGATTATGTGATATGACTTTGAACACTACTTTTATATAATGTGGCTCCAGTTAATAACGGATATGATGCGATATGGCTCTGAACACTACCTGTTGTGATGCGGCACTAGTAAATAATGGGGATGATGTGATATGGCTCTGAACACTACTTTTATATAATATGACTATGCTACCTGTATATGATGTGTCACTAGTAAATAATTGCGATGATGTGATATGGATTTGAACACTACCTGTATATAATGTGGCTGCAGTAAATAACGGATACGATGTGATATGGCTCTGAACACTTCATATTATGATGCGGCACAAGTAAAGTATGTATATGATGTGATATGGCTCTGAACACTACCTGTTGTGGTGCGACTACCGTAAATAACGGGGATGATGTAATATGGCTCAGAACACTACATATTATGATGCGGCACAAGTAAATAATGAATATGATGTGATATGGCTCTGAACACCACCTGTTGTGGTGCGACTCCGGTAAATAACGGGGATGATGTGATATGGCTCTGACCACAAACTTTTTATGATGAAACATAATAAAGGGGAAAATGGCATATGACTATGTTACCTGTATATGATGAGGCTCAAGCGAATAACGGATATGATGTGATAATAGTACATAATGGGGATGATGTGATATGGCTTTGAACACTATATGTTTGCGATGTGGCTACAGTACACATCGAGGATGATGTTATACGGCTCTGAACACTTCCTGTTGTGATATGATTCCAGTAAATATTGTGGATGATGTGATATGGCTCTGAACACCACCTGTTTTGATGTGGCTACAGTAAATAACGGGGATGATGTGATATGGCTCTGAACACTTCCTTTATATGATGTGGCGCCGGTAAATAACGCAGATGATGTGACAAGGCTCTGAACACTACATGTTGTGATGTGGCTACAGTAAATAACGGCGATGTTGTGATATGGCTCTGAACACTACCTGTTGCGATATGATTCCAGTAAATATTGGTGATGATGTGATATGGCTCTGAATTCTACCTTTATATGATGTGGCTCCGGTAAATAACGTGGATGATGTGACAAGGCTCTGAACACTACATGTTGTGATGTGGCTACAGTAAATAACGGGGATGTTGTGATATGGCTCTGAACAATACCTGTTGTGATGTGGCGTCAGTAAATAACGGGGATGATATGATACGGCTCTGAAAACCACCTGTTGTGATGTGGCGTCAGTAAATAACGGAGATGATGTGATATAGCTCTGAACACCAAATGTTGTGATGTGACATCAGTTAATAACAGGAATGATATTATATGGCTCTGAATACTACCTGTTATGAAGTGGCTCAAGTCAATAACATGGATGATGTGATATCGCTCTGAACACTAAATGTTGTGATGTGGCATCAGTTAATAACAGGAATGATATTATATGGCTCTGAATACTACCTGTTATGAAGTGGCTCAAGTCAATAACATGGATGATGTGATATGGCTCTGAAAAGCACTTGTTATGATGTGGTGTCAGTAAATAACGGGGACGATGTGATTTCGTTCTGAATACTACCTGTTGTAATGTGGCGTCAGTAAATAACAGGGATGATATGATATGGCTCTGAACACCACATTTTGCGATGTGACTCCAGTAAATATCGGGAACAATATCATATGGATCTGAACACTATCTGTTGTAATGTGGCATCAGTAAATAACGGGGATGATGTGATATGGCTCTGAACACCACCTGCTGTGATGTGGCGTTAGTAAATAACGGGGATGTTGTGATATGGCTCTGAACACTACCTGTTGTGATGTGGAGTCAGTAAATAACGGGGATGATATATATGTCTCTGAACACCACATTTTGCGATGTTGCTCCAGTCAATAACGGGGATGACATGATTTGCCTATGAACACCACCTGTTGTGATATGGCGTCAGTAAATAACTTGGATGATATGATATGGCTCTGAAGACTGCCTGTTGTGATGAGGCGTCAGTAAATAACGGAGATGAAATGATATGGCTATAAACACCGCCTGTTGTAATGTGGTGTCAGTAAAAAATAGAGATGATGTAATATGGCTCTGAACACTACCTGTTGTGATGTGGCGTTAGTAAATAACGGGGATGATATGATACCGCTCTGAAAACCACCTGTTGTGATGTGGCGTCAGTAAATAACGGAGATGATGTGATACGGCTCTGAACACTTTCTGTTGTGATGTGGTTTCAGTAAATAACTGAGATGATATGATATGGCTCTGAACATTACCAAATGTGATGTGGCATCAGCAAATATCGGGGATGTTGTGATATGGCTTTGAACACCACCTGTTGTGATTTGACACCAGTAAATAACGGGGATAATATGATATGGCTCTGATCACCACCTGTTGTGATGTGGCTCCAGTCAATAACAGGGATAATGTGATATGGCTCTGAACACTACCTGTTGTGATGTGGCGTTAGTAAATAACGGGGATGATATGATACCGCTCTGAACACCACCTGTTGTGATGTGGCGTCAGTAAATAACGGAGATGATGTGATACGGCTCTGAACACTTTCTGTTGTGATGTGGTTTCAGTAAATAACTGAGATGATATGATATGGCTCTGAACATTACCAAATGTGATGTGGCATCAGCAAATATCGGGGATGTTGTGATATGGCTTTGAACACCACCTGTTGTGATTTGACACCAGTAAATAACGGGGATAATATGATATGGCTCTGATCACCACCTGTTGTGATGTGGCTCCAGTCAATAACAGGGATAATGTGATATGGCTCTGAACACTACCTGTTGTGATTTGGCGTCAGTATATAACAAGGATGATATGATATGGCTCTGAACAATACATGTCGTGATGTGCAGTCAGTAAATAACGGGAATGATATGATATGGCTCTGAACACTTCCTGTTATGATGTGGCGTCAGTAAATAACGGAGATGATATGATATGGCTCTGATCACCACCTGTTGTGATGTGGCTTTAGTCAATAACGTGGATGATATGATATGGCTTTGAAAACTACCTTTTTGTGATGTGGCGTCAGTAAATATCGTGGATGTTGTGAGATGGCTCTGAACACCAGCTGTTGTGATGAGGCATCAGTAAATAACGGGGATGGTATGATATGGTTCTGAACATCTGAACAACACCTGTTGTGATGTGGCGTAAGTAAATAACTGAGATGATGTAATATGGCTCTGAACTCTACCTGTTGTGATGTGGCTCCCGTCAATAACGGGAATGATGTGATATGGTTCTGAACACTACCTGTTGTGATATAGCATCAGTTAATAACGGGAATGATTTGACATGACTATGAACACCACCTGTTGTGATGTGGTGTCAGTAAATTACGGGGACGATATGATATGGCCCTGAACACCACCTGTTGTGAAGTGGCGTCAGTAAATATCGGAGACGATATGATATGGCTCTGAACACTACCTTTTGTGATATGACGTCAGTCAATAACTGGGATGATATGATATGGCTCGGAACACTACCTATTGTGATGTGGCGTCAGTAAATAATGGGGATAATGTGATATGGCTCTTAATACCACCTGTTGCAATGTGGCTAAAGTCAAAGACGAAGATGATATGATTTGGCTCTGAACACCATCTGCTCTGATGTGGCGACAGTAAATAACGCGGATGATGTGATATGGTTCTTAACACCACCTATTGTGATGTTGCTCCAGTCAATAACGGGAAGATATGATATGGCTCTGCACACCATCAGTTGCGATGTTTCGTTAGTAAATATCTGGGATGATGTGATATGGCTCTGAACACCACCTGTTGTGATGTGGCTCCAGTCAATAATTGGGATGATATGATATGGATCTGAACACCACCTGTTGTGATGTGGCTCCAGTCAATAACGGGGATGATATGATTCGGCTCTGAACACCACCTGTTGTGATGTGGCTCCAGTCAATAACGGGGATAGTGTGATATCGCTCTGAACACCAAATATTGCAATGTGGCATCAGTGAATAACGGGGATGACGTGATATGGCTCTGAACACCACTTGTTGCAATGTGGCTCTAGTCAATAACGGAGATGATATGATATGACTCTGAACACCACATGTTGCGATGAAGCTCCAGTAAATAACGGTTATGATTTGATATGGCTCTGAACACCACCTGTTGTGATGTTGCACCAGTCAATAACGGGGATAATAAGATATAGCTCTAACACCACCTGTTGCGATGTGGCTCAAGTAAAAAGCAGATACGATGCGATATTGCTCTTAACATCACCTGTTGTGATGTGGCATCAGTAAATAACGGGGATAATATGATATGGCTCTGAACACCACCTGTTGTTATTTGGCGTCAGTATATAACGATGATGATATGGCTTTGAACAATACATGTCGTGATGTGGAGTCAGTAAATAACAGGGATGATATGATATGGCTCGGAACACCACCTGTTGTGATGTTGCTTCAGTAAATAACGGAGATGATATGATATGGCTCTGAACACCACCTGTTGTGGTGTGGCTCCAGTCAATAACGGGGATGATGTGATATGGCTTTGAAAACTACATGTTGTGTTGTGGCCTCAGTATATATCGTGGACTTTGTGATATGGCTCTGAACACCAGCTGTTGTGATGTGGCATCAGTAAATAACAGGGATGGTATAATATGGCTCTGAACAGCTGAACACCACCTGTTGTGATGCGGCGTCAGTAAATAACGAGATGATGTAATATGGCTCTGAACACTACATGTTGTGATGTGGCGTTAGTAAATAACGGGGATGTTGTGATATGGCTCTGAACACTACCTGTTGTGATGTGGAGTCAGTAAATAACGGGGATGATATATATGTCTCTGAACACCACATGTTGCGATGTTGCTCCAGTCAATAACGGGGATGACATGATTTGCCTATGAACACCACCTGTTGTGATATGGCGTCAGTAAATAACTTGGATGATATGATATGGCTCTGAAGACTGCCTGTTGTGATGAGGCGTCAGTAAATAACGGAGATGAAATGATATGGCTATAAACACCGCCTGTTGTAATGTGGTGTCAGTAAAAAATAGAGATGATGTAATATGGCTCTGAACACTACTTGTTGTGATGTGGCGTTAGTAAATAACGGGGATGATATGATACCGCTCTGAAAACCACCTGTTGTGATGTGGCGTCAGTAAATAACGGAGATGATGTGATACGGCTCTGAACACTTTCTGTTGTGATTTGGTTTCAGTAAATAACTGAGATGATATGATATGGCTCTGAACATTACCAAATGTGATGTGGCATCAGCAAATATCGGGGATGTTGTGATATGGCTTTGAACACCACCTGTTGTGATTTGACACCAGTTAATAACGGGGATAATATGATATGGCTCTGATCACCACCTGTTGTGATGTGGCTCCAGTCAATAACAGGGATAATGTGATATGGCTCTGAACACTACCTGTTGTGATTTGGCGTCAGTATATAACAAGGATGATATGATATGGCTCTGAACAATACATGTCGTGATGTGGAGTCAGTAAATAACGGGAATGATATGATATGGCTCTGAACACTTCCTGTTATGATGTGGCGTCAGTAAATAACGGAGATGATATGATATGGCTCTGAACACAACATGTTGTGATGTGGCTTCAGTCAATAACGTGGATGATATGATATGGCTTTGAAAACTACCTTTTTGTGATGTGGCGTCAGTAAATATCGTGGATGTTGTGATATGGCTCTGAACACCAGCTGTTGTGATGAGGCATCAGTAAATAACGGGGATGGTATGATATGGTTCTGAACATCTGAACAACACCTGTTGTGATGTGGCGTAAGTAAATAACGGAGATGATGTAATATGGCTCTGAACTCTACCTGTTGTGATGTGGCTCCCGTCAATAACGGGGATGATGTGATATGGTTCTGAACACTACCTGTTGTGATATAGCATCAGTTAATAACGGGAATGATTTGATATGACTATGAACACCACCTGTTGTGATGTGGTGTCAGTAAATTACGGGGACGATATGATATGGCTCTGAACACCACCTGTTGTGAAGTGGCGTCAGTAAATATCGGAGACGATATGATATGGCTCTGAACACTACCTATTGTGATGTGGCGTCAGTAAATAATGGGGATAATGTGATATGGCTCTAAATACCACCTGTTGCAATGTGGCTAAAGTCAAAGACGAAGATGATATGATTTGGCTCTGAACACCATCTGCTCTGATGTGGCGACAGTAAAAAACGCGGATGATGTGATATGGTTCTTGACACCACCTATTGTGATGTTGCTCCAGTCAATAACGGGAAGATATGATATGGCTCTGCACACCATCAGTTGCGATGTTGCGTTAGTAAATAACTGGGATGATGTGATATGGCTCTGAACACCACCTGTTGTGATGTGGCTCCAGTCAATAATTGGGATGATATGATATGGATCTGAACACCACCTGTTGTGATGTGGCTCCAGTCAATAACGGGGATGATATGATTCGGCTCTGAACACCACCTGTTGTGATGTGGCTCCAGTCAATAACGGGGATAGTGTGATATCGCTCTGAACACCAAATATTGCAATGTGGCATCAGTGAATAACGGGGATGACGTGATATGGCTCTGAACACCACTTGTTGCAATGTGGCTCTAGTCAATAACGGAGATGATATGATATGACTCTGAACACCACATGTTGCGATGAAGCTCCAGTAAATAACGGTTATGATTTGATATGGCTCTGAACACCACCTGTTGTGATGTTGCACCAGTCAATAACGGGGATAATAAGATATAGCTCTAACACCACCTGTTGCGATGTGGCTCAAGTAAAAAGCAGATACGATGCGATATTGCTCTTAACATCACCTGTTGTGATGTGGCATCAGTAAATAACGGGGATAATATGATATGGCTCTGAACACCACCTGTTGTTATTTGGCTTCAGTATATAACGATGATGATATGGCTTTGAACAATACATGTCGTGATGTGGAGTCAGTAAATAACGGGGATGATATGATATGGCTCGGAACACTACCTTTTGTGATGTTGCTTCAGTAAATAACGGAGATGATATGATATGGCTCTGAACACCACCTGTTGTGATGTGGCTCCAGTCAATAACGGGGATGATGTGATATGGCTTTGAAAACTACATGTTGTGTTGTGGCCTCAGTATATATCGTGGACTTTGTGATATGGCTCTGAACACCAGCTGTTGTGATGTGGCATCAGTAAATAACAGGGATGGTATAATATGGCTCTGAACAGCTGAACACCACCTGTTGTGATGTGGCGTCAGTAAATAACGGAGATGATGTAATATGGCTCTGAACACTACATGTTGTGATGTGGCGTTAGTAAATAACGGGGATGTTGTGATATGGCTCTGAACACTACCTGTTGTGATGTGGAGTCAGTAAATAACGGGGATGATATATATGTCTCTGAACACCACATGTTGCGATGTGGCATCAGTCAATAACGGGGATGACATGATTTGCCTATGAACACCACCTGTTGTGATATGGCGTCAGTAAATAACTTGGATGATATGATATGGCTCTGAAGACTGCCTGTTGTGATGAGGCGTCAGTAAATAACGGAGATGAAATGATATGGCTATAAACACCGCCTGTTGTAATGTGGTGTCAGTAAAAAATGGAGATGATGTAATATGGCTCTGAACACTACTTGTTGTGATGTGGCGTTAGTAAATAACGGGGATGATATGATACCGCTCTGAAAACCACCTGTTGTGATGTGGCGTCAGTAAATAACGGAGATGATGTGATACGGCTCTGAACACTACCTGTTGTGATGTGGCGTCAGTAAATAACGGAGATGATGTGATATGGCTCTGAACGCTTCCTGTTGTGATGTGGCGTTAGTAAATAACGGGGATGATATGATACCGCTCTGAAAACCACCTGTTGTGATGTGGCGTCAGTAAATAACGGAGATGATGTGATACGACTCTGAACACTTTCTGTTGTGATGTGGTTTCAGTAAATAACTGAGATGATATGATATGGCTCTGAACATTACCAAATGTGATGTGGCATCAGCAAATATCGGGGATGTTGTGATATGGCTTTGAACACCACCTGTTGTGATTTGACACCAGTAAATAACGGGGATAATATGATATGGCTCTGATCACCACCTGTTGTGATGTGGCTCCAGTCAATAACAGGGATAATGTGATATGGCTCTGAACACTACCTGTTGTGATTTGGCGTCAGTATATAACAAGGATGATATGATATGGCTCTGAACAATACATGTCGTGATAATGAGTCAGTAAATAACGGGGGTGATATGATGTGGCTCTGAACACTACCTGTTGTGATGTGGCGTCAGTAAATAACGGAGATGAGATGATATGGCTCTGAACACAACCTGTTGTGATGTGGCTCCAGTCAATAACGTGGATGATATGATATGGCTTTGAAAACTACCTTTTTGTGATGTGGCGTCAGTAAATATTGTGGATGTTGTGATATGACTCTGAACACCAGCTGTTGTGATGAGGCATCAGTAAATAACGGTGATGGTATGATATGGTTCTGAACATTTGAACAACACCTGTTGTGATGTGGCGTAAGTAAATAACGGAGATGATGTAATATGGCTCTGAACTCTACATGTTGTGATGTGGCTCCCGTCAATAACGGGGATGATGTGATATGGTTCTGAACATTACCTGTTGAGATATAGCGTCAGTTAATAACGGGAATGATTTGATATGACTATGAACACCACCTGTTGTGATGTGGCGTCAGTAAATTACGGGGACGATATGATATGGCCCTGAACACCACCTGTTGTGAAGTGGCGTCAGTAAATAACGGAGAAGATATGATATTGCTCTGAACACTACCTATTGTGATATGACGTCAGTAAATAACGGCGATGATGTGATATTGCTCTGAATACCACCTGTTGGGATGTGGCTAATGTCAAGGACGGGGATGATATGATTAGGCTCAGAACACCACCTGTTGTGATGTTGCGTCAGAAAATAACGGGGATGATGTGATATTTCTCTGAACTCCACCTGTTGTGATATGGCGTCAGTAAATAACGGAGATGATATGATATGGCTATGAACATCACCTGCTGTGATGTGGCGTCAGTAAATATCGGGAATGATGTAATATGGCTCTCAACACCACATGTTGTGATGTGGTGTCAGTAAATAACGGGGATGGTGTGATATGGCTCTGAACACTATCTGTTGTGATGTGGCGTCAGTAAATAACTCGGATGATATGATATGGCTCTGAACATGTCACATGTTGTGATGACGCTCCATTTAATAACGGGGATAATGTAATATGACTCTGAACACTACCTGTTGTGGTTGTACTCCTGTAAGTAATGAGGACGATGTGATATGGCTATGAACACTACCTTTATATGATGTTGCTGCATTAAATAACGGGGATGATGTGATATGGCTTTGAACACTACCAGTTGTTATGTGGCTCCAGTAAATAATGAAGACGATGTGATATGGCTGTTACACCACCTGTTTTGATGTGGCCCCAGTAACAAACGGGGATAAGGTGATATGACTCTGAACACTACCTGTTGTGATGTGGCTCCGGTAAATAACGTGAATGATGTGACAAGGCTCTGAACACTACCTGTTGTGATGTGGCTACAGTAAATAACGGTGATGTTGTGATATGGCTCTGAACACTACATGTTGTGAAGTGTCTACAGTAAATATTGGTGATGATGTGATATGGCTCTGAACACCACCTGTTGTGACGTGACTCCAGTAAATACCTGATATGGTACTTGTTGTGATGCAGCTCTAATAAATAACAGGGATGGTGTGATATACCTCTATTATGAGTTGATGGTTAGATTCTTGTCTAACCGGTTAGAGTGTGGTATAGCTCTGTTACCTATTGCGATGTGGTTCTATGTAACTAACCAATTATAGTGTGGTATAGCTATGTTACCTGTTGTGGTGTGGTTCTTTGTAACTAAACGGTTAGAGTGTGGCATAGCTCTGTTACCTGTTGTGGTGTGGTTTTATGTAACTAACCAGTTATAATGTGGTATAGCTCTGTTACCTGTTGTTGTGTGGTTCCATGTAACTAACCGGTTAGAGTGTGTTATAGCTATGTGACCTGTTGTGGTGTGGTTCTATGTAACTAACCAGTTATAGTGTGGTAAAGCTATGTTACTTGCCATCGATGTGCTTCTATGTAACTAACCAGTTATAGTGTGGTATAGCTCTGTTACCTGTTATGGTGTGGTTCTATGGAGTGTAGTATAGCTCTGTTACCTGTTGTGATGTGGTTCTGTGTAACTAACTAGTTATAGAGTGGTATGGCTATGTTACTTGCCATCGATGTGCTTCTATGTAACTAACCAGTTATAGTGTGGTATAGCTCTGTTACCTGTTATGGTGTGATTCTAATAAATAACAAAGATTGTGTTGTGTGGCACTGTTACCTGTTGTGGTATGGTTCTGTATAACTAACCGGTTATAGTGTGGTACAGCTCTGTTACCTCTTGTGATGTGGTTCTATGTAGTTAACCGGTTATAGTGTGGTGTAGATCTGTTTCCTCTTGTGATGTGGTTCTATGTAGTTTACCGGTTATAGTGTGGTATAGCCCTGTTACCTGTTTAGGTGTGGTTCTATGTAACTAACCAGTTATAGTATGGTATAAATCTGTAACCTGTTGATAATGTGGTTCTATGCAAATAACTGGTTAGATTGTGGTATAGCTCTGTTATCTGTCGTGGTTTGGTTCTAAGTAACTAACCAGTTATAGTATGGTATAAATCTGTAACCTGTTGATGATGTGGTTCTACGTAACTAACTGGTTATTTTGTGGTAAAGCTCTGTTACCTGTTTATAGTGTGATTCTAATAAATAACAAAGATTGTGTGATGTGGCACGGTTACCTGTGGTTGTATGGTTCTATGTGACTAACAAGTTATAGTGTGATATAGCTCTGTTACCTGTTGTGGTGTTGTTATATTTAACTAACCGGTTATTGTGTGATATAGATCTGGCACCTGTTGTGGTGTGGTTATATTTAACTAACCAGTTATAGTGTGATATAGCTCTGTTACCTGTTTACAGTGTGGTTCTACCTAACTAACTGGTTATAGTATGGTACAGTTCTGCTACATGTTTATAGTGAGGTTCTACATAACTAACCGGTTATAGTCGGGTATAGCTCTGTTATCTTTTGTGGTGTGGTTCTATATAACTAACCGGTTATACTGGGGTATAGCTCTATAACCTGTTGTGGCATGGTTCTATGTAACTAACCAGTTATAGTGTGATATAGCTCTGTTACCTGTTTGTAGTGTGGTTCTGCCTAACTAACTGGTTATAGTGTGGTAAAGCTCTGCTACCTGTTTATAGTGTGGTTCTTCATAACTAACCGGTTATAGTTGGGTATAGCTCTGTTATCTTTTGTGGTGTGGTTCTATGTAACTAACCGGTTATACTGGGGTATAGCTCTATAACCTGTTGTGGCATGTTTCTATGTAACTAACCAGTTATAGTGTGATATAGCTCTGTTACCTGTTTAAAGTGTGGTTCTAGTAAATAACAAAGAATGTGTGGTTGGCATTGTTACCTGTTGTGATGTGGTTCTATGTAACTAAGCTGTAACTAAGCTGTTATAGTGTGGTACAGCTCTGTAACCTGTTGATGGTGTGGTTCTAGCAAATAACAAAGATTGTGTGATGTGGCTCTGTTACCTGTTGTGGTGTGGTTCTATGTAACTAAGCTGTTATAGTGTGGTATAGCTCTGTTACCTGTTGTGATATGGTTCTATGTAACTAACCAGTTATAGTGTGGTACAGCTCTGTAACCTGTTGATGGTGTGGTTCTAGCAAATAACAAAGATTGTGTGATTTGGCTCTGTTACCAGTTTTGGTGTGGTTCTATGTAACTAATCGGTTATAGTGTGGTACAACTCTGTTACCTGTTTCTGATGTGGTTGTAGAAAATAACAAAGATTGTGTGATGTTGCTCTGTTACCTGTTGTGGTGTGGTTCTAGCAAATAACAGAGATTGTGTGATGTGGCTCTGTTACCTGTTGTTGTGTGGTTCTATGTAACTAACCGGTTATAGTTCTATATAGCTCTGTTACCTATTGTGGTGTGGTTCTATGTAACTAACCTGTTATAGTGTTATATAGCTCTGCTACCTGTTGTGGTGTGGTTCTATGTGACTAACCAGTTATAGTGTGATATAGCTCTGTTACTTGTTGTGGTATGGTTCTATGTAACTAACCGGTTATAGTGTGATATAGCTTTGTTACCTGTTGCGGTGTGGTTATATGTATCTAACGGTTATAGTGCTATATAGCTTAGTTACCTGTTGTGGTGTGGTTGTATGTAACCAATCTATTATAGTGTTATATAGATCTGTTACCTGTTGTTGTATATTTTATGTAACTAACCGGTTATAGTGTGATATACCTCTGTTACCTGTTGTGGTGTGGTTTTATGTAACTAACTGGTAATAGTGTGATATAGCTCTGTGACCTATTTCTAATGTGGTTCTAGTAAATAACAAAGATTGTGTGGTGTGGCTCTGTTACCTGTTGTGGTGTGATTCTATGTAACTAACTGGTTATAGTTTGGTTTAGCTCTGACACCTGTTGTGGTATGGATTTATGTAGCTAACTGGTTATAGTGTGGTATAACTCTGTTACATATTTTTAATGTGGTTCTAATAAATAATAAAGATTGTGTGGTGTGGATTTGTTACATGTACCTGTTGTGGTGTGGCTCTGTTACTTGTTGTGGTGTGGTTCTATGTAACTAACCAGATATTGTATGGTTTTGCTCTGGCATCTTTTTCTGATGTGGTTCTAGTAAATAACAAAGATTGTGTGATATAGCTCTGTTACCTGTTGTGGTGTGGTTCTATGTAACTAACCTGTTATAATGTGATATAGCTCTGTTACCTATCGTGGTGTGGTTCTATGTAACTAACCTGTTATAATGTGATATAGCTCTGTTACCTGTTGTGGTGTGGTTCTATGTAACTAACCTGTTATAATGTGATATAGCTCTGTTACTTGTTGTGGTGTGGTTCTGTGTAACTAACCTGTTATAGTGTGATATAGCTCTGTTACCTGTTGTGGTGTGGTTATATGTAACTAACGGTTATAGTGCTATATAGCTTAGTTACTTGGTGTGGTGTGGTTCTATGTAACAAACCTGTTATAGTGTGATATAGCTCTGTTACCTATGGTGGTGTGGTTCTATGTAACTAACCTGTTATAATGTGATATAGCTCTGTTACCTGTTGTGGTGTGGTTCTATGTAACTAACCTGTTATAATGTGATATAGCTCTGTTACCTGTTGTGGTGTGGTTCTATGTAACTAACCTGTTATACTGTGATATAGCTCTGTTACCTGTTGTGGTGTGGTTGTATGTAACTAACCTGTTATACTGTGATATAGCTCTGTTACCTATTGTGGTGTGGTTCTATGTAACTAACCTGTTATACTGTGATATAGCTCTGTTACCTGTTGTGGTGTGGTTGTATGTAACTAACCTGTTATACTGTGATATAGCTCTGTTACCTATGGTGGTGTGGTTCTATGTAACTAACTGGTTAAAGTGTAGTATAGATCTGTTACCTGTTTCTAGTGTGTATTTAGTGTGTATCTAGTAAATAACAAAGAGTGTGCTATGCGGCTCTGTTACCTTTTGTGGTGTGGTTATATGTAACTAGCCAGTTATAGTTTGGTATAGGTTTGTTACCTGTTGATGATGTGGTTCCATTTAACTAACCGATTATAGTGTGACATAGCAATGTTACCTGTTGTGGTGTGGTTTTATGTAACTAACCAGTTATAGTGTGATATAGCTCTGTTACCTGTTGTGGTGTGGTTGTATGTAACTACCCGTTATAGTGTTGTATAGCTCTGTTACCTGTTTCTAGTTTGGTTTTATGTAACTAACCGGTTATAGTGTGGTATAGCTCTGTTTCCTGTTGTGGTGTGGTTCTACGTAACTAACCATTTATAGTGTGGTATAGCTCTGTTACCTGTTGTGGTATGGTGCTGTGTAACTTACCGGTTATGGTGTGGTATAGCTCTGTTACCTCTTTATACTGTGGTCATAGTAAATAACAAAGATTGTGTGATGTGGCACTGTTACCTGTTTTGGTTGGTTCTATGTAACTTACCGGTTAATGTGTGATATACCTATTTACCTGTTGTGGTGTGGTTCTTTGTAACTTACTGGTTATAGTGTGATATAGCTCTGGCACCTGTTGTGGTGTGGTTCTATGTAACAAACCGGTAATAGTGTGGTATAGCTCTGGCACCTGTTGTGGTGTGGTTTTATGTAACTAACAGGTTAAAGTGTGATATTGCTCTGTTAACTGTTGTGGTGTGGTTCTATGTATTTACCAGATATAATGGGGTATAGCTCTGTTATCTGTTGTGGTGCGGTTCTATGTAACTTACTGGTTATAATGTGGTACAGCTCTGTTACCTGTTTATTGTGTGGTTCTAGTAAATAACAAAGATTGTGTGATATGGCTCTGTTAACTGTGGTGGTATGGTTCTATGTAACTAACCGGCAATAGTGTTATATAGCTCTGTTACCTGTTGTGGTGTGGTTCTATGTAACTAACATATTATAGTGTTATATAGCTCTGTTACCTGTTGTGGTATATTCTATGTAACTAACCTGTTATACTGTTATGTAGCTCTGTTACCTGTTTATAGTGTGGTTCTAATAAATAACAAAGATTGTGTGATATGGCTCTGTTACCTGTGGTGGTATGGTTCTATGTAACTAACCGATTATAGTGTGATATAGCTCTTCTACCTGTGTATGATGTCGCTGTAGTTAGAAACAGAGACTGTTGTTGTGGCTCTGTTATCTGTTGTGGTATGGTTCTATGTAACTAACCGATTATAGTGTGATATAGCTCTTCTACCTGTGTATGATGTCGCTGTAGTTAGAAACAGAGACTGTTGTTGTGGCTCTGTTATCTGTTGTGGTATGGTTCTATGTAACTAACCGGTTATTGTGTGATATAGCTCTGTTACCTGTTTATAGTGTGGTTCTAGTAAATAACAGAGATTGTGTGATGTGGCACTGTTACTTGTTGTGGTATGGTTCTATGTAACTTATCGGTGACGATGTGGTATGACTATGTTACCTGTCTATTGTTTCGATCTAATAAATATTAGGAATTGTGTACCTTGGCTCTGTTTCCTGATGTAGTGTGGCTCTATGTAACTGGCCGGGGACGGCGTGGTATGGATTTGTTACCTATAGTGGTGAGCTGTGGGTAGTGTGACATTTAGTAAATAATCCATGTGTGATATAACTCTGTTTATCAAACCATTTTTGCTTAAAAGTGTGTCTTTAGGAATACTATATGATGATATGTGTATATACAACTAAGTTACTTATGTGTTTATGTAATTAGTAGTATTTAGTGGTGATGCTTATACAAGCGTCTGTTATCATTATTTTTGTCACAAAATAAAAAACACACCAATCCTTCGTTGTTCCTTCACTACAATTATATTCATCAGAAGGTGACAAAATCTGATATATATGGCAACTGGTTGGTTATTCCCACTTACTAACTTTACACTCATGTTTTTCACTATATTTATATTTAAATAAAACATTTGAAAGTAAAGAAAAGAGAATTATAGAATTTAATTAATGCGAAACACTATACTTGTTTTCAAAGGCTGGTGGTATTTTTAGATTAAATCGCAATAGATTACTCCGCTGTTATAGTTGATATTGTCAAAGTTCTTTTTACATTTCATAACTTGTGTATAAAGGATATCGATATAAAGATAAATGGCTTAGTGTGTGTATAACCGTGCT
Organism: Panopea generosa; assembly: GCA_029582155.1. NCBI lineage: Eukaryota > Metazoa > Mollusca > Bivalvia > Adapedonta > Hiatellidae > Panopea > Panopea generosa. Next base: position 56,137,131 of record CM055897.1, read on the forward strand.
CAATCAGTCGAGTCAGATAAGTCCAAATGAAAATGGCGTCTAAACGTACATAGCAACCCGGATCGATTTCGTTTAGAGGATAACTTTATCGGTGTTAAATTCAGTTGGATTTATGATATTTTGCACCTAGAAATAGCAATTACAGGCTACATGAGAGTGGGAGAAAAACGGTCGACGGAGAATGGGTCCTCGTGGACCACAGATGCTACAAAAAGCAAGGATAAGACAGAAAAGGAGAGGTATAGCCGACCGAAAATCCGCTGTAAGTTGTATAACTATATATTTCACAGTTCCTTTCGTTTTCACACATGCCTGTCTGCTATCTTAATATCACTCCGTAACAAGGTAGTGAGAGTAAGGTATTCAGAACAAATAATCGGCCACGTTCGTAACAAGGTAGTGAGAGTAGAGTAGTCATACAACAAACAATCGGCCACGTTCGTAACAAGGTAGTGAGAGTAGGGTAGTCATAGAACAAATAATCGGCCACGTTCGTAACAAGGTAGTGAGAGTAGGGAAGTCATAGAACAAACAATCGGCCACGTTCGTAACAAGGTAGTGAGAGTAGAGTAGTCATACAACAAACAATCGGCCACGTTCGTAACAAGGTAGTGAGAGTAGGGTAGTCATAGAACAAATAATCGGCCACGTTCGTAACAAGGTAGTGAGAGTAGGGTAGTCATAGAACAAACAATCGGCCACGTTCGTAACAAGGTAGTGAGAGTAGGGTAGTCATAGAACAAACAATCGGCCACGTTCGTAACAAGGTAGTGAGAGTAGGGTAGTCATAGAACAAACAATCAGCCACGTTCGTAACAAGGTAGTGAGAGTAGGGTAGTCATAGAACAAACAATCGGCCACGTTCGTAACAAGGTAGTGAGAGTAGGGTAGTCATAGAACAAACAATCGGCCACGTTCGTAACAAGGTAGTGAGAGTAGGGTAGTCATAGAACAAACAATCGGCCACGTTCGTTACAAGGTAGTGAGAGTAGGGTAGTCATAGAACAAACAATCGGCCACGTTCGTAACAAGGTAGTGAAAGTAGTGTAGTCATACAACAAATAATCGGCCACGTTCGACACTTTTGCAAAATAACTGTCGATAAACTATTTGATATATGTATATTTATATTTGAAAATGTATATTCATGATACAAACTACTACCAAATTTCCGGGGCTGCAATGTATTGGATGTGTTGACTGCTCACTCTAGAGGTTGCGGGTTCGATTCCCGGCTCGACCCGATGTCTCTCAAAACAATACTTAGTACTGGTTCTACCCATGACGCAGACTCGAAAGTGGGTCATATAAGCTCTTGGCTTTCTTCGCAATAAAGCTAAAATAAATAAGTGTAAACTAAACTACCGAATTTCCAATATTGACTAAATAAGTATGACTTTCGAGTCATCCATTTTAGCAATTCGAGCGTGATTTGTCTAAGTTGTAAGAACTTGTTTTTGTCTAAGTTGTAAGAACTTGTTTCACAATAGAAGTAAAATAAATAAGTTAAACTGTCATTTTAGCATATCTGACTTTATGAGTGTCCGTTAATTTTAAGATTTTGTTAAATATACGTCCAACGCCTATATTTTACACTGGATCGGTCAAAGTAGTGCATAGTAGTTATTTAATTATAAGCTCAGCCGTGGGAGGGGTCTTCCTTGGCTAAATGATTTGAGGGACTGCCTCACTTACCCATCGCCACTTTAAACTCCATGTTAACATGACAACTCACATTTTCTATAGGAAATTTACACAGGAGTTATATAACTTTGACAAGTAATTCAACTGGTTAATCGAATAATTTCGTTTGAATCATCGAAAATAACATTTCTCATACTACACACAAACTGAGGTTAAATTTTGCACCCGACCGTGTCGTCCAATAAGTTGTTCAGGTCACAATTAGTACGTATTTTCTCACTATCATGTGATCATTTACGTTGGAATGACTAGTTCGCAAGTAGCCAAAATCGTCAGACATATTGTTGTTGTTGTTGTTGTTGTATGGTGTGTAGTGTTGCATTTAACACCTTTTCAGTAATATCGCGACGGTGTCGAGATATATAATAACCATGCTATATTTGCTAAATATATATCGATGGTTACAATTATGAATTTAGGAATATTGTATATTACAACTCGTTAATTTTCCATTATAAAAAGTAACGTATTTAATATATTATATTAAAAATAACTGCAATTTCGCTATTATATTATTTCTGATAAATTTATGTAAAGACTTGAATTGTAAAACTATTGTTTTAATTCATATAAAAGTTAGACGTTTGGATATTTGTACATTATACCGATTCAAAATTGCTATCACTTCGTTAAATTGGTTCTCACAGATTGCCAAATTATTTAATGGCTTGGCATATTTATGACACAATTTGACTTAAAGTTATCACGATAACAAATTTGCGGTTTTATGGTTTGCCTCTTTGTTCCATTAGGATATTTTGCCCATAATGCAAAGGGTGTTAATTTGATCAATGTGGTCCTCTTTTACACTCCAATTGGTTACGCTATCACGTTGTTTTCTATTATCACGTCGACTGCTTTTGCGCAGATTTGGACAATATAGTTTATATTTAGGCCTTATGAAGTTTTCAATCTTGCATTACGAAGAAAATAAAAATTGCTGACATAAAAGTAATATAAAAAATATATTACATTATTAACCGATGCAAGGATTTTCTACAATATTATTTCAATTAAAAGAACTGTATACTTCATCAACAAAATCAGATAACTGTATATGATAAAACGTGATTACTGAACTCCTTGTTGCAATCGTATGCTAGTACATTTGTATGTGTTTTACTTGCTAAAATATTCATCCACACACAGTTATAATTAAACTGCATTAAACATATACTGGACTTGAAGTATTCATTGACACCGTGGCCGACTGGTCTGTGACACCGTCTCAAGATCACCTACCTCTCACCGCTAAGGTAGTAGGTTCGAGTCCCGCTCGCTCCAAAAACTTCATGTGAGAAAGGCTGTCAATTACTCGCGGGTGGATGGTGGTTCTACTCAGATTCATTCTGAGGTCTTCCTCTATGGATATGCCATATATAACTTGTTGAAAATGGCGTTAAATCCCACTCATCGACGACGCTTTAACAAATATATGTTCAAGTGTTAAAATAAAGCAAAACTAAAAATTGCAGGCTGCATATTTCCTGGTTACAGTAGTATCGCATTAAAATACGAATATCGAAACTTTTTACTACTAGTATAACTATTTGCGGAGGAATAATTAAAACAATGTAATAATAACCGGTGTTTAGTTAAAATAAAAGGCCTAGTGTTTCTATTTACAATCCAGAATAATACTAACAGTCGTTCGAACGGGGCTTTAAACTGAGGGCCCGTGAAACGGCGCTAAAGCACCAGAAGAAACTTACGATCGGTTTGTTTCTATATCCTGCACAATCCACCAACAACCTAAAAAGTCTAACACTCTGCTTGGGGCATCGCCCACATGAGAAACCGGTAACGATGTTGTATAATAAGCTTATATACAACAATATACCTAATCCGCTAACACAACTGTGAATTGGTTAAATTTAGTTAAACGCGAAAGTTTTCGGGTAGAACGGCGGGATATGTCGGTATTATACTGAATACTGATATTTCGGGTAGAACGGCGGGATATGTCGGTATTATACTGAATACTGATATTTCATATTAGACTGTTTGAACTTTATATACTTAACGCCTTTAAAGAGAATTTCTCAGGATTTTTCAAACTTTTAAAACTGGCTAAACTATATTTTTTCCAATACGTCAGACCTATATGTACTCACTGACCTCGCTGACCTCGCATTGCCAAAATATACGTGTAAACCTGTCAAAATAATATATTAATAAGGGATTACCAAACTTGGGCGGCTACGCGCCGTTGTTAAACTAGAATAGATTATCCGCTTAAAAGTTCAACATATTGTGTGACGTATGAAATAATAATAATGATAATAATAATAATGATAATAATAATAAAGACTTTTATTAACGAGAGAACTGATTTGAATAAATTCAATCTTCCATGATACCCTCAACACATTTACAAAGTACGGCATTAATTTAACATATAAACAAAAGAAGTAAACAAGTTTATATGACGTTACGTCAGATGTTGGCGTACATTACAAAACATCTCGTACTTGTCAATTTTAAAATAGCGTCATTTATCGAAAAAAATGCATAGAGATTTTAAATATATACCATCAAATTCAGTTATTTTCATTCTTTTTAAATACAAAATAAAAATAAAATTTATTAAAAGGATATCTTTTTATAATAAACAAAAAAATGTCACGAAACGTCAAAAAACGTAAAAAAACGTCACTGTAAGATGTAACAAAAAAAGTAAAACCGATGATGAAAAACGAAATTGATGATGATTCCGTGCTATGATTTCTCGCTCAAAATCCATTATTTGACGTGTTGTCGAGAGTTCTAAGTGACATACCAATTTCAAATCGGAAATCAGTACAGGTGATAAACAAGAAGCGAAAAATTCGATATAGAAAAAACTTTTTTCTTTCTTTCATCAACTCACTATGTAAAATTCATATTTAAAATGTTTTCTGTATATTCTATTTACTCCGTTCTCTCAATAAAAAGAGTTTTAATGAAAACCTATTTTAGAGAAATAAAAGAATGAAGTTTCTATCTATATCAAATGAAATTAAATGTCTAGCAGCGATGTAACATCAATCAAATATTTGACAAATTTTTTTTTTAAGTTTTTCGTATTTTTGACAGTTTCTCACTGTTGGTAATTGGTAATTAATATACTGGTTTAAAAGTTCTATTTTTTTGTCGATGAAGATGTTTATATATACAACGTATGTATTCCTGTATGATTTTGGCGTTTTTTTTCCCAATGTCTATCCATAACATAACACCGTAAAATCAAGTAACGTTAACGTCATTTTCGACGGGCATTTAAAGTGCAATTAGTAGAGATACTTTCGCCATATCAATGTTTTAATCTAGTCTGTCTTCTACATAACATTATACCATACCATATAATGATTCAATCAATCAAATTCAATCAATCAATAAATCAATCAATCAATCAATCAATCAATCAATCAATCAATCAATCAATCAATCAATCAATCAATCAATCAATCAATCAATCAATCAATCAGTTAATCAATATATTGAATATTCTTATGTGGCTGTATTTTAACGATATTATTATCAAACGGGGTTAATTTTCGTATGGCTGACCCCGAAAAGACTAAATTTTATAAAGAGAGAAAAAAATGAAAGAACGTAACCTTAAGTGTTACCATAAACGTGAGGACGTGTATAACACGTCAAAAAGAAAATTTAGAGAATATTTAGCTACTCTTCATAAATGTCTTACAGCGGTACGCGGACACAGCGGCATGTGTCAGGGAAAACCGGACACAAGTACACATTTATTAAAAAAACGGAAGGCATTCGCCTTTGGAGTTGCGGTATGTTACTTAAGCACGGCGGTGAAACACAGCGATCAAACACCGTTACAATTTAATCACACATAAACGGCCGTTGGAAACGGGTTGTTGTTATATAAAATGCTTTTTACATTTTAATATATGAAAATGCATGAAATTAAATAAGAAGTAAAAATACAAATTGCAAGAACAATAAACGGTTACCCATAAAGGTTTATTGTAATATAAAAAAATGTTTTGTTATTTTATATACGTTAGATTAATAAAGGGCGAAAATAGTGATTGAACCGTTAATAAAGCCGAAAATCGACACGAAAAATAACGTTATACAACGTGTTACGTACCGTACGTCAACATCTGACGCAACGTCATATATGTGTGTGTATGTGAATGTATATCAATTTTGATGAGTGCTACCCGATGTATTAGAATTGTAACTCCATTGTAAATAAAAAGCTTTGACTGATTAATAGAAGGTTAATCCACAGGGGTGGATCCAGGATTTCAGTTTAGAAAGATGGGGAGGGGACGTAACACAAAATCTGAACGGGCAAACACGTTTTCAGTAGAAATATAATGCATTAAATAACATATGGGAGTTTAGTGGGGAGGGGGCGTATACTGGGGTTTTAAAGAGTAGATCCGCCATGGATTCAGGTTTACACGTTTATTAATGATAATGAGATGTTTTTATGCATTTTAATAACTTTTGATAACATTTCTAGCGTGTTTCCTGATCTTTTACGCAAATTTTGGTATTGTCTCAAAATTTAATCCAGGTGTGGAATGTCTTACCTTGTTTTTCAAAATTATTCAAACTATTTCATTACTTTAAAACACTTTAACAGATCAATTACGGTCGATATATATAAACCGATAAAAATGATAGCAGATCTGAGATAAGTATATTAAAGTGAGTACATCAGGAAAACACGGTTGTTGGACCGATTCTTACGTCTGGCTCACATTTTTTATTTTTATATGTATAAGACAATTGGCCAAGTTCAAAAGCAGGTTCAGTTTTTGAAAGAACTACACCAGTATTGAACATAATTGTATGTATATGTAAAGAACTACACCAGTATTGAACATAATTGTATGTATATATAAAGAACTACACCAGTATTGAACATAATTCTGTGTATATAACCAGTATTGAACATAATTGTATGTATATATAAAGAACTACACTAGTATTGAACATAATTCTGTGTATATATAAAAAAAACTACACAAGTATTGAACATAATTCTATGTATATAAAAATCATCGTAGAAAATGTCGACCAAGAAATATATGAAACATTTCAATCGCAGCGGTAATCAAATGGTAGAGCGCCCGTCTAATATGCGGAAGGCCGTGGGTTCGATCCCCGGTCTGGTCATACCATGATATTTTGAAAATGGTACTAGAAGCTTACTCGCTTAACGCTCGGCATTTAAAGGATAAATCTAAGTTTGGTCGCCCCGGTGTCAGTATAATGTGACTGGATGTGGTATCATACTATGTGTCTCATGACAGCATGATACTCCAGTGTAGCAGCACTTAGAATACTGCCTCAAATAGTTACCATCGCAATATGACTGGAACAAATGTTGAATGCCAGGCTAAACACCATACAACATTGAAACATCTCAGATTACGTATCGCTGGCGTATCCAGGTATTTTCAGGAAACCCCAGGACTGGACAGACATTCGTTTATTCGACGGATAATCAAAGACTGGCGTCCGTGCACTTTTCAGAGTGCGGAGAGAATTAAATATACAAGATATAATTATTACAGGCTATTTTATTCTTAATATGGATAACGCTAACTCTTGTAGGAAAATGACGTCTATTTGTTAGCAATTTTCATTATTTCAGCGTAAATGAACGAACCCTTTTTTACAAAAAAATCATCTTCAGTAATAGATATTAATATAGTAGACTAATCTCAATAAATTCATATCCCCCAAAACGCTTCGCTATGGGATCTGACGACGACGCCTAAAAGTACAGGTTCAGATGAGCTGCCAATCAAAGGCTTGTTCTCATGGTTTTGAAAGCGAAAGAAGTATATTTTAACCGAAAATAATCTATATTTAGTTTTGTTCATGTGTGATTATAACGCGTTTATAATTGTAACGACGAAAATTGCATAATAACTACACCCATGTTTTTGGTTAGGTCGCATGAGCGACTTTACAAATTGACTGTGGACGCTGAAACATCACGACTACGTGTTAAAAACATTTGCATTCTCCATAAGGAGGTCGCCATTGCATTTTAAAATAGTGCCTTATGGGATAGGGCTGGTATTAAAATCAGGACAGGTTACGACTGACCGGCCATTTTCCGGCTGCAATTAAAAGGCAAATACGGTGTATGTAATAGTAATTGTGGCGTTTTAATGCACTAATTTATAGTGCCTTATGGGACTGGGGTGGTACTAAAATCAGGCCAGGTCCCGGCTGCAATTAAAAAGCAAATGCGGTGTGTGTTATAATTAGCGTGGCATTTAAATGCACTCATTTGTAATTTGAAATCATTTTACATTGTCATGTGTATATTAAATAAGAAAATATTCAGTGAAACATAAAAAATAGATAAAAACTAGTTAGGTGTTGAAATTTATTCTTTTTGACGAAGTTTCGCCGTTTCTTTTTTGACAAATTCCTGCTGAGTTAACGATATTTTCAGATAATCAAAAGTTACAAAGAGTAGCTGAACCCAAACTATTACAAATTCAAGAAGCTACACTTGTTTATTTTGCTCCATACAAACGACATATTTTCTTTTAAAAACAAAGCGGTCTTATCGGTTTAATATAATGAACTGTTTTTTTTTAAATTAATATGTTTTTGTTATATCAACTTGAGAAACTTAAATACAAATGGATCACACACTATGACACTGACGCCAATGTACATGCAATCAACTTAACATAATATATAACAACTATCTCTAATCCGTGTAGTCCTAACAAACTTTTCGAGTCAAACCACTTGACCCCACATGAATAAAATATGATTCGTAAGAGAAAGCTGCCTATCGTTAAGCTAAACAAAGTAGCATACCAGTTCAATAGGCAAACATTTCGTAGGCTTAGAGATTAAACAATTTATGCAATTCGTACAAAAGAAAATGGACATTTTGAACAATTTTCAGATACACTTAAAACCGAAAACAAATCTACAAAGAATTAAACAAAAACAAAAGAACAAAAACACTAATATCACTTATTTCTACAAACCACCAAAAAGAGTTCATACCATCTCCACAATCTGGTGATTATATAATCATGGATGCCTTTGACAAGGCGTATTTAATTTAACAACTAACAAAGATGATTGAGTATTGATTAGGAAACCAGAAAGTAAATTAACCAAAATTTGACTGTCAGTTACTTTACGAAAAGAAAAAGAAATCCAGCGCAGTTCCACGTTTATAATGAAATACAACAGAAATAGTTGTTAGTAATTTCATTATTCATATCTTTACTTTAATTGGTTTAGTGAATCCAAGAGACAGTGCCGTCTCTTCCAGAAAGCTTGTCATGGTCAGTAATATTTCCGGTACGAAAATGGTTGGGGCGAAGTTTATGTTATCTAAAATTCATGAACTATATACTATTTAGAAATAAATATAATATTTATTCAAAATATTAAGTGAAGTTTATTAACATTCATTTCATGGAAATGTGAAATTTGAGACAATTTATGAGCATATTTCTAAAATAGTATATATGCCTTCTAACTACTCCGCGCCATAATAACTACTGCCCCTCTCGCACTCAGGCGAAGGCCATGAAGACCGCACTGCGACCTGAAAATGTCGATGAACGCAACGGGGACGTGGTCAAAGTGGAAAAATGTGCATAATACGTCCTTACTATGTCCCTGCCAGGTTCTTACGGCGTCTAACACGTCCCCACTAATTTCTTACCACGCGTACACCACGTCCAATGCGTTCTTACTACGTCCTTACTACGTTCTTACTACGTCCTTACTACGTTCTTATTATGTCCTTACTACGTCCTTACACCGTCCTTACTACATTCTTACTACGTCCTTACTACGTCCTTACTACATTCTTACTACGTCCTTACTACACTCTTACTACGTCCTTACTACGTCCTTACTACGTTCTTACTACGATCTTACTACGTTCTTACTACGTCCTATGACGTCCTTACTAGGTTCTTATTACGTCCTTACTACGTCCTTACTACGTTCTTACTACGTACTTACTACGTCCTTACTACGTTCTTATTACGTCCTTACTACGTCCTTACTACATTCTTACTACGTTCTTACTACTTCCTTACTACGTTCTTATTACGTCCTTACTACGTCCTTACACCGTCCTTACTACATTCTTACTACGTCCTTACTACGTCATTATTACATTCTTACTATGTCCTCACTACATTCTTACTACGTTCTTACTACGTCCTTACTACGTCCTTACTACGTCCTTACTACGTTCTTACTACGTCCTTACTACGTTCTTACTACGATCTTACTACGTTCTTACTACGTCCTTACTACGTCCTTACTAAGTTCTTATTACGTCCTTACTAGGTTCTTATTACGTCCTTACTACGTTCTTACTACGTCCTTACTACGTTCTTACTACGTCCTTACTACGTCCTTACTACGTTCTTACTACGTCCTTACTACGTCCTTACTACGTCCTTACTACGATCTAACTACGATCTTACTACGTTCTTATTACGTCCTTACTACGTTCTAATTAAGATCAATCAGATCTCAACACGCGCTTACGACGCACTTACCACGTTCTCACTGCGCCGTCCGATCCTTATAAATACAAGTGCAGGTTGTGCATCAGGTATAGCATTTTGCCCTTGAAGTAGAACAAGTTGCAGAAAAATCTTGATTTTGTGTGTTCATATCCAAGTGACCTTGGTTGAAACAGAATTGATGGAATTGGATCCAGTATTTATACTCAATTTTCTGACCTAGAAATAGACGCGATGAAGACCTGCTGCAAACGTGCCATAGACGTAGTAAGCAAGAAAGAAGGTATTAACAACGTAGTGCGGTCTTCTACAACGGCACATGGACGTACCTGAAAAGTCATTCAGTGGAAGCTGTATCAAATACGCACAAAATTTATTAACTAATTTCAATCAAATAAATCCTTTCTCTGTTTCTAAACGAATACAATGAAGAGGCATTTACCAATTATTCCTGGACAACCGTCCATTCTTAAAGCTTTTAAAATACGCACACTCGGTCTGCTTTTGATAGTACGAGTACATTTGTAACTCGTCCAACACAAACCAATCTTAAGCCCCAGTCACACTGTCATGTATTGAGGGCTAGGTTTTACTACGTTTCGCGCCCCTACGTATTGCCAAATTTCCATCCCGTTTTGAGGGGTATTAGGGTTAACTAGGTTTCGAGTAGGTTTCCACTAAGTTATGCAAGGTTTTACTACGTATCGCCCCGTATGACATGTGGCAGGCCGGGTATCAAAGCGGCTGTTTGTCACGACTTCACTAGGGTTTAGTACGTTCTACTAGGCGTCTGGCGCGTTTCTCTACGTTTTATTATGATTTAATACGTTTTTACTATGGATAAATAGGTGGTTTCAGGGATAAATACGAGACCGGCAAACCGAAAATAAACGCAGCCGCATTGACAAGCCAAGCCAAACCCAATCTGACTTCCAGAGAGTGATCAACTGCTAGAACTTCTAAAACTGCTATATGTTCATGATGACCTCACACACTTCAGATACCCCTTTGGAGATGGGGTTGTGGGCGACCCTGAAGGAGTACATCAAGGAGTGGTAGCTGTCCTTGGTTGCAAGGTGTCTCATGGTGATGACCACCTTTAGTCCAGTAGGTAATGTCTTCCTGTACCACGTGCCATTCTTCTGTAGCTAGGAGGTGAGCCTGTCAACAATCTCATAGGTTGATCTACCCTTAGGAAGTTTTTGCAGCCAACCAAGTATTCCCTCCTAAGATTCTCTATCAGCTGTTCATACATGCCAAACTGGGATCTGCTGCTGAGCCACTTCCTGACCTAGATGTTTTTCCCCTCCTCTGTCCTTATCTTCTTTTTTCTTCTTGCTCCCACATGTAGAGAAGCATTCTATTTTGCAGCATATCTCTGTTCAGAGCCAAGGCAGCATCCATCAACTGAAGTTGACCTGCATTCATGGTTGTTGTAGGTAGATATAGACATCACTTCAATGAGGTGACAGTCGGAAATGGAGGCCATAGACATACGATGTTGACACCAAGTCGGGGATGCCTCCAAAAATGTAGCAAAACGTAGTTAAACGTGGTTACTCATTGTAATACGGACTAATACGAAGTGATACCAAAGAACACCTACCAAAACCTACTGAAACCTAATAAAACGCAGTAACGATACTATACAGGGGCGTAGGCAGGAAGAAATTAAACATTGGTTGGGGTACCGTACGGGGCACCTCCCACGAGAAAATGTGATAATAAAATGTTTATATTTGAGATGTAACGATACTATACAGGGGCGTAGGCAGGAAGAAATTAAACATTGGTGGAGGTACCGTACGGGGCACCTTCCCGAGAAATGTGATAATAAAATGTTTATATTTGAGATGTAACGATACTATACAGGGGCGTAGGCAGGAAGAAATTAAACATTGGTGGGGAACCGTACGGGGCACCTTCCCGAGAAATGTGATAATAAAATGTTTATATTTGAGATGTAACGAAACTATACAGGGGCGTAGGCAGGAAGAAATTATTACCTACATCATTGTTTCTCAAAAAAACTTAGATTTATGTTCTGATTGTGGCACCAGGTTAAAATCGGCGAACCAAAGAAATCAATAAAACAATAAATCGAAGAAAATAGCTAACAACTTTTTTTAGAATAAGTGTGGAACTGTGATGCATGCCATTTTTGTTTGTAAAATATTAAACCGACCATCAAAATGTCGATGCTTCTTTGTTTACGCGAACAATGTAAAAAGTAATTCGGTGTCAGGGGTTTTATCGAAAAATAAGTCTTGCTAAAATTGCTACTTTTACTGTTCGTCATGAAATGTGCTTGTGTGTGTGTGTATCTCTATGGGCTTTTAGCCTAATTGATTTGAAATAAACGACAACTACTATTACTACTTCTACTACTACTACTACTACTACTACTACTACTACTACTACTACTACTACTACTACTACTACTACATTTTGTGCTAAGGGCTGGCCATTTTTTTACATAAGGCAGAGAATGTACAGTGGGGCAGTAATATTATGGTGCAGTATATTGAGAGAATTGAGCCTTTTTGAGAAAAGAACCAAACTTGGCACAAGCATAGAACAAGTTCAACTGATTAATTTAACATCGAGACCCACTTTCAAGATGGCCGCCAAAATTGGCCGCCAAAATTTACAATTTTCACGATTGTCCTTATATTTACAGTATTTTATGAAATCTTATAACTCTTTATGACTAATGTAATCAAATTATACTGATATTTAATATTTTAATGGTTTTATTGCGACGTATTATTTTAAGAGAGAAAAAACGCAAACTGTTGGCTAAGATCATCAAAATTAGCAAACATTTCTATTATTTAGATATTATTTTATACTTTTGCACAACGTTTTCATCGAATTTTACAAAAAAACATGTTTGGACACGTAGATACAAAATTGCTAAAATAATGCACAGGAAAGGTTTGTATCTATATGCAACTTCAAGTGGGTGGGGTAAATCAATATGACATTTTGTACCAGCATCAGCCAATGCTAGAACAAATTAAAGATTAAATTTTAGAAATATCCAACAGCTACTGATATATTACTATGGTGTACACAATACTTTAGCCTTTGTACATTTACATTTTTTGAAATACCATTTGTCAGCATGTAGAGAGACGACCAGATTGGTTTCCATATTTTCCCAATCTGTTTTTTTTTGGGCTTAGAATGGTGATAGGAAAATACCTGATAAGCTGTTCATTTGGGCGTTATAGCTGAGCTGTCGATAGAAAGGTTGATCACCTTTAAGTGCTTTAAAAGTGAACACTTCCTTTAAGGACTCATTTACATTTGAAGAAGTACTTGTTGGGACAAATACAAATCACTTGTGGAGCGCGTGGTTAGTGGTAGAGCACCGAACCCATGGTCGCAGGGTCGTGGGTTTGATCCTCCACAAAGGCTATGTATGGTAACCTTGAGCAAGACACCTTTTCCGTATATGCTTAGTACTAGTTATACACAGGAAGACTTCGAATGCTATTTCTATAAGTTGTAAGAACTTGTATCGCAATCGAAGTAAAATAAATAAGTGTAAACAAAACTTAAACTACACATCACTCTATAAATGCCATTACACGTTTATGGATTCTTTAGAGAAAGTAGTGAATATAGTTGAAAATGCCTTGTTGTTTCCAGTTTCCACTACTCTACAGTTTTCCTTTCCTACTAAATAATGATGAAGTTTGGTCACACACCGTGAATGAATGAAATGCTGACAGGGACATCGTCATCTCTTTATCAAGTTGATATAAGAGGTTTGCATACGTGAAGTATCTTCCAGTTCTAAATTCCAACACAATTCACTCTCAAATGGTTAATACCAGGACATATGTATAAACTGCTTTCTATCATGACGTTTCATATACATTTAGTGGCAGACCATATCTGTGCTTGATAGAAACACATAATTTTATACTACCTTTTATTGTAAGTTCTTTCTTGTTGTCACTGACCCCAAGAAATGCATCCCGGAAGTTTGAAGCTTCACAGGGCTTTCTATATATCCCATTTTACATCGTAGATCCTGTTAAAGACTACCGTGTAAATTTTGGCGGCCATTTTGGCGGCCATCTTGGATTTTCTGCCATGTTGAAAGTAGGTCTCGGTGATTAAATAATCAGTTAACCTTGTTCTATGTTTATGCCAAGTAAGGTGCTTTTCTCAAAAAATGGCACAATTTTTCACGAAATGACTCCATTATGACTGAATGCGTTTGAAAGTGTTTGTTTCTGTTTATATGGTTAGCGTCATTGTTATGCCATCGAGGCCTAACCACCCTTTCCTGGGACCATACAATGTTAAGCAGAACTCAAGCACACTTTATCTGTAGCTGACAACTTCCCCACTTGTTTGAGCGGTGAGAAACGAATGAGATGCAAGGTTCCAATGTGAAGGACCAGCCTTACGAATCGTTATGGTTGATAAACATTGATTATCCTTGAAGAAAATCGTAGTATGGACCACAACCCTGCTTATTTGCAAACAACCTAGGGCATCCTTCTTCAACGGGGGAGTAGACTAGATTGTATGCAATCAGTTGTCCACCTCAGTGAAACCGAGTTTATCCTTAGAGTCGCCGTGAGAACAATCGTTCCCTTCCTTAGTCATACGTAGTTTACCGTGACAGACCGGCGTTAATCTGAATTATGTGTACGGTTATGTAAGGATATACTACAACAGAATATGTTTGAGCTAAAGTTCTTTCAACGTTGGACTAAAATGAACCCAGTTTGTGCCACGGATCGTGAAGGTTAAGTTGCGGTTTACTACATTTGTGCCACGGAACGTGAAGGTTAAGTTACGGTTTATTACGTTTGGTCACGGATTGTGAAGGTTAAGTTACGGTTTACTGCGTTTGTGCAACAGGTCGTGAAAGTTAAGTTACGGTTTACTATGTATGGTCCCGGATCTTAAAGGTTAAGTTATAGTTTACTACGTTTGGTCACGGATCGTGAAGGTTAAGTTACGGTTTACTACGTTTGTGCCACGGATCTTGAAGATTAAGTTACGTTTACTGCGTTTAGTCACAGATTGTGAAGGTTAAGTTACGGTTTACTACGTTTGTGTCACGGATCGTAAAGGTTAAGATACTGTTTACTACGTTTGGTCACGGATCGTGAAGTTTAAGTTACGGTTAACTACGCTTGTGCCACGGATAGTGAAGGTTAAGTTACGGTTCACGGTTCTGTGTACGGTATGTCACGAATTTGTACGGTTTGTCCCGGCTATATATGGTTGTGTACGCTCCTCCGGTTTATCTGTTTTTTAGCTCTACTGGCCAAAGGCCAGAAGTGCTTATGCGATGGCACGTTGTCTGTCGTCTGTCGTCCGTCGTCCGTCGTCTGTCGTCTGTCGTCTGGTAGCAGCACTTTCTCTGAAACCACCAGGCCAATTAAAGTGAAACTTCACATGCATGTTTCTGTTGCATAGAAAACTATACAGAAGATTTTTTTTTCGATCTGAAATTCAAGATGGCCGCCGTTACTAAAAATAGTCCAAAACTCAAAAAATCTTCTTCTCATGAACGGCCCAACAGATTTTCAAAATGTTTATGTAGTAATGATGACCAACTGTAGTATTGTTAGATTTGTTCAAATGGTGTCCCTAGGGTTAAATATGACGCCGCCCCGAGGGTTCTACATATAAACCAGACGCATCTATCACATGTATCACCATCTACATATAAACCAGACGCATCTATATGATGTATTGCCATCTACATATAAAACAGACGCATCTTTATCATGTTTCGCTATTTATATATAACCCAGACGCATCTTTCTCATGTATCGCAATCTACATGCCATCTACATATAAACCAGACGTATCTATCTCATGTATCGCCATCTACATATAAACCAGACGTATCTATCTCATGTATCGCAATCTACATATAAACCAGTCGCATCTTTCTCATGTACCACCATCTACCTATAAACCAGACGTATCTATCTCATGTATCGCAATCTACATGCCATCTATATATAAACCAGACACATCTATATCATGTATCGCCATCTACGTATAAACCAGACGCATCTATTTCATGTATCGCCATTTTTATATAAACCAGACGTATCTATCATGTATCGCAATCTACATATAAACCAGACGCATCTATCTAATGTATCGCCATCTACATATAAACCAGATGCATCTTTCTCATGTATCGCCATAAATATATAAACCAGACGTATCTTTCTCATGTATCGCAATCTACATGCCATCTACATATAAATCAGACGCATATATCTGATGTTTCGCCATCTACATATAAACCAGAGGCATCTAACTTATGTATCGCCATCTACATATATAAACCAGACGTATTTATCTTATGTATCGCCATCTACATATAAACCAGACGCATCTATATAATGTATCGCCATCTACATATAAACCAGACGCATCTTTCTCATGTATCGCCATTTATATATAAACCAGACGTATATATCTCATGTATCGCAATCTACATGCCATCTACATATAAATCAGACGCATCTATCTGATATTTCGCCATCTACATATAAACCAGATGTATCTAACTCATGTATCGCCATCTACCTATATAAACAAGAGGCATCTATTTTATGTATCGCAAACTACATGGCATCTACATATAAACCAGACGCATCCATCTCATGTATCGCCATCTACATATATAAACCAGACGTATCTATCTCATGTATCGTAATCTACATGCAATCTACATATAAACCAGACGCATCTATCTGATGTTTCGCCATCTACATATAAACCGGACCCATCTATCTCATGTATCGCCATCTACATATATAATCCATACGCATCTATCTTAAGTATCGCAATTTACATGCCATCTACATATAAAGCAGACGTATATATCCTTTGTATCGCCATCTACATATAAACCAGATGCATCTATCTCATGTATTTCCATCTACATTTAAACCAGTCGCATCTATCTGATGTATCGCCATCTACATATAAACCAGAGGCATCTATCTAATGTATCGCAATCTATATATAAACCGGACGCATCTATCTGATGTATCGCCATCTACATATAAACCAGACGCATCTATCTGATGTATCGCCATCTACATATAAACCAGACACATCTATCTGATGTATCGCCATCTATATATAAACCGGATGCATCTATCTGATGTATCGCCATCTACATATAAATCAGACGCATCTATTTGAGGTATCGCCATCTACATATAAACCGGACGCATCTATCTAATGTATAGCCATCTATATATCGCAATCTACATATAAACCGGACGCATCTATCTGATGTATTGCCATCTACATATAAACCGGACGCATCTATCTGATGTATCGCCATCTACATATAAACCAGACACATCTATCTGATGTATCGCCATCTATATATAAACCGGACGCATCTATCTGATGTATCGCCATCTACATATTAACCAGACGCATCTATTTGAGGTATTGCCATCTATATATAAACCAGACGCATCTATCTGATGTATCACTATCTACATATAAACCAGACGCATCTATCTGATGTATCGCCATCTACATATTAACCAGACGCATCTATTTGAGGTATCGCCATCTATATATAAACCAGACGCATCTATCTGATGTATCGCTATCTACATATAAACCAGACGCATCTATCTGATGTATCGCCATCTACATATAAACCGGACGTATCTATCTAATGTATTGCCATCTACATTTAAACCAGACGCATCTATCTAATGTATAGCCATCTATATATAAACCAGACGCATCTATCTGATGTATCGCCATCTACATATGAACCAGACGCATCTATCTAATGTATCGCCATCTATATATAAACCAGACGCATCTATATGATGTATCCCCATCAACATATAAACCAGACGCATCTATCTAATGTATTGCCATCTATATATAAACCAGACGCATCTACCTGATGTATCGCCATTTACATATAAACCAGATGCATCTATCTGATGTATCGCTATCTACATATAAACCTGATACATCTATCTCATGTATCGCCATATATATATATAAACCAGACGCATCTATCTTATATATCGCAATCTACATGCCGTCTACATATAAACCAGATGTATCTATCTCTTGTATCGCCATCTACATATAAACCAGACGTATCTATCTCATGGTTTTCCATCTCTATATAAAAACCAGACGTATCTATCTCATGTATCGCAATCTACTTGCCTTTTACATATAAACCAGACGTATCTTTCTCATGTATCGCCATCTACGTATAAACCAGAAGCATGTCTCATGTATCGCCATCTATATATAAACCAGATGTATCTATCTCATGTATTGCAATCTATTTGACATCTATATATAAACCAGACGTATCTATCTCATGTATCGCCATCTACATATAAACCAGACGTATCTATCTGATGTATTTCCATCTACATATAAACCAGACGTATTTATCTCTTGTATCGTCATCTACATATAAACCAGACGCATCTATCTCATGTATCGTCATCTACATATAAACCAGACGCATCTATCAAATGTATCGCCATCAATATATAAACAAGATGCATATATTTAATGTATCGCCATCTTCATATAAACCAGACGTATATATCTCATGTATCGCAATCTACATGCTATCTACATATAAACCTGACGTATCTATCTCTTGTATCGCCATCTACATATAAACCAGACGCATCTATTTCATGTATTTCCATCTACATTTAAACCAGACGCATCTATCTGATGTATCGCCATCTACATATAAACCAGACGCATCTATCTAATGTATCGCCATCTATATATAAACCAGACGTATCTATCTTACGTATCGCCATCTGCATGCCATCTACATATAAACCAGATGTATCTATCTCTTGTATCGCCGTCTACATATACACCAGACGCATCTATTTCATGTATTTCAATCTACATACAAACCAGAGCATCTTTTAAATGTATCGCCATCTATAAATAAACCGAACGCATCTATCTCATGTATCGCCATCTACATATAAACCAGACGCATCCATCTTAAGTATCGCCCCATTTACATATAAACCAGACGCAACTATCTGATATATCGCCATATACATATAAACCAGACGCATATATCTCATGTATCGCCATATATATATATAAACCAGACGCATCAATCTTAAGTATCGCCCCATTTATATATAAATCAGACGCAACTATCTGATATATCGCCATATACATATAAACCAGACGCATTTATCTGATGTATCGCCCTCTACATCTAAACCAGACGCATCTATCTGATGTATCGCTAACTATATATAAACCAGACGCATCTATCTTATGTATCGCTAACTATATATAAACCAGACGCATCTATCTCATGTATCGCCATCTACATTTAAACCAGACGCATCTATCTGATGTATCGCCATCTACATATAAATCAGACTCATCTATCTAATGTATCGCCATCTATATATAAACCAGACGTATCTATCTTACGTATCGCCATCTGCATGCAATCTACATATAAACCAGACGTATCTATCTCTTGTATCGCCGTCTACATATACACCAGACGCATCTATCTCATGTATTTCAATCTACATACAAACCAGACGCATCTATTAAATGTATCGCCATCTATAAATAAACCAGACGCATCTATCTCATGTATCGCCATCTACATATAAACCAGACGCATCCATCTTAAGTATCGCCCCATTTATATATAAACCAGACGCAACTATCTGATATATCGCCATATACATATAAACCAGACGCATATATCTCATGTATCGCCATATACATGTATATATAAACCAGACGCATCCATCTTAAGTATCGCCCCATTTATATATAAACCAGATGCAACTATCTGATATATCGCCATATACATATAAACCAGACGCATTTATCTGATGTATCGCCCTCTATATCTAAACCAGACGCATCTATCTTATGTATCGCTAACTATATATAAACCAGACGCATCTATCTTATGTATCGCTTACTATATATAAACCAGACGCATTTATCTTAGGTATCGTCATCTACATATAAACCAGACGCATCTATCTCATGTTTCGCCATCTACATATAAACCAGACGCATCTATCTGATGTATCGCCATCTACATATAAACCAGACGCATCTATCTGATGTATCGTCATCTACATATAAACCAGACGCATCTATCTGATGTATCGCTATTTACATATAAACCAGAGTATCTATCTCATGTATCGCCATCTGCATATAAACCAGACGCATCTATCTCATGTATTGCCATCTGCATAGAAACCAGACGCATCTTTCTCATGTATCGCCATCTGCATATAAACCAGACGCATCTATCTCTTAGTTAATACTAATTTATTTTAGCTCGATTGCGATGAAAGCTCAGAGCTTATATGAACCTATGTCGAGTCTGCTTCCTGGGTAGAACCAGTACTGAGTGTTGTTTTATGAGAGGCATCGGGTCGATCGGGGGATCGAACCCGCAACCTCTGGTGTGAGCGGCCAACACTCTATCCATTAGACTACCGCTCCGCTTTATCTCATATACTGACATCTACATATAAACCAGCCGCATCTATCTCTTGTGTCGCCATCTACATATAAACCAGATGCATCTATCTCATGTATCGCCATCTGCATTGAAACCAGATGCATCTATCTCATGTATCGCCATCTGCATAGAAACCAGACGCATCTATCTCTTGTGTCGCCATCTACATATAAACCAGACGCATCTATCTCATGTATTTCCATCTGTATATAAACCAGACGCATCAACCTCATGTACTGCCATCTGCATATAAACCAGACGCATCTATCTCATGTATCGCAATCTGCATAGAAACCAGACACATCTATCTCATGTATTTCCATCTGCATATAAACCAGACGCATTTATCTCATGTATAGCCATCTGCATAGAAACCAGACGCATCTATCTCATGTATCGCCATCTGCACAGAAACCAGACGCATCTTATTCATGTATCGCCATATGCATAGAAACTAGACGCATTTATCTGATGTATCGCCATCTATATATAAACCAGACTCAATTATCTTATGTATCGCCATCTGCATATAAACAAGGCGTATCTATCTGATGTATCGCCATCTACATATAAACCGGACGCATCTATCTCATGTATCGCCATCTACATAGAAACCAGTCGGATCTATCTCATGTATCGCCATCTGCATAGAAACCAGACGCATCTATCTGATGTATCGCCATCTATATATAAACCAGACGCATTTATCTTATGTATCGCCATCTGCATATAAACAAGGCGTATCTATCTCATGTATCGCCAGCTACATATAAACCAGACGCATCTATCTGATGTATCGCCATCTGTATATAAACTTGAGGAGTTTTTTTAGCATTACGAATGTTATAATTGATGACATATATATAGTTTGTAAACTGGGTTTACATTATACATACTTCTATATTATTTTTAAACTTATTTGACCGTTTTATTTAAAGTCCTGGGGAAACATAAGATTTTTAAAAATATAAGTTTAGACCTTATTATAGAACTGCCATCAGTCATGCTTTCTTCTATATGGGAGCTATTGTAAATAAATACATTTTATTGAAAATTATATTATTTCCATAAATACACAACTAAGTGTAAAGAGTTCATTTAATAGCAAGTTTCCATGGTCGTTAATGTCGGACGGTGGTAAACAAATATATCTCTGCTTTACTTCTTCGCCGTTGTTACGATCTCAGCAAATGTGACAAGTGGTTGACAGCGCTACATGTACTGGGATCACACAGAGATGTTCTCCTACACTGAGATACTTCACATGGCAGACATTGAGACAGTTCTTTATCTTGTTGTATTTGTTTTGTGTCATTTACAGACACTTCCTTTTATTTTTGATAATCCCTCGGTAAGTTTTAGATAAAGATTGAGAAGAATTCAAATATAGTTTACTCTGGATATATGGACGATATCTACGATAGCGAAAAGGAATTTTCTGTAATTTGTAAGTCAATTTTCCATTTTGCTAATTTTCTGAAATTGAATATCTAATGTTGGAAGAACTCGTGGACAAACCCTTTATCTAATAAAATATGTTTAAATGAAGTATCACAATTGTTTATATTACAATGTTTGAGGAATTGTATATAGTAATATAACGAAATATGAAAATGTATGTTAATTCCTGATGCGAAGTGAAAATCTATGCAAAAATGATCACGAGGTAGAGAAACACGAAACGCATAGCTGAGTGACCATATTTAACCAGTGTAAGTAGTATAAAGCCAAAACGCATAGTTGAGTGACCATATTTAACCAGTGTAAGCATAGTTGAGTGACCATATTTAACCAGTGTAAGTAGTATAAAACCAAAACGCATAGTTGAGTGACCATATTTAACCAGTGTTAGTAGTATATAAAGTCAATACGCATAGTTGATTGACCATATTTAACCAGTGTTAGTAGTATATAAAGCCAAAACGCATAGTTGAGTGACCATATTTAACCAGTGTAAGTAGTATATAAAGCCAAAACGCATAGTTGAGTGACCATATTTAACCAGTGTTAGTAGTATATAAAGTCAATACGCATAGTTGAGTGACCATATTTAACCAGTGTAAGTAGTATATAAAGCCAAAACGCATAGTTGAGTGAACATATTTAACCAGTGTTAGTAGTATATAAAGTCAATACGCATAGTTGACTGACCATATTTAACCACTGATAGTAGTATATAAAGCCAAAACGCATAGTTGAGTGACCATATTTAACCAGCGTAAGTAGTATATAAAGTCAATACGCATAGTTGAGTGACCATATTTAACCAGTGTAAGTAGTATATAAAGTCAATACGCAAAACGCATAGTTGAGTAACCATATTTAACCAGTGTAAGTAGTATATAAAGCCAATACGCATAGTTGAGTGACCATATTTAACCAGTGTAAGCATAGTTGAGTGACCATATTTAACCAGTGTAAGTAGTATAAAGCCAAAACGCATAGTTGAGTGACCATATTTAACCAGTGTAAGTAGTATATAAAGCCAAAACGCATAGTTGAGTGACCATATTTAACCAGTGTTAGTAGTATATAAAGCCAAAACACTTAGTTGAGTGACCATATTTAACCAGTGTAAGTAGTATATAAAGCCAATACGCATAGTTGAGTGACCATATTTAACCAGTGTAAGCATAGTTGAGTGACCATATTTAACCGGTGTAAGTAGTATAAATCCAAAACGCATAGTTGAGTGACCATATTTAACCAGTGTTAGTAGTATATAATGTCAAAACGCATAGTTGAGTGACCATATTTAACCAGTGTTAGTAGTATATAAAGCCAAAACGCATAGTTTAGTGACCATATTTAACCAGTGTAAGTAGTATATAAAGCCAAAATGCATAGTTGAGTGACCATATTTAACCGGTGTTAGTAGTATATAAAGCCAATACGCATAGTTGAGTGACCATATTTAACCAGTGTAAGTAGTATATAAAGCCAATACGCATAGTTGAGTGACCATATTTAACCAGTGTTAACATAGTTGAGTGACCATATTTAACCAGTGTTAACATAGTTGAGTGACCATATTTAACCAGTGTAAGTGGTATATAAAGCCAATACGCATAGTTGAGTGACCATATTTAACCAGTGTAAGCATAGTTGAGTGACCATATTTAACCATTGTAAGCATAGTTGAGTGACCATATTTAACCAGTGTAAGTAGTTTATAAAGCCAATACGCATAGTTGAGTGACCATATTTAACCAGTGTAAGCATAGTTGAGTGAACATATTTAACCAGTGTAAGTAATATATAAAGCCAATACGCTTATTTCTTGCAACCTTTAGTGTTACTAGAACCCTTATCAATTTTTGTTACACTATGGGGTCTTAACCGCAGCCATTAGTGTAACAAAAATAAAAAAAGTGTAACAATTACTTTTCAACTAGAACTGTATTTGTCCCTGCTATGAAATGGCTAGTGTAGTGTTACCCATGGTCGTCCGTTCGTCTGTTCTGTTGCGTAGTGCTTCCGATATACTTCCATATCGAGTTTACACACATTGTTTCTAAATTATATCAAAATATAGAAGAAAAATTGTTGGTGAATTTGAGTTTAATATTACATTTTACATTATGTCAAGATCACTGTTACTACAAATAGAATAATGCTATCTTAGTAATAGTGGTATCTTGAGTTCTTATTGTCAGAAAATGACTGTCATATTGTTTGGGGGATGTGTCTTGAAAGAGACATAGCCCCTGCAACAGAATTAATTCCCGTGACCAAAGCAAAGGGGATATTTGAATTTACTGTGCCCTTATCATTATGGAACATTACTAATAAAGTTATCGCTTAGTGTTTAAAAATTGACAATGTTGGAAGGTAAGTGAATAGCACTCTTGTTACACTAAAGGTTGCGGCAATCAGTGCTTATTTGTAACCGCAACCTTTATTGTAAACAAATAAATTTCATGTGGATGTGATTATTCCGCCGATAAGTATCTTTTTGTTACCCTAAAGGTCATTTTTTTACACTAAGAGTTATTTATAACCACAACCCGTAGTGTAATAAAATAAGGTTTATGTGGATGTGATTTGTTGAAGAAAATTTTATTCCGACGATCAATATATTTTTGTTACACTATGTGTTATTTATATTAGTGTAACAAAATAAATTTGTTATACCAAGGGTTATTTATAACCACAACCCTTAGTGTAACATAAGACGTTTATGTGGATTTCGTGAAGAAAATCTTTTTCAACTATAAGTATCTTTTTTACACTAAGTTGAGTTATGAATAAGTTCAGTTTTATTACACAAAGGGTTGCCACAGTAATCATTAGTGAAACAAAATATTCTTTATGTGAATGTGATTTGGTGAAGAAATTCTTATTCCGACAATAAGTATATTTTTGTTACATTATAAGTTATTTATAACCACAACCCTTAGTGTAAGAGAAAAATTATGTGATTTGGTGGAGGAAATCTTATTCCGACGATAATTATCTTTTTATTACTTTTATAACTGCAACCCTTAGTGTAACAGAGCGAGTTTTTGTTATGCCAAGGGTTATTTATTAATGCAACCCTTAGTGTAACAGAGCGAGTTTTTTTTGTGCTAAAGGTTATTTATAACTGCAATCCTTAGCGAACAGAGCGTGTTTTTGTTAGGCTAAGGGTTATTTATAACTGCAATCCTTAGTGTAACAGAGCAAGTTTTTGTTACGCTGAGGGTTATTTATAACTGCAACAGAGCGAGTTTTTACTATGCTAAGGGTTATTTATAACTGCAATCCTTAATGTAACAGAGCTAGTTTTTGTTATGCTGAGGGTTATTTATAACTGCAATCCTTAATGTAACAGAGTAAGTTTTTGTTACGCTAAGGGTTATTTAAAACTGCAATCCTTAGTGTAACAGAGTAAGTTTTTGTTACGCTAAGGGTTATTTAAAACTGCAATCCTTAATGTAACAGAGTAAGTTTTTGTTACGCTAAGGGTTATTTATAACTGCAATCCTTAGTGTAACAGAGTAAGTTTTTGTTACGCTAAGGGTTATTTAAAACTGCAATCCTTAATGTAACAGAGTAAGTTTTTGTTACGCTAAGGGTTATTTAAAACTGCAATCCTTAATGTAACAGAGTAAGTTTTTGTTACGCTAAGGGTTATTTAAAACTGCAATCCTTAATGTAACAGAGTAAGTTTTTGTTACGCTAAGGGTTATTTATAACTGCAATCCTTAGTGTAACAGAGCAAGTTTTTGTTACGCTAAGGGTTATTTATAACTGCAATCCTTAGTGTAACAGAGTAAGTTTTTGTTGTACTAACGGTTATTTATAACTGCAATCCTTAGTGTAACAGAGCAAGTTTTTGTTACGCTAAGGGTTATTTATAACTGCAATCCTTAATGTAACAGAGTAAGTTTTTGTTACGCTAAGGGTTATTTATAACTGCAATCCTTAGTGTAACAGAGCAAGTTTTTGTTACGCTAAGGGTTATTTATAACTGCAATCATCATAGTTTTGACTATTCAACATCGCAGTTTCGTAGTTTCGACTCTTCACCATCGTAGTTTCGACTTTCACCATCGTAGTTTCGACTATTCATCATCGTAGTTTCGAGTCTTCACCATCGTAGTTTTGACTTTCACCATCGTAGTTTCGGCTATTCACCATCGTAGTTTTGACTATTCAACATAGCAGTGTCGAAGTTTCGGTCCTTCACCATCGTAGTTTCGACTTCAACCATCGTAGTTTTGACTATTCACCATCGTAGTTTCTACTACTAACCATCGTAGTTTCGACTTCCACCATCGTAGTTTCGACTATTCTTCATCGTAGTTTCGATTTCCAGCATCGTAGTTTCGACTATTCATCATCGTAATTCCGGCTATTTATTATCGTAGTTTCGACTTACACCATCGTTGTTTCGACTTTTCATTACCGTAGTTGCGTATTTGCGTAGATTCAACTATTCGTCATCGTAGTTTCAACTATTCTTCATCGTAGTTTCGGCTATTCAACATCGTAGTTTCGACTTTCACCATCGTAGTTACGTAGTTTCGACTATTCACCATCGTAGTTTCCTAGTTCCTACTTTAATCATCGTAGTTTCCTAGTTCTTACTTTAACCATTGTAGTTTCGACTTCTCACAATCGTAGTTTCCTAGTTCCTACTTTCACCATCGTAGTTTCCTAGTTCCTACTTTCACTATCGTAGTTTCGAATATTCTTCATCGTAGTTTCGACTATTTATCATCAAAGTTTCGACTTTTCACCATTGTAGTTTCGACTCTTCATCATCGTAGAGCATAAAGAGGAATGTCCCATTCGAAGATAAATATTTGATTCCGTTCTTGTAGTTCTTATTTATGAGCCATTCCTTAATACACATGTCGGCATTTTCCGTTTTATTCGCCAATGTTTTAGCATAACACGATACTCGCCAATGAGTGACTTTATCGCGGGCCGCGATTTAGTATTTGGTCAACAAAATTAAAGACATTTACACTTCAGAGACAAAATACAAAATCTGTTATTGAACAGAATATCCATAATACATGTTTACGATTATTTATTTAAATGTGCAGTTTTACTGCTTAGATTGAAAAAACTATCAGCGATATAGGTGCGGCCTCTTTGAAGAGAAATAATGAGGATTTTTATTTTTTTAAAATTGGCTAAAAAGATCTTTTTCCTATATATCATGCCTAAATATACTCACCGACCCCTATTGCCAAAAACATTTATATCTAAACATACCAAAAACAGTATATTGACAGGGGATTTCCTTACCTGGGCTTCGCACCTAGGTAAAGGGGATTTCCTTACTTGGGCTTCGCACCTAGGTAACATACCAAAAATAATATATTGAAAGGGGATTTCCTTACTTGGGCTTCGCACCTAGGTAACATACCAAAAATAATATATTGAAAGGGGTTTCCTTACTTGGGCTTCGCACCTAGGTTAAGGGGATTTCATTACTTGGGCTTCACACCTAAGTAAAGGGGATTTCCTTACTTGGGCTTCGCACCTAGGTAAAGGGGATTTCCTTACTTGGGCTTCGCACCTAGGTAAAGGGGATTTCCTTACCTGGGCTTCGCACCTAGGTAAGAGTAATATAGATTTCTCACTTAAAATGGTAACGAATTTCTGACATATTAAACAGTCACGTGGTTTCAGTTTTGATTTCAGTTTGATCCGTTATACAGGTTTACACGTAATTAAAATTGTTTCATCTAAGAAAGAGTCCGAATGCTGATGTGAAGGTCGCCAAACAGTGCAATTTAGATAAGGATTTTGTCACGTTTCGGTGGATTTGACAAACCAAACCATTCGGATTTTATTTATCAATACTAATGGGATGCTTTTTATCATTTCAACAATTATTTTATTTTTAAGACATTTATAGCATATTTTCCTGATATAAATATACTACGACGATGAATAGACGAAACTACTATGATAAATAGTCGAAATTACGATGATGAATAGTCGAAACTACGATGACGAATAGCCGAAACTACGATGACGTCGTCCGAAATATCTGGCAAACGTCATGTGTGTTTAAGTGTTTTATTTTTAATTTGAATTCGAGTTTATGAAAAAACTAACGTGAATATCCCCTCTTTTTATAAGGTCATATTTTAGTGAAATTAATAAAGTTTAACATTTATGAAATTAAAGAACTTGTACCAGAGCGTTTTCGCGCAATCAAGCGTGAATGTTCAAAATTCGTTGTTTTTAAACCTGCGTTTTAAACACCCCCGGCGTAATGATTAAATGGTAACATATATTACGTTTTATTTGTATTAAAGTTATTATCTCAGATATCACAGAACATAATATTAGTAATTCAATAATTTTATAAAAAGCAATTTTCAATTAATATTGACCATTTTATAAGAAAAAAAATGGCGAAAATCGTCCGAAAAATACGTACCGCTAGGGGGCGCTGTTTTATAAACAATTTTTTAATGTTATGGTTCTTATTAAATCATAAAATGACGAATATAAAGAAGAAAACTATCAATATATTATAAATATAATACTGGAAAAAAACATAAAAAAACGTGACTTTGTTTTCTTCAAGCGGAAAACAAGAAGAAAGTAAGAGCGGGGAGCGGAAGAACGCCGTTCTCAGGTCGAAATGGATTTAATCTGGAAATGTTTAAACAGTATATTAACCCCCGCCCCCAACTTTTGTCTAATTTTAATCCCAACATAATATTGTTAAAAGTAGCATGTTGCATAATATATTTGTTTATTTGTACCTCCGTCTACACTTGATATAATCCATGTCCTTGAAATGCTTTTAATGCCAGGAATGTTCAATCAATAATATAAGCTATTTATCATCAACAGATAACTATTGTACGGTGTTCTATGCCAAAATATATAAACAACAGTTTATATAAACACCCAATAACAGTTTTTGGCCTCAACGTGAATAAGATACTGAACCCAAAAGTTTTAATGTCCATACTTCAAGCAAATGTTGGTGCATCGATAACTATAATTACCGTGCATCGTATAAATATGGGGGTCACGCAAAGTCCCCATGGTCAAAAACTCATCGATACAAACAATATATATATATTTTCGGTTTATATTACATTAGTGCACCGTTATATTTTATAGCTCCAACACATTTGTGCCTTATAATAAATCAAACCCTAAGCGTTGGGCTGGCTTATGTTACTTGGCACTTTCTTTATACTAATCGATGGCATTTACAGAGCTCTCGTCAATAATTTCACAAGCATTTTAAGATCAGTTGTGAAATAAAAATATGATCTACTATGAGCCTTTTCATCCATCACATAAAATGAATAAATTACTGGCTCCGGTATATGTATCAAGGGAGTTAACCGATACAAGTATGTCGTTTTGACCTGGAGCTTGTCCCAAAGGCAATAGTACCAATGCACGATTTCCAAAAGCGCGAAGTACTCTTCTGTAAGAATGAAAACGCAACGAAACTAGTTCAACTCTCGGATCCATCTGAACAGCATTAAAAAGCTTAAGATCGTGGATATTTAGCAGAAAAAGACCACACAATAATTATTTTGAAATACTTAGACCTAATGAACCATTATATTTAACTTTTTTTTAGAAATTTAATGCCCGACTAAAATGCGCCATTTGCATACAGTGGCCAGTGTGAGTAAACAATTCCAAGTTGTGTAATCAAACTCCTCACGACAGGTTAATTCAGAAAGATTTGTAGACTGACTACTGTATGCCATGTAACACGTATGTGCAGGCGCTTTTTGTCCGCTTGACGCTTTTTGTCCGCAACGATTTTTATCCGCAGAAAAAAAGAAAAACGTCGACTTTTGTCCGCATGACGACTTTTATCCACAGACAATTTGGAAAAATGACGCCTTTTGTCCGCATGACGCCTTTTGTCCGCATAAAAAAATAGAAAAATGACACCTTTTGTCCGCATGACGCCTTTTATCTGCATAAAATTGAGAAAAATGACGCCTTTTGTCCGCATGACGCCTTTTGGCCGCAGACAAAATTAGAATAACGTCGACTTTTGTCCGCATGACGCCTTCTATCCGATTGTTGTAGTACAGTTTCATTTTCAAAATTGTTCGGTTACATTGAGGCAGGGTAGACAGCGTTAAAAAAAAACAAAGAGTAAGTAGGAACAAGGACAGTAACTGATATATAGTAATATTCCTATTTAATCCATTTGATGAAGAATAGTTAGGCACCATCATTATTAGTGATCAACAAATATTGGAATGGTGGCAGATGAAGAGTGCTAACGATATTTATTAAGAAAAAAAAAACGTTTTTGTTTCGTCAATAGTGTTTTCACTGTTTTAGCTGTACAAGCGTTAAGTATCAATTATATGGAATACAATTATCTTTAATTTTAGTCTACACGAATTAAATCTGCATTTCTGCAAGATAATATATATTTTGTTCAATCTAATGTCACAGATAATTTGTGGTCGAGGCAAGTTAGAGCAAAGTGGTGGAGGCATGATGTAACAGTATTTCATCTCAGTAAATATACTCCATTTATTGTTTTCGTATTAAAATTGTAATAAACTTAAACAGTTGTAGATGTATTTCAATCGTAAACACGTTATATACATGTATATGCATGTTCTAAGCGCATGTTGATCTACAGAAATCTAGACCATGGTGACACAACTATCCAGTTCAAGCGACCAATAGTGGATGCATTTTCTTTAAAACATTCTGAAGGACAGATGAAAGATGGAAGATGTTCATATTAAGGCATATTTCAAAAGAGATCGTACTTTTATTTTAGCAATTGTACGGCTTTTATTGGTGGTTGTAAATGTAAAATTGAAGATACAAGCAGTTAGAAGTTAGTTTGATATTCGTTTTTCTATCTTTTGATATTAAAATGAGAAACTCTTCAAATTGGAGGTTAGGGTTAGGGTTAAGGTTAGAATTAGGGTAAGTGTTTGCGTTAGATTCATGATGAATATCGAATATCAAAGACGAATATCAAACTAACTTAACTCTACCGAAAAAACACGCTATATTATCTTCAGATCGTCAGTTTCTGGATGAGCATGGGATTTATTTACAAACTAAAAGGATTATAAGTTTATGAACAATGTTTAGTTATGTTGTTTTAACTTTGATATGTCAATTAAACATATAAACACTATTCCCCTCAATAACGTTAGTGTCTCCATAGTAATTAGTTTCCTTTAAGAATTTCCAGATTTTTAAGTTCATTATTCCCTTTGCACTTACTCGTATAATATTTCTGATTGACTTGATATGGACGTAAATTGACTGCTTTTTGGTCCTTGTTTTAATTTTAAATGAACTATGTATGCTCAATTTAAACAAAATTAAATTTCCATATAGTGTTTGTTTAATTATTTGAAGAAATAGTGAATGCTAGATGCACACTTGTTTTAAATATTTTAGAATAGCCGAGAGCGCTGTCCTTCCGACAGCTTTTTATATCATTTACCTCGGTTTCGTTTTATTTATGTATAACAGATATTTTGGTAATTTTTGATATTTGTTTCCATGGTAAGATCACGGGGGTTTACATGTGTACAAAGTTTCGTGAAGTTACCTTGATCGGTTTTAGAGTTAAGACCCGGAAGCTGCAAATCTTATAACCGTGGCTTTTTGTTTCCATGGTAAGAGAAAAAGAAAAAAACTCCCTTAAGTAATTTTGGATGGTTTTGTAGTTGGCTCCGAAAACGGAAAATTTATAATTATGCTACCCCACCACCCCAACCCTCAATTTTTAGGCATATAGTAATCGCAGCGTCCGTCCGTCTTTCCGTCAGGTATTTCGTGTCCGGCCTGTAACTTTGTCATGCATAGATGGATTGTGTTAATACTTGCAACAAATGATCAACATAGCATGGCGACGTGTCGCGAGTAAGACCCACACCCGTACCCTAAAGGTTAAGGTCACACTTTAAGTTTGTTTGACAACACTTTGAGTCTGTGTGAGATTTCGTGTCCGGACTGTAACTTTGTCATGCATAGATAAATTTTGTTACTACTTGCTACAAATGATCAAAATAAAATGACGCGCATTACAACGAGACTCCCACCTCAAAGGTCGATATCACAATTTAACATTGTTTGATGACACTTTCAGTCTGATTGAGATTTCCTGTCCGGTCTGTAACTTTGTCACCTATGGATAAATTTCAAAAACTCTTGGATCGATTCATCAGCATGACATTATGACGTGTCAGATGTAAGACCCACATGCGTACCTCAAAGGTCAAGGTCCCACTTTGAGTTTATTTGACAACACTTTGAGTCTTTGTGAGATTTCGTGTCCTGCCAGTAACTTTGGCATGAATAGATGGATTTTATAAATACTTGCTACAAATGATAAACATAACATGACGTCGTGTTACAACGTGCATTACAACGAGACTCCCACTTCAAATGTCAAGGTCACAATTTAACTTTGTTTGACAACACTTTGAGTCTGATTGAGATTCCGTGTCTAGTCTGTAACTTTGTCACCTATGGATAAATTTTAAAAACACTTGGCTCAGTTGATCAACATGGCATAATTAAGTATCGCAAGTAAGACCAAGAACCTTTCCTCAAAGGTCAAGGTCACACTTTCAATTTGCTTGATATTGCGTGTGAGGGGAGCGTTTCATAAAAAAAATCGTCGTAAACGTAAACCAACAATCATTCATAACATGTTTAATTTTCATCCAAATGAAGCCAAATTGGCAGAAGTCATGCCGAAAGTTATATATTTTCCGAAAATGTTATCATTTTAAATTTCGATCAAAATTTGAACACACAACGGAGAAATTGTCAAATTGACTTACGTCGATTTTGATCGTAATTATTTTGTGAAACGCAGCCCAGGTCTGTAACTTTGTCTTTAACTTAGCTCAATTGATCAAAATGACATGGCGACGTGTCTCGCGTAAGACCTAGACCCGTACCTTAAAGGTCAAGGTCATACTTTGAGTTTGTATGACACCCTCCTATAACTTTATCATACATGGGTGGATTTCAAAAAAACTTGGCTCAATCTATCAATTGATCAACATGACATGACGACGTATCACGTTAAGAACCAGAACCTTACCTCAAGGTCACACTTTCAGTTTGTTTGTTTGCTATTTCATGTCTGGTCTGTAACTTTGTCTTACATGGAGTGATCATTGCGTCATGATGATGTGTCACCTATATTTACCTGTAAATCAGATGTCAAGGTTACATAACGGTCATGGTCACGCTTTAATGTAAAAAAACATGAAATTGAGTGTCTAGTCTGAAACGTCAGTCCATTACTCTTGATATTCATGGATACATCGCTACCTATTATAACATATATTTTTATTTTCACAGACCATTTGGTGGGAGAGGTGGGGGGGGGGGGGGTGAGTTGGGGGTGGGGGTGGTGGGGGGGTGTGGGGTTGGGGGGTTACTACTATATGGTAACAGAAAAATATGTTGAAAATGAATACTCCCTCATAGCAAAAGGCACTACTACAACTCACTGTTGACATGTATACAAAGTTTCGTGATGTTATCTTGAACGGTTTTAGAGTTGTGCTCCGGAAACGGTGAATTTTGTCATTTTGGCTATTTGTTTCATGGTAACAGAAAACAAAATGCTGAGAATAAAACCTCCCTCATAGCAAAACGCACTACTCGGCCTGCAGCTTGACATGTGTACAAAGTTTCGTGAAATTACCTTGAATGGCTTTATAGTTGTACTCCGGAAACTTAAAATTTTGTAATTTGGCTATTTGTTTTCATAGCGACAGAAAAAATATTGAAAATTAACTCCTTCATAGCAATTGTATCCTTAGCCAAATTCTGAAATGAAATATATTATAGTTTTATAACTACTGTATATATTTGGTAAAGGTCAAGTGAAAAAAATGCGAGTGTTACGGTGCACATAACGTCAGATAATACTTTGAATATTGTTGTTGTTGTTGTTGTATGGTGTTTAGCGTCGCTTTCAACAATTTTTCAGTCATATCGCGACGGTGTCTACTTGAGACAGTATTCTTAGCGCTGTCACACTGGAGTATCATGCTGCAGACACATGGTATGATATCCCACCCAGTCACATTACACTGACACCGGGCCGACCAGACCTAGAAAGCTCCTCTAAATGCTGAGCGTTAAGCGAGGAAGCTTCTAGTACCATTTTTAAAGTCTTTGGTATGACCCGACCGGGGATTGAACCCACGACCTTCCGCATGCGAGGCGGACGCTCTACCACTAGACCACGCCGCGGTCTGAATACTAATATAATATTAATACAAGGCCAATAGACCGTTCAGTCAGTTCAAGAATTTTGTCCGAGATCAGCGCCAGTTTGGTAAATAAATATCTAGTGAAAAATACGGTTGCTAGGCTGCACATAAGGTCATATAGGGCAATATATGACAATTCAAGGGCCGTAAACCATACATAAATGATTTAATTTGGCCAGTTCAAGAATATGTATGAGATATAATCATTATAAAATAAATATTGTGCAGCTTTGGTGAAGATCAATTGAAAACTACGGTTGCTAGAGTATACATTCTAATGTTAGTATTGACAAATCAAGGGCCATAACTCATAAATATTATCTGATTTCTCCTGTTAAAAATGCGAGCACGTTACTTGCCGTCTTGGTCTCTGTGGTTCATCAGACAAAAAAATATAATTTTGTGTTCTTAGATCGGACAGTTTTTAAGACAAAAAAAATGTGTGTTTAATGCTATATTTAAACTATGGATTTTTTCGATAATGGAAACAGTGACCGGCCTACTAATTGACATATCAAAGTTAAAACAACATAACTATATCTTTTTCATATACTTATAATCTTTTTATTTTGTGAATAAATCCCATCGTCATCCAGAAACTGACGATCTGAAAGTAATATTGTGTGTTTTTTTTCGATAGATTTCAGTTAGTTTGATATTCGTCTTTGGTATTTGATATTCATCATGAATCTAACGCAAACACTTACCCTAATTCTAGCCCTAACCCTAATCCTAACCTCCAATTTGAAGAGTTTCTCATTTAAATATCAAAAGATAGAAAAACGAATATCAAACTAACGTCTAACTGCTTGCATTTTCAATTTTACATTTACAATCACCAATAAAAAACCGTACAATTGCTATAATAAAAGCATGATCACTTTTGAAATATGCTTTTATATGAACTTTTTCCATCTTCCATCTGTCCTTCAGAATGTTTTAAATAAAACGCATTCACTATTTGGTCGCTTGAACTGGATAGTTGTGTCACCATGGTCTAGATTTCTGTAGATCAATATGCGCTTAGAACATGCATACACATGTATATAACGTGCTTACGATTGAAATACATATACAACTGTTTAAGTTTATTACATGAATATGAAAAAAATAAATGGAGTATAAATAAATGGAACTATTTTTTTTCTATTTAAATATCGTTAGCAGTCTTCATCTGCCACCATTCCAATTTCGTTGATCACTAATAATGATGTTGCCTATCTATTCTTCGTTAAATGGATTAAATAGGAATATTACTATATATCAGTTACTGCCCTTGTTCCTACTTACCCCGTGTTTCACTTTACGCGGTCTACGCTGCCTCAGTGTAACCAAAACATTTTTAAAATGAAACTGTACTACAACGATCGGATATAAGGCGTCATGCGGACAAAAGTCGACGTTATTCTGATTTTTCTGCAGACAAAAGGCATCATGCGGACAAAAGGCGTCATTTTTCTAAATTTTCTGCGGATAAAAGGCGTCTCGCGGACAAAAATCGACGTTTTTCTAAATTTTCTGCGGATAAAAGGCGTCATGCGGACAAAAGGCTTCATTTTTCGATTTTTTCTGAGGACAAAAGGTGTCATACGGACAAAAAGCATCGTTTTTTCCAAATTTTCTGTGGATAAAAGTCGTCATGCGGACAAAAGTCGACGTTTTTCTATTTTTTTCTGCGGAAAAAATGCGTTGCGGACAAAAAGCGTCAAGCTGACAAAAAGCGCCTGCACACACGTATAAGTGATGCAGAGTAAGGAAAGGCGATACTGTTATTTTTATAGGAATGGTAGCCGGCGATGCACATTAACTTCTTTATTTGTTAACCAATTTTAATATTGGTTACATGTATATGTTTAGAAAAATGACATTTGAACTGGGCTGGTCAATTACACAATTGTTTTCCCTCGAAAAAGCTGACAGAACCATTAACTTTTTTATATTTTATACGATTTCAAATATACTTATATCAATGCTAGAAACACAATATACTTATATCTATGCTTGAAACATAATATACTTATATCAATGCTAGAAACACAATATACTTATATCTATGCTAGAATCATAATATACTTATATCAATGCTAGAAACACAATCTACTTATATCAATGCTAGAAACACAATATAATTATATCAATGCTAGAAACACAATCTACTTATATCTATGCTAGAAACACAGTATACTTATATCAATGCTAGAAACACAATATACTTATATCTATGCTAGAAACACAATTTACTTATATCAATGCTAGAAACACAATATACTTATATCAATGCTAGAAACACAATATACTTATATCTATGCTAGAAACACAATATAGTACTAAGAAAGCTAAAGTTATTGAAAATCGAACAAAACCTATAGAAGCTACATCCTGTCGAACAAGACCTATAGAAGCTACATCCTGTCGAAATACGTTTTAAATAAAAATCACCCCTTAAACTCGTTATACTTGTATTTATATGAGTATAATTCTGAAGTTTCGTAGTTTTATATAAACAAAATCAAAATCTGCTAATTTGAAGACCAATAACAAAGATGGACTATCGAAATCTGACTCTTGAGAATTTTTAATCTTGGAGTAGAATTTTGAAAACTCAATGCTCAATGGTAAATACACTTGTATAATATACATGTATGAAAGAAAGATGTTTAAAAACGTTTAATGGTAATTCATGTTAAAAACTGAAATGTTATTTTACCTTTCTGTAGGCAGTTGTCTTTCGTATAATTTTAACAATAAATGTATTGAACTACATAACATTTAGTGATACATGTTTTTACATGAAAAAGTTTTACAAATTAGCTTTGCACATCTAAACTGTGGCACCACTGATAAAATGTGTCAGTCGAAGAGGGTACATCTCGGCCAAATACAGAGTAACTGGTAAACATTTTACAGTGCACATAATTAAAATATATTTAAATACTATACGGTTGTCATATTGATTTTAGTTTTGCTATTGTACATGAATTCAATTGTATACCATTTGAGCAATGGTGGTTAATCGTGTAGCACATCTCATTTGTATTGCATTTGATGTGTGGTGGTTAATCGGGTAGCACATCTCATTTGTATTGCATTTGAGCAATGGTGGTTAATCGGGTAGCACATCTCATTTGTATTGCATTTGAGCAATGGTGGTTAATCGGGTAGCACATCTCATTTGTATTGCATTTGAGCAATGGTGGTTAATCGGGTAGCACATCTCATTTGTATTGCATTTGAGCAATGGTGGTTAATCGGGTAGCACATCCTATTTGTATTGCATTTGAGCAATGGTGGTTAATCGGGTAGCACATCTCATTTGTATTACATTTGAGCAATGGTGGTTAATCGGGTTAATTGGGTAGCACATCTCATTTGTATTGCATTTGAGCAATGGTGGTTAATCGGGTAGCACATCTCATTTGTATTGCATTACAACAATGGTGGTTAATCGGGTAACACATCTCATTTGTATTGCATTTGAGCAATGGTGGTTAATCGGGTAGCACATCTCATTTGTATTGCATTTGAGCAATGGTGGTTAATCGGGTAGTACATCTCATTTGTATTACATTTGAGCAATGGTGGTACATCTCATTTGTATTGCATTTGAGCAATGGTGGTTAATCGGGTAGCATATCTCATTTGTATTACATCTGAGCAATGGTGGTAAATCGGGTAGCACATCTCATTTGTATTGCATTTGAGTAATGGTGGTTAATCGGGTAGCACATTGGTTAATCGGGTAGCACATCTCATTTGTATTGCATTTGAGCAATGGTGGTTAATCGGGTAGCACATCTCATTTGTATTGCATTTTAGCAATGGTGGTTAATTGGGTAGCACATCTCATTTGTATTACATTTGAGCAATGGTGGTTAATCGGGTAGCACATCTCATTTGTATTGCATTTGAGCAATGGTGGTTAATCGGGTAGCACATCTCATTTGTATTGCATTTGAGCAATGGTGGTTAATCGGGTAGCACATCTCATTTGTATTGCATTTGAGCAATGGGGGTTAATCGGGTAGCACATCTCATTTGTATTGCATTTAAGCAATGGTGGTTAATCGGGTAGCACATCTTATTTGTATTACATTTGAGCAATGGTGGTCAATCGGGTAGCAAATCTCATTTGTATTACATTTGAGCAATGGTGGTTAATCGGGTAGCACATCTCATTTGTATTGCATTGGAGCAATGGTGGTAAATCGGGTAGCACATCTCATTTGTATTGCATTTGAGCAATGGTGGTTAATCGGGTAGCACATCTCATTTGTATTACATTGGAGCAATTGTGGTAAATCGGGTAGCACATCTCATTTGTATTGCATTTGAGCAATGGTGGTTAATCGGGTAGCACATCTCATGTGTATTACATTTGGGCAATGGTGGTACATCTCATTTGTATTACATTCGAGCAATGATGGTTAATCGGGTAGCACATCTCATTTGTATTGCATTTGAGCAATGGTGGTTAATCGGGTAGCACATCTCATTTGTATTGCATTACAACAATGGTGGTTAATCGGGTAGCGTATCTCATTTGTATTACATATGAGCAATGGTGGTTAATCGGGGAGCACATCTCATTTGTATTGCATTTGAGCAATGATGGTTAATTGGGTAGCACATCTCATTTGTATTGCATTGGAGCAATGGTGGTAAATCGGGTAGCACATCTCATTTGTTTTACAATTGAGCAATGGTGGTTAATCTGGTAGCACATCTCATTTGTATTGCATTTGAGCAATGGTGGTTAATCGGGTAGCACATCTCATTTGTATTGCATTGGAGCAATGGTGGTTAATCGGGTTAATAGGGTAGCACATCTCATTTGTATTGCATTTGAGCAATGGTGGTTAATCGGGTAGCACATCTCATTTGTATTGCATTTGAGCAATGGTGGTTAATCGGGTTAATTGGGTAGCACATCTCATTTGTATTGCATTTGAGCAATGGTGGTTAATCGGGTAGCACATCTCATTTGTATTGCATTTGAGCAATGGTGGTTAATCGGGTAGCACATCTCATTTGTATTGCATTGGAGCAATGGTGGTTAATCGGGTAGCACATCTCATTTGTATTACATTGGAGCAATGGTGGTTAATCGGGTAGCACATCTCATTTGTATTACATTTGAGCAATGGTGGTTAATCGGGTAGCACATCCTATTTGTATTGCATTGGAGCAATGGTGGTTAATCGGGTAGCACATCTCATTTGTATTGCATTTGAGCAATGGTGGTTAATCGGGTTAATTGGGTAGCACATCTCATTTGTATTGCATTTGAGCAATGGTGGTTAATCGGGTAGCACATCTCATTTGTATTGCATTGGAGCAATGGTGGTTAATCGGGTAGCACATCTCATTTGTATTGCATTGGAGCAATGGTGGTTAATCGGGTAGCACATCTCATTTGTATTACATTGGAGCAATGGTGGTTAATCGGGTAGCACATCTCATTTGTATTACATTGGAGCAATGGTGGTTAATCGGGTAGCACATCTCATTTGTATTACATTTGAGCAATGGTGGTTAATCGGGTAGCACATCTCATTTGTATTGCATTACAGCAATGGTGGTTAATCGGGTAGCACATCTCATTTGTATTGCATTTGAGCAATGGTGGTTAATCGGGTAGCACATCTCATTTGTATTACATTTGAGCAATGGTGGTTAATCGGGTAGCACATCTCATTTGTATTGCATTGGAGCAATGGTGGTTAATCGGGTAGCACATCTCATTTGTATTGCATTTGAGCAATGGTGGTTAATCGGGTAGCACATCTCATTTGTATTACATTTGAGCAATGGTGGTTAATCGGGTAGCACATCTCATTTGTATTGCATTGGAGCAATGGTGGTTAATCGGGTAGCACATCTCATTTGTATTACATTGGAGCAATGGTGGTTAATCGGGTAGCACATCTTATTTGTATTGCATTTGAGCAATGGTGGTTAATCGGGTAGCACATCTCATTTGTATTACATTGGAGCAATGGTGGTTAATCTGGTAGCACATCTCATTTGTATTGCATTTGAGCAATGGTGGTTAATCGGGTAGCATATCTCATTTGTATTACATTGGAGCAATGGTGGTTAATCGGGTAGCACATCTCATTTGTATTGCATTTGAGCAATGGTGGTTAATCGGGTTAATTGGGTAGCACACCTCATTTGTATTGCATTTGAGCAATGGTGGTTAATCGGGTAGCACATCTCATTTGTATTGCATTTGAGCAATGGTGGTTAATCGGGTAGCACATCTCATTTGTATTGCATTGGAGCAATGGTGGTTAATCGGGTAGCACATCTCATTTGTATTACATTGGAGCAATGGTGGTTAATCGGGTAGCACATCTCATTTGTATTACATTTGAGCAATGGTGGTTAATCGGGTAGCACATCCTATTTGTATTGCATTGGAGCAATGGTGGTTAATCGGGTAGCACATCTCATTTGTATTGCATTTGAGCAATGGTGGTTAATCGTGTTAATTGGGTAGCACATCTCATTTGTATTGCATTTGAGCAATGGTGGTTAATCGGGTAGCACATCTCATTTGTATTGCATTGGAGCATTGGTGGTTAATCGGGTAGCACATCTCATTTGTATTACATTGGAGCAATGGTGGTTAATCTGGTAGCACATCTCATTTGTATTGCATTTGAGCAATGGTGGTTAATCGGGTAGCATATCTCATTTGTATTACATTTGAGCAATGGTGGTAAATCGGGTAGCACATCTCATTTGTATTGCATTTGAGTAATGGTGGTTAATCGGGTAGCACATTGGTTAATCGGGTAGCACATCTCATTTGTATTACATTTGAGCAATGGTGGTTAATCGGGTAGCACATCTCATTTGTATTGCATTTGAGCAATGGTGGTTAATCGGGTAGCACATCTCATTTGTATTGCATTTGAGCAATGGTGGTTAATCGGGTTGCACATCTCATTTGTATTGCATTTGAGCAATGGGGGTTAATCGGGTAGCACATCTCATTTGTATTGCATTTAAGCAATGGTGGTTAATCGGTTAGCACATCCTATTTGTATTACATTTGAGCAATGGTGGTCAATCGGGTAGCAAATCTCATTTGTATTACATTTGAGCAATGGTGGTTAATCGGGTAGCACATCTCATTTGTATTGCATTGGAGCAATGGTGGTTAATCGGGTAGCACATCTTATTTGTATTACATTGGAGCAATGGTGGTAAATCGGGTAGCACATCTCATTTGTATTGCATTTGAGCAATGGTGGTTAATCGGGTAGCACATCTCATTTGTATTACATTGGAGCAATGGTGGTAAATCGGGTAGCACATCTCATTTGTATTGCATTTGAGCAATGGTGGTTAATCGGGTAGCACATCTCATTTGAGATTTCTTCATATTTTTTTTAATATTCTTTTTTTTTCATATAGACATCCTGCTGCAGTTTTCAAAATGTCGTTGTTTTAACATGTGTAAATCTATTGTCATTGTATAAAACGAAAATATTTAATGTAAGCTGAGTATGATTTTAAGAGAGAAATTATATATATCAGTCTCTGTGTATAATTTGCTGTTTTATTATCGTAAGTGATAATAATTTCTTTAGTAGATACTATGA
This sequence comes from Panopea generosa, assembly GCA_029582155.1. NCBI lineage: Eukaryota > Metazoa > Mollusca > Bivalvia > Adapedonta > Hiatellidae > Panopea > Panopea generosa. The sequence continues at coordinate 56,179,234 of CM055897.1, forward strand.
TGAGACTTTAAGAAATTATATAATAATGATGATTTACCGTCTGTAGTTAATTATAAACTTGCTAAATAAAGAAATTAATTTAACGTGACCTGATATGTATTGTACAAGTATTTTCAATTGTGGAAACTAATTATATTGAAACGACAACCATTGTTTTGTTATATACGGCTGATAGTTTTCTATAGGTATACTCTCTGATCAATACACGCGTGACATTTAAACAAAATCCTTATTGATTTGTAATACTACCACTATTTATTAGTAACACAATTGTAAATAAGACCATTGGTTTAAACGTTCCACAACATTTAACAACTAATTCTAAATAATATAGATATATACTTACTTTAAGCGATGGATTTAAATATTGGAATCATTAAGTTTATAAGTGAATTATGGAAAATGTGTAAAATAATCAAATTTGTAAACCATCCTACAAACTAAAGATGGCGACATTTTACGAAGCACGGGCTGTTTCTTTTACGTGTGTAACCACACTTAACTCAACCGGTGATTCAGGATGTCAAGACAAAGGTCGCCTTCGTTCAAATTCCTTACCTGAACCACGACACTTCCGACATTTGCGACAAGGCCTTGATCTAGATTCTGACCTTGACCGACAGTCACTCTTCGAAAATCAGTCGCTTTTATATCATAAAGAAAACAATTGGGAAGAAAAACGTGCAAGTCATAACCAACTGAAAAATGTGATGGATCACGTTGCTGGGGATGTAGTAGTTATATCAACAGAGTGTATATGCTCACATGGCAAACAAAGAGATGTTGCCATCTCTCCTATCCCAGCTCTTACTCAAATACCCTTGACCAACTGGAATAGATGGGATTTTAAACGTGGTAAGTTTTCCTGGCAATATAAAAAAAATGGGAATTATATAAATTATCAGCAATTCGTAGATATTTTTAAATTGTTTTAAAGTAAATTAACGTTTCGTTAGTACAGCGCAACACTCTAATGTAAAGAAGCAATTTTTGAGCTAATTTAATATATGTCGTAAAAAGTGTGTCACACACACACACACACACACATACACACACACACACACACACACACACACACACCAATTGAGTATTTTTTTCTATTCCGTGCTTTTTTTCAAATCGAATATTGGTCGAAAAGTAATGAAATTACAATGTTTGAAACAATATTTTCTGTAAATTCATTGGTTATAATACCTTAATAGCAGCAGACTGTTATAGGAACATTCATACTACCTTTATTCATTCATTTTATCTTGAATCCATACCATCATTGATTTTCCTTCTTTCCATTACTGGTTATTTGGTTTGCTACTGACTACGTCGAACGCGCCTATCTACAATGCAATTCAAAGATACAAGACCATGACATATACCAACTTAATTAATAGAATTGGTGTCAACCATGACTTATATACAATGGTTTTACACGCAACATCTGGACTGTAAGGACGATTTACATATACTTACTGATAACTTTATATGAGTAGGATCCAGTTATTGATTCATTTATTACTCACACGCTATATAAAGTACAGACATAAAATGAAGGTTCAGTGAACTCATTGTAATTGTATTATTTCATAAAGAGAGATAATAATTTCACAACAACGGAATTTCCGACCGGAATCTTTCTTAGATACAAGTTCACAACGTATGATATATATATATAGAGATACAAGTTCACAATGTATGATATATATAATATATATCATACATTGTGAACTTGTATCTCTCTCTATATATATATACATTGTATATACATGTTGGCCCTATACAAGTATCATCGGCTACAGGTACACCGATTGTTGGGTTTATACAAGTATCATCGGCTATAGGTACACCGATTTCATTACAAATACTCAAGAAGGCAGACTAATGTTTGACACTTATCCCTGTCTTTTTCTCCAGCTAACATAAAGTCATCAAAATAATAATCAAGGGAATAAACGTCTGTTTTGTAACTGATTAACTAATGTAAAAAAAGTTGTAAGAAATAACTTAAAGTTAGAACCACATGAAGCAGTATGTCTATGAAATACTGACCGTCTACTTTGATACCAAGTAAATGAAAACCCTCCGGATGAATAGGCAATACTCTCAATGCTGTCTTAATATCTCTTTTACCACACATTTCAAAAATACTTTGGCCACTATAAGCCAGTATAGCGTTCTCGTGTCCTCTTGGGTCTCTTGATTCATAAATTAGTATGAACTGTATCGACTATAATTGTTATTATATAGTAGTATTACTACATATATGTACTTTGTGACTTCAACTCTGTTAACAGTTTACATGCACACTGTGTGTACATCATCGATACCAAATGAACATGCATATATCAGTTGTATAAGACTAATCTTAAAACAGACAAATTATGTTAAATTAAATATGAGCAGAGACCAGGTCGTATATTATCCAAATTTAAAAGTTGGAATCTCTCATCAGCTATTGAAACTGGGCGATTCCCCTAACGTAAAACTCTTGTTTATGACAGTATTTGTAAATACTGTGACACTCATACAACTGAAGATGAAAAAAAACTTGATATATTAATGAGCAGTGATGCAATGAAAATTTGTCTTGCAAACACCTTAGCATGTTCAAAAGAAGTAAACATGCTACATAGATTCAATATATTTTAATCATCACCAGTATTTGTAAAGTGAGCATTATCAATATTTTATTGTTATTTTAAGGTATTTTATTCTTAATGTAACAAAATATACATACATGTACTATAATATTGAAAATTATAGAAAAAAACCAGAGCAGTCAGTGTTTATCAGTTGATTACAAATTTGATCTGTGGAGATATTCGATGTTTTAAGACATTTCCTTTCAACACGCCTTATTGGATGCGCGTGTGAGTGCGCGAATAGACGGGTTTGGCATATATTTCATTCATAGTTCGCTAAACATAAATGGAATTTAATATGGATTTTTGGCCCTCGCATATGGATTTTTTGGCCTTCGCATATGGATTTTTGACCCTGTCGTCACACATGACCTTTAATATGCCCTGTAGACGAAAGCTATATCATACAGAAAAAATAAGCTTATTTTGTTACTAAATATAGTTACACATGTAATAATTGATTTATTTTGATAACTTTTACATGTGACACTCCAATAAACTATTATAGTCTATATGAGCACAGTGTTAATACTTGTTATTAAACTTAAAAGAATAGATCATGCTGTAGGGATGCTCTAGTCAGATTAGTTTTGCACGACTCCCCGCCCCCTTTTCGATCCTTACAATATTATAACATAGTTGTAAACAGTACTTATTGCAGCGTGACGTATATAAAGTTGTCAAGTTAATAAAGTCGTCCAACTTGCCAAAACCACACACTAGACATGGCAGTAATTATTCAACATACAATTTTTAAAAAATCAATATCTTTTGATACGGTGTAAAGCATTCCCTCTGGCCATTGATAGTGCGTGCTGATAGTATTCACAATAATCGCATTAATTTAAACTAAGTATACGTCTGGTCAATACGCATACCCTTCAAAAACAATAGGTTTATAGATGTATGTGTAGTTTAATCTTTCTCGCCGAGTTTACAATGTTTCTTTAAATATAATGATATACTTTATACAATTTACGACGATGATGGTAAAATGTACATCTGTAATATTAAATAGAATATAAAGTATCTATATTGAACTAAAATAAATGATAAAATGGATATAGACTTGTCTTATAAAGCCGCAGAAACGAGGGGAATAACTACAAGACGTAAGTAGACGTGTGCATGTATTTCCAATTCTGAATTAAAAAAAAACTCTGTGTCGTCATCGATTTATATCAATTTTTAAAAAAAAACAGACACTCTTTGTACAGCCGAATATATAAGTTTGTAAATAATGGTACAGAAAAAATGAAATACCCATAAAAACAGCTAACGATGGTTATTATTATACCCCAAACACGACTTTGATGGTTCTTTTTTATTCTGATGTGGTCTATGATGTGATCACTTTACGTTAAGATGTAGTTCATTGTCATTATAATGAGCATTTTACATTATAATGACTGTGTAGTTTCATTCTGACTGGATCACTTTTCGATATAATAACCGTACATTATTTATATTATGATGTGTCACTTGACATTATGATGTGGCTTGTCGTCATTATCAACATTCTCATGTGTCAGTTTATATTCTGATGTGTCACTTGACATTATCATGTGGCTCGTCGTCATTCTCATCGTTTATATGTGTCAGTTTATATTCTGATGTGTCACTTAACATTATGATGTGGCTCGTCGTCATTTTCATCATTATCATATGTCAGTTTATACTCTGATGTGTCACTTGACATTATGATGTGGCTCGTCGTCATTTTCATCATTCTCATATGTCAGTTTATACTCTGATGTGTCACTTGACATTATGATGTGGCTCGTCGTCAATCTCATCATTCTCATGTGTCAATTTATATTCTGATGTATCAGTTGACATTATGATGTGGCTCGTTGTCATTCTCATCATTTACATATGTCAGTTTATATTCTAATGTGACACTATAATTATGATGTGGCTTGTCGTCATTCTCATCATTCGCATGTGTCATTTTATATTCTAATTTGTCACTATTATTATGATGTGGCTCGTTGTCATTCACATCTTTCGCATATGTCAGTTTATAGTCTGATGTGTCACTTGACATGATGTGGCTCGTCGTCATTCTCATCATTTACATGTGTCAATTTATATTCTAATGTGTCACTATTATTATGATGTGGCTCGTCGTCATTCTTATCTTTCGCATATGTCAGTTTATATTCTGAAGTGTCACTTGACATTATAATGTGGCTCGTCGTCATTCTTATCTTTCGCATATGTCAGTTTATATTCTAATGTATCACTTGACATTATGATGTGGCTCGTCGTCATTCTCATCGTTTACATGTGTCAGTTTATATTCTGATATGTCAGTTGACATTATGATGTGGCTTGTCATCATTATTATCATTCTCGTGTGTCAGTTTATATTCTGATGTGTCAGTTGACATTATGATGTGGCTCGTCGTCATTCTCGTCGTTTACATGTGTCAGTTTATATTCTGATGTGTCAGTTGACATTATGATGTGGTTCGTTGTCATTCTTATCTTTCACATGTGTCAGTTTATATTCTAATGTATCACTAACATTATGATGTGGCTCGTTGTCATTCTTATCTTTCGCATATGTCAGTTTATATTCTGATGTGTCAGCTGACATTATGATGTGGCTCGTTGTCTTTCTTATCTTTCGCATATGTCAGTTTATATTCTAATTGATCACTTGACATTATGATGTGGCTCGTCGTCATTCTCATCTTTTGCATATGTCAGTTTATATTTTGATGAGTCACTTGACATTACAATGTGACTCGTTGTCATTCTCATCATTCTGATGTATCAGTTTATATTATGATGTATCACTTGACATTATGATGTGGCTCGTCGTCGTTTTCATCATTCTCATGTGTCAGTTTATATTCTGATGTATCACTAACATTATGATGATGCTTGTCGTCATTCTCACCATTCTCATGTGTCACTTGACATTATGATATGGCTCGTCGTCATTCTCACCATTCTCATGTGTCAGTTAATATTCTGGTGTGACACTTGACATTATGATGTGGTTCGTCGTCATTCTCACCATTCTCATGTGTCAGTTTATATTCTGATGTGTCACTTGACATTATGATGTGGCTGGCGTCATTTGCATCATTCCCATGTGTCAGTTTATATTCTGATGTGTCACTTGACATAATGATGTGGCTCGTCGTCATTCTCATCATTTGCATGTGTCAGTTTATATTCTGATATGTCACTTGACATTATGATCAGGTATGTGGTTCGTCATTCTTATGTGTTGTTTTTTCATTCAGATTTTGCTCGTTGTCATTTTGACATTGTTACTTTATGCTTTATATGGTACTTAATCGTTCTGATTGGACGATGTTTTGGGCGTAATACCCGGACCCGTAAATGAAAGGTCAAGGCCACACTTGCAGTCTGTTTTACACCACTTGAGACTGTTTGAGATTTCATGTCCGGTCAGCAATTTTGTAATACATGAGTGAATTTCAAAAACAATGGGCTTACTTGATCGAAGTGAGCATGAGACCCAGACACCTTATTCAAAGGTCAAGAGCACGTTTTAAATTAATTTGACAAGACTATTAGAGAGGTAATGTCCTGTAAATTTGTCATGCATGGATGGATTACAAAAACAAATTGGTTCAATTGATCGACATGACATAACGACCTGTAGCACGTAAGGCTCAGACCCAAACCTTTAAGGTCAAGGTCACACTTTAAGCTTGTTTGACAACACTTTGTTTGAATTTGTTTGATTCTATTATTTGTTTGAACTATATCTTACATGGAGGGATTTTAAAACAACTTGGCACAAGTGATCGATATGCCAATGTGATGTGTCAAGTCCAATACCCAGGTCTGTACATCAGGTGTCAATGTCAAATTCACACAAAAGTCAAAGCATAACGTTGGCATATAGTTTATGACTTCGTTGTCAGTAAAGGAGCTACACCTGAGAGGAAATATCCGTGAACTATTACGTTGTTACATCTTTTATGTCTTTGTTGTCAGTGAAGGAGATACTCCTAAGAGGAAATATCCGTGTACTATTACGTTGTTACATCTTTTATGACTTCGTTGTCAGTAAAGGAGCTACTCCTGAGAGGAAATATCCGTGTACGATTACGTTGGCATATATTTTATGCATTCGTTGTCAGTAAAGGATTTACTCCCAAGTGGAAATATCCGTGTACGATTACGTTGGCATATATTTTATGTATTCGTTGTCAGTAAAAGAGCTACTCCCGAGTGGAAATACCCGTGTACGATTACGTTGGCATATATTTTATGTATTCGTTGTCAGTAAAGGAGCTACTCCCGAGTGGAAATATCCGTGTACGATTACGTTGTTATATACTTTATGTTTTTGTTGTCAGTAAAGGAGCTACTCCTGAGTGGTAATATACGTGTACATTTACGTTATTATATATGTCTTCGTAGTCAGTGAAGGAGCTAGTCCCGAGTGGAAATATCCTTGTACTATTACGTTGTTATATATGTCTTCGTTGTCAGTGAAGGAGCTACTCCCGAGTGGAAATATCCGTGTACTATTACGTTGTTATATATCTTAGTTGTCAGTGAATGAGCTACTCCCGAGTGGAAATATCCGTGTACTATTACGTTGTTATATATTTTGTCTTCGTTGTCAGTAAAGGAGCTACTCCCGACTGTGTAATATCCGTGTACTATTACGTTGTTATATGTCTTCGTTGTCAGTGAATGAGCTACTCCCGAGTGGAAATATCCGTGTACTATTACGTTGTTATATATTTTGTCTTCGTTGTTAGTAAAGGAGCTACTCCCGAGTGGAAATATCCGTGTACTATTACGTTGTTATATATATTCGTTGTCAGTGAAAGAGCTACTCCCGAGTGGAAATATCCGTGTACTATTACGTTTTTATATATGTTATCTTCGTTGTCAGTGAATGAGCTACTCCTGAGTGGAAATATCCGTGTACCATTACGTTGTTATATGTCTTCGTTGTCAGTGAATGAGCTACTCCCGAGTGGAAATATCCGTGTACTATTACGTTGTTATATATGTCTTTGTTGTCAGTGAATGAGCTACTCCTGAGTGGAAATATCCGTGTACTATCACGTTGTTATATATCTTCGTTGTCAGTGAATGAGCTACTCCTGAGTGGAAATATCCTTGTTCTATTACGTTGTTATATATCTTCGTTGTCAGTGAATGAGCTACTCCCGAGTGGAAATATCCGTGTACTATTACGTTGTTATATGTCTTCGTTGTCAGTGAATGAGCTACTCCCGAGTGGAAATATCCGTGTACTATTACATTGTTATATGTCTTCGTTGTCAGTGAATGAGCTACTCCCGAGTGGAAATATCCGTGTACTATTACATTGTTAAATATTTTGTCTTCGTTGTTAGTAAAGGAGTTACTCCCGAGTGTGTAATATCCGTGTACTATTACGTTTTTATATATGTTGTCTTCGTTGTCAGTGAATGAGCTACTCCTGAGTGGAAATATCCGTGTTCTATTACGTTGCTATATATTTTGTCTTCGTTGTTAGTAAAGGAGCTACTCCCGAGTGGAAATATCCGTGTACTATTACGTTTTTATATATGGTATCTTCGTTGTCAGTGAAGGAGCTACTCCCGAGTGGAAATATCCGTGTTCTATTACGTTGTTATGTGTATTCGTTGTCAGTGAATGAGCTACTCCCGAGTGGAAATATCCGTTGTCAGTGAATGAGCTACTCCCGAGTGGAAATATCCGTGTACTATTACGTTTTTATGTATGTTGTCTTCGTTGTCAGTGAATGAGCTACTCCCGAGGGGAAATATCCGTGTACTATTACGTTTTTATGTATGTTGTCTTCGTTGTCAGTGAATGAGCTACTCCCGAGGGGAAATATCCGTGTACTATTACGTTTTTATGTATGTTGTCTTCGTTGTCAGTGAATGAGCTACTCCCGAGGGGAAATATCCGTGTACTATTACGTTTTTATGTATGTTGTCTTCGTTGTCAGTGAATGAGCTACTCCCGAGGGGAAATATCCGTGTACTATTACGTTGTTATATATTTTATGTCTTCGTTGTTAGTAAAGGAGCTACTCCCGAGTGGAAATATCCGTGTACTATTACGTTGTTTTTGATTGATTGATTGATTGACTGATGTTGATTCAGGTTAAAATACATATGTTATATATTTGATGTGTTTATTGTCAGTTCTCCAGAATGAGAACATAAATGTAATACAGATCATTTTGTTTGTGATGTGATCTTTTTTATATATTTATTGAAAGAACTAGGATTGAAAGTACATGATCATGTAATATCGTTCATTGTTTTGCATTCCATTTATTGGTTGTAACGAGTGAAACCATTCGCATAACTAGTGCATTGTGGTTGTTCTGAGTGAAACCGTTTAAGTAATTAGTGCATTGTGGTTGTTCTGAGTGAAACCGTTTAAGTAATTAGTGCATTGTGGTTGTAACGAATGAAACCATTCGCATAAGTAGCACATTGGCGTTATTATGAGTGAAACCCTTTGCCCAATTAGTCCATTGGGGTTGTAACGAGTGAAACCATTCGCATAAATAGTACATTGTTGTTGTAACCAGTGAAACTCTTCAAATAATTAGTGCATTGTAGTTGTAACGAGTAAAAACCATTCGCATAATTAGTTTGTGGTTCTTGTAATGAGTGAAACCATTCGCATACTTATTGAAGTGTGGTTGTTACGAGTGAAACCATTTGCATCATTAGTGCATAGTGGTTGAAACGAATGAACCATTCACATAATTATTACACAGTGGTTAAAACGAGTGAAACAATTTGCATAATTAGTACACAGAGATTGAAACGATAGAGTACATGTACTATATTGCGGCTGTAACGAGTGAAGCCATTCGCATAATTGTTACATAGTGGTTGAAACGAGTGAAACAATTTGCATCATTAGTACACAGAGGTTGAAACGATAGAGTGAAACCATTTGCATAATTTGTACATGTACATTGTTATTTTAACGAGCGAAACCATTTGCATGATTATTACACCGTGATTGAAACGAGTGAAACCATTTGCATAATTAGTACATTTGGGTTTTAACGAATGAATCCATTTGCATAATTAATACATTGTGGTTGAAACGAGTGTAACCATTTGCATGATTAGTCAATTTGGATTGTAACGTGTGAAACCACTCGCATAAGTACATGTAATACATTGCGGCTGTGGTTGATACGAGTGAGTGAAAACATTTGCATAATTAGTACATGTACATTGTTATTTTAATGAGTGAATCCATTTGCATGATTATTACCCAGTGATTGAAACGAGTGAAACCATTTGCATAATTATAACACGGTGGTTGAAACGAGTATTACCATTTGCATGATTAATCAATATGGATTGTAACGAGTGAAACCACTCGCATAAGTACATGTAACACATTGCGGCTGTGGTTGAAACGAGTGAGTGAAACCATTTGCATAATTAGTACATGTACATTGTTATTTTAATAAGTGAAACCATTTGCACGATTATTACACAGTGATTGAAACGAGTGAAACTATTTGCATAATTAGTACACAGTGGTTGAAACGAGTGAAACCATTTTCATAATAAGTATATTGTGGTTGTTACGAGTGAAACCATTCGCATAATTAGTACATTGGCGTTGTTACGAGTAAAACCATTTCCATAATTAGTACATTGGCGTTGTTACGAGTGAACTATTTGCATCATTAGTACATTGTGGTTATTATGAGTGAAACCATTCGCATAATTAGTACATTGGCGTTGTTACGAGTGAAACCATTCGCATAATTATTTCAGTTGAACTGTAAGTGAAATGATTTGCATAAATTAACATTGTTGTTGTTACAAATGAAACTATTTCCATAATAAGTATGTTGTGGTTGTTTCGAGTGAAACCATTTCCATAATAAGTATATTGTGGTTGTAAGGAGTGAAACCATTTCCATAATTAGTATATTGTGGTTGTAACGAGTGAAGCCATTCGCATAATTAGTACTTTGGCGTTTTGTAACGAGTGAACTATTTCCATAATTAGTATAGTGTGGTTGTTACGAGTGAAACCATTTCCCTAATTAGTATATTGTGGTTGTTATGGGTGAAACCATTCGCATAATAGTACATTGGCGTTGTTACGAGTCAAACCATTTCCATAATAAGGACATTGACGTTGTAACGAGTGAAACTATTTGCATCAAAAGTACATTGTGGTTGTAAAGAGTCGAACCATTTTCATAATTAGTATATTGTGGTTGTTACGAGTTAAACAATTCGCATAATTAGTACATTGGCGTTGTAACGAGTGAAACCATTTCCATAATTAGTACATTTGCGTTATTAAGAGTGAAACCATTTCCATAATTAGTACATTGGCATTGTTACGAGTGAATCAGTTTGCATAATTAGTACATTGGCGTTGTTACTAGTGAAACCATTTCCATAATTAGTAAATTGGCGTTGTTACGAGTGAAACCATTTCCATTATTAGTACATTGTGGTTGTAACGAGTGAAACCATTTCCATAATAAGTATATTGTGGTTGTAACGAGTGAAACCATTCGCATAATTAGTACATTGGCGTTGTTACTAGTGAAACCATTTCCATAATTAGTAAATTGGCGTTGTTACGAGTGAAACCATTTCCATTATTAGTACATTGTGGTTGTAACGAGTGAAACCATTTCCATAATAAGTATATTGTGGTTGTTACGAGTGAAACCATTCGCATAATTAGTACATTGACGTTGTTACTAGTGAAACCATTTCCATAATTAGTACATTGGCGTTGTGACGAGTGAAACCATTTCCATAATTAGTATATTGTAGTTGTTACGAATGAAACCATTCGCATAATTAGTACATTGGTGTCGTTACGATTGAAACTATTTGCACCATTAGTACATTGTGGTTGTTTTGAGTGAAACAATTTCCATAATAAGTACATAGTGGTTGTTATGAGTGAAACCATTTGCACAATGAGTACATTGGGGTTGTGCAGTTTTAAATATGAAATGAAATTTAAGTCGCTTTATTGCCAGAAAATGAGTTACTGCAGCGTAAACTTATTCCTGCACATGTTTTTTTATGATATTGTGGTGGTGATATATTCATTGTAAGTAAGAGAACTTTTGCAAAGTGGAATCAAACGTGTAAAGTAGTACATTGTAACTGTAATGTGTTTTATATATTTATTTTCAGTAAAGGAATTAATGATGAGTGAATTATTTGTAGATAGTATATTGTTATATATTTTAATAAATAGTGTATTTCACGGGACTATATGTACATTTTCAGCGCTGGAAATTACTGGAGAGAACCTCGAGGACCTCTTAGCTTATGATGACCTCTTTCTCGACTACTTCAATGCATTCCTTGCACTACCTGTAAGTGTTAATTGTTTAATTATTGTTCGTTCGTCCTTATATCTGCATGCCTGCCTTCAGTGCAATATAATGATAACAATATTTTTTTTAGCACTGTAAAATGGTAAATCTCTCTATATGTACAGAGATAATTATTTGTGAATAACACTACATAAATGTACATATCAGACTACGGCGAGCGCGCCTAGCTACAATAATTATCTCCATACATTGTGAATGAGCATCTGAAAATATCCAAAAATCGGAAATTCCGTTGTTGTGAATTTTATTATCTCCATTTACGAAATAAAATACATAACAATTCACTATATCTTCATGATCCAACGGGTTTTAAAATCTGTCCTTTATATAGCATGTGAGTAGTCATGAATCCTTAACTGGATCCTACTCATATAAAGCTATCAGTAAATGTATGTAAATTATTCGTCCAGTCCAGATGTGTTGCATGTAAAACCATAGTGTATAAGTCATGGTTGACACCAACTTTATTGGTTTGGCAGAGGCGTTGATATTGTATCTATGGTTTGCATTGTAGCTAAGCGAGCTCGCCGTAGTCTGGTCTGTACATTTATGATATTTTAATGGTAATTATGTATATACACATATACGTGATAATTTAATGGTAATTCTCTCCCCTGTAAATGTATATACACATATTTATGATAATAGAATCACATTACGGTATTTCCGTTTTTTTAGGAACGTATAAGATGCAAATTCTCAAGCTAAAATATATATCGGAAGATAATTATTATTAACTACTATTATTGTTTTACACATATAAGAGACAATTCAAAAACTGACATAGATAATGTATGTTGCCATAGATAAGAAACAATTCCAAACTGAGATAGATAATGTCTGTTGTCACAAAAAGAGAGAATTCCAAACTGACATAGATAATATCTGTTGCCACAGATAAGAGAGAATTCCAAACTGAAAAAAGATAACGTCTGTTGCCACAGACAAGAGACAATTCAAAACTGACATAGATAATGTCTGTTGCCACAGATAAGAGACATTTCCAAACTGAAAAACATAATGTCTGTTGTCACAGAAAAGAGACATTTCCAAACTGACAAAGATACTGTCTGTTGCCACAGCTAAGATACATTTCCAAACTGACATAGATAACGTCTGTTATCACAGATAAGAGAGAATTCCTAACTGACAAAATAATGCCTGTTGCAACATATAAGAGACAATTCAAAAACTTACATAGATAATGTATGTTGCCATAGATAAGAAACAATTCCAAACTGACATAGATAATGTCTGTTGTCACAAAAAGAGAGAATTCCAAACTGACATAGATAATGTCTGTTGCCACAGATAAGAGAGAATTCCAAACTGAAAAAAGATAACGTCTATTGCCACAGACAAGAGACAATTCAAAACTGACATAGATAGTGTCTGTTGCCACAGATAAGAGACAATTCCAAACTGAAAAACATAATGTCTGTTGTCACAGAAAAAGAGACATTTCCAAACTGACAAAGATACTGTCTGTTGCCACAGCTAAAATACATTTCCAAACCGACAAAGATAATGTCTGTTGCCACAGATAAGAGACATTTCCAAATTGACAAAGATAATGTCTGTTGCCACAGATAAGAGACAATTCAAAACTAACATAGATAATGTATGTTGCCACAGATAAAATACAATTCCAAACTGAAAAAAGATAATGTATGTTTCCACAGATAAGAGACATTTCCAAATTGACATAGAAACTGTCTGTTGCCGCAGATATGAGGCAATTCCAAATTGACATAGATACTGACTGTTGCCACAGTTAAGAGACAATTCCAAACAGACATAGATACTGTCTGTTGTCATAGAAAAGAGACATTTCCAAACTGACAAAGATGTTTTTTGTTGCCACAGATAAGAGACAATTCCAAACTGACAAAGATACTGTCTGTTGCTCCACTTAAGAGACATTTACAAACTGACAAATATATCGTCTGTTGCTACAGATAAGAGTTATTTCCAAACTGACAACGGTACATTTCCAAACTGACAAAGATACTGTCTTTGTCATAGAGAAGAGACAGTTCCAAATTGACCAAGATACTGTCTGTTGCACAGATAAGAGACAATTCGAAACTGACAAAGATACTATCTGTTGTCACAGATAAGAGACATTTCCAAACTGACATAGACAATGTATGTTGCCAAAGATAAGAGACAATTCCAAACTAACATAGATAACGTCTGCTGTCACAGATAAGAGAGAATTCCAAACTGACAAAATAATGTCTGTTGCAACATATAAGAGACAATTCAAAACTGACAACGATACTGTCTGGTGTCACAGATAAGAGACAATTCCAAACTGACATAGATACTGTCTGTTGTCACAGATATGAGACAATTCCAAACTGACATAGATAATGTCTGTTGCCACAGATAAGAGAGAATTCCAAACTGAAAAAAGATAACGTCTGTTGCCACAGACAAGAGACAATTCAAAACTGACATAGATAATGTCTGTTGCCACAGATAAGAGACAATTCCAAACTGAAAAACATAATGTCTGTTGTCAAAGAAAAGAGACATTTCCAAACTGACAAAGATACTGTCTGTTGCCACAGTTAAAATACATTTCCAAACTGACATAGGTAACGGCTGTTGTCACAGATAAGAGAGAATTCCAAACTGACAAAATAATGTCTGTTGCAACATATAAGAGACTATTAAAAAACTGACATAGATAATGTATGTTGCCATATATAAGAAACAATTCCAAACTGACATAGATAATGTCTGTTGTCACAAAAAGAGAGAATTCCAAACTGACATAGATAATGTCTGTTGCCACAGATAAGAGAGAATTCCAAACTGAAAAAAATATAACGTCTGTTGCCACAGACAAGAAACAATTCAAAACTGACATAGATAATGTCTGTTGCCACAGATAAGAGACAACTCCAAACTGAAAAACATAATGTCTGTTGTCACAGAAAAGAGACATTTCGAAACTGACAAAGATACTGTCTGTTGCCACAGCTTAGATACATTTCCAAACTGACAAAGATAATGTCTGTTGCCACAGATAAGAGACATTTCCAAACTGACAAAGATAATGTCTGTTGCCACAGATAAGAGACAATTCAAAACTTACATAGATAATGTATGTTGCCACAGATAAAATACAATTCCAAACTGAAAAAAGATAATGTATGTTGCCACAGATAAAGGCAATTCCAAACTGACATAGATAATGTCTGTTTCCACAGATAAGAGACATTTCCAAATTGACATAGATACTGTCTGTTGCCGCAGATATGAGACAATTCCAAATTGACATAGATACTGACTGTTGCCACAGTTAAGAGACAATTCCAAACGGACATAGATACTGTCTGTTGTCATAGAAAAGAGACATTTCCAAACTGACAAAGATGTTTTTTGTTGCCACAGATAAGAGACAATTCCAAACTGACAAAGATACTGTCTGTTGCTCCACTTAAGAGACATTTACAAACTGACAAAGATACTGTCTTTGTCATAGAGAAGAGACAGTTCCAAATTGACCAAGATACTGTCTGTTGCACAGATAAGAGACAATTCGAAACTGATAAAGATACTATCTGTTGTCACAGATAAGAGACATTTCCAAACTGACATAGACAATGTATGTTGCCAAAGATAAGAGACAATTCCAAACTAACATAGATAACGTCTGTTTTCACAGATAAGAGAGAATTCCAAACTGACAAAATAATGTATGTTGCAACATATAAGAGACAATTCAAAACTGACAACGATACTGTCTGGTGTCACAGATAAGAGACAATTCAAAACTGACATAGATACTGTCTGTTGTCACAGATATGAGACAATTCAAAACTGACATAGATACTGTCTGTTGTCACAGATATGAGACAATTCCAAACTGACATAGATAACGTCTGTTGCCACAGATAAATACATTTTCAAACTGACAAAGATACTGTCTTTTGTCAAAGATAAGAGCAAATTCCAAACTGACAAAGATACTGTCTGTTGTCACAGATAAGAGACAATTCCAAACTGACAAAGAGAATGTCTGGCACCACAGATAAGAGACAATTCGAAACTGACAAATAAAGTGTATGTTATCACAGATAAGAGACAATTCCAAACTGACAAATAGAGTGTGTGTTGCCGCAGATAGGAGACATTTCTAAACTGACATAGATAATGTCTGTTGACACAGATAAGATACATTTCCAGACTGACATAGATGATATATGTTGCCACAGATAAGAGACATTTCCAAACTAACATAGATAATGTCTGGTGCCACAGATAAGAGACATTTCCAAACTGACATAGATACTATCTGTTGCCACAGATAAGAGACAATTCCAGACCGACATAGATAATGTATGTTGCCACAGATAAGAGACATTTCCAAACTGACATAGATACTATCTGTTACCACAGATAAGAGACAATGCCAAACTGACATAGATAATGTCTGTTGCCACAAATAAGGGACAATTCCAAACTGACATATATAATGTTGTTGCGACATATAACAGACACTTCCAAACTGACATAAATAATGTTTGTTGCCACAGATAACAGACAATTCCAAACTGACATAGATAATGTCTGTTGTCACAGATAAGAGAGAATTCCAAACTGACATAGAAACTGTCTGTTGCCACATATAAATGGCCATTCCATACTGACATAGATACTGTCTGTTGTCATAGATAAGAGACGTAGATAAGAGACAATTCGAAACTGACATAAATACTGTATGTTGCCACAGATAAGAGACAATTCGAAACTGACATAAATACTGTATGTTGCCACAGATAAGAGACAATTCGAAACTGACATAAATACTGTATGTTGCCACAGATAAGAGACAATTCCAAACTGACAAAGAGAATGTCTGGCGCCTTAGATAAGAGACAATTCGAAACTGACAAATAAAGAGTCTGTTGTCACAGATCAGAGACCATTCCAAACTGACACATTGAGTATGTGTCGTCATAGATAAGAGGCGATTCCATACTACTGACAAAGAGGGTGTCTGTTGCCACAAATAAGAGACAATTCGAAACTGACATGAATACTGTATGTTGCCACAGATAAGAGACAATTCGAAACTGACTAGATACTGTATGTTGCCACAGATAAGAGACAATTCCAAACTGACAAAGAGAATGTCTGGCGCCTTAGATAAGAGACAATTCGAAACTGACAAATAAAGAGTCTGTTGTCACAGATCAGAGACAATTCCAAACTGACACATTGAGTGTGTGTCGCCATAGATAAGAGGCGTTTCTATACTACTGACAAAGAGGGTGTCTGTTGCCGCAGATAAGAGATAATTTCAAACTAACAAAGATACTGTCTGTCGTACATATAATAAACCCGAGTTGAATATTTTTGTAGGTGTTTCCACAGGCTATGCATTACAACCGTCTCACTGGAGCATTCGAAGAGACCGACCCAAATGGTATCCGATCATCATTAGATAGCGCCTCCGGACTGCCATACGGTATTACAGATGACGAAAGAGATAGTATGTTACAATGGGCTCGTAGAGAAAGACTTCCATTGTTTTTAAGGTATATATTATATATTAATTGAAGTTTTATTTATTTATTAAAGTGACAGGTAAAATACGTGTTATATTAACAACATAATAAAAAATGTTAATAAATGTTAGGAATTTTTCAGCCTAGTAAGGCTTATTGTAATTTTATGTCAATTTTACCTATATATGAATGATTTGTATCACTTTATTCATCAATTTTTACGTTCAAATGTTCACGTAAATTACAAAATATGAAGAATATTCGAATTACACTGCTTTCACGATACATGTGTGTGTATTTGGTATGTTGGCAAACCAATATACATATACAAACCTAACTCGGTTGCAATGGGAAGGGTACCAGAGCGTAGTTGTGTAATACACGATCTTAAAATTTTGTTAAGCTTCATTTTAACATATAACTCGCACTCATCTTCAAATTTAATATTCTTATATATAATTAATTTTTTTTGTTGAGAATTTATATCACTTGTCCATTTTGTCTTATAATTTTGTAGTAAATTATAACGCACATCTTGGATAAATGTGGTGTTATGAAACCATTTTATAGACAAGGAATATTTATGAATTTCTTTAAAAAAATTTAACGATTTAACATATAGAGACTTATTATTTTCACATCTTAGATAATCTTATGAAAATTTGGTGGTTAATCACGTTCTATAATCCATATTTGTAATTTCTTTCCAAAACCAAACAATTTAGTTTACGTCTTACATGTGGGTTTTCCCAACCAATATAACCTTGAATTACTGGTACAGATGTAACATTTATGTACACCTAAAACGAATTTGATAACACGATAACGTGGTGTGTCAGTTTCAGAATAACTTTTGCATCCCCATACCGAAGACGCATATTCCATTGTAGGTACTATACTTGCATCTTATATTATATATAAGTAGAAACATTAAGCCATGTTTACTGAACAAGTTTGATACAAGACTTGAAAAAGGTCTTCTGGCTAATTCTGTTAAAACATTAGCAGTTTTAGTTAAATCTAGATATTCATTTAAAACCAAACCAATATATTTATATATTTACATTTTTTTCTTCTTTTGTTTTGTATTGCTGATATTAACTCTCATTTTGTTTACTGAACACCACACAATATTTAGACATATTAACACTGAAAATATTTATTTTGTATGTGTTTGTGTTTCGTCATACGCCATATTAATATTTCACAATAGTTTGTACTTTGTTTGTGTTTGTGTTTCTTCATACTTCGTATTAATATTTCACAATAGTTTATAGGTTTGTATTTGTTTCTTCATACGCCATATTAATATTTCACACTTTTTTTATACTTTGAATGTGTTTGTGTTTCTTCATACGCCATATTAATATTTCACAATAGTTAACACGTTTGTATGTGTTTCTTCATACGCCATATTAATATTTCACAATAGTTTATACTTTGAATGTGTTTGTGTTTCTTCATACGCCATATTAATATTTCACAATAGTTTATACTTTGAATGTGTTTGTGTTTTTTCATACGCCATATTAATATTTCACAATAGTTAACACGTTTGTATGTGTTTCTTCATATGCCATTTTAATATTTCACAATAGTTTATACTTTGTATGTGTCTGTGTTTCTTCATACGCCATATTAATATTTCACAATAGTTAACACGTTTGTTTGTGTTTCTTCATACGCCATATTAATATTTCACAATAGTTTATACTTTGAATGTGTTTGTGTTTCTTCATACGCCATATTAATATTTCACAATAGTTAACACGTTTGTATGTGTTTCTTCATACGCCATATTAATATTTCACAATAGTTTATACTTTGAATGTGTTTGTGTTTCTTCATACGCCATATTAATATTTCACAATAGTTTATTCTTTGAATGTGTTTGTGTTTCTTCATACGCCATATTAATATTTCACAATAGTTAACACGTTTGTATGTGTTTCTTCATACGCCATATTAATAGTTCACAATAGTTTATACTTTGAATGTGTTTGTGTTTCTTCATACGCCATATTAATATTTCACAATAGTTTATACTTTGAATGTGTTTGTGTTTCTTCATACGCCATATTAATATTTCACAATAGTTAACACGTTTGTATGTGTTTCTTCATACGCCATATTAATATTTCACAATAGTTTATACTTTGTATGTGTCTGTGTTTCTTCATACGCCATATTAATATTTCACAATAGTTAACACGTTTGTTTGTGTTTCTTCATACGCCATATTAATATTTCACAATAGTTTATACTTTGAATGTGTTTGTGTTTCTTCATACGCCATATTAATATTTCACAATAGTTAACACGTTTGTATGTGTTTCTTCATACGCCATATTAATATTTCACAATAGTTTATACTTTGAATGTGTTTGTGTTTCTTCATACGCCATATTAATATTTCACAATAGTTTATTCTTTGAATGTGTTTGTGTTTCTTCATACGCCATATTAATATTTCACAATAGTTAACACGTTTGTATGTGTTTCTTCATACGTCATATTAATATTTCACAATAGTTTATACTTTGTATGTGTCTGTGTTTCTTCATACGCCATATTAATATTTCACAATAGTTAACACGTTTGTTTGTGTTTCTTCATAC
Organism: Panopea generosa; assembly: GCA_029582155.1. Taxonomy (NCBI): domain Eukaryota; kingdom Metazoa; phylum Mollusca; class Bivalvia; order Adapedonta; family Hiatellidae; genus Panopea; species Panopea generosa. The sequence goes on from CM055897.1 coordinate 56,199,398, forward strand.
GCCATATTAATATTTCACAATAGTTTATACTTTGAATGTGTTTGTGTTTCTTCATACGCCATATTAATATTTCACAATAGTTAACACGTTTGTATGTGTTTCTTCATACGCAATATTAATATTTCACAATGGTTTATACATTTGTATGCATATGTATTTTGCAGTACACAGTTATTTCGAGAATTCAAATTGTGTAAACTTCTACTCCGCCCCCTTGACGACAGATATTTGGTTAGTCGAGGATCAAGTCACCAGCTTCGTGGATACAGCCGTCAGTCCGAGAGTTACGTTTCATCTCTTAGCAACAGTGCAGATAATAGTGCTAATGATGTTGATGACGAAGATTTTACATTTGACGGACATTTTAATGCGTCACAATTATTTAAATACCAAAGACCAGGCAGTAGAGCATTAAGTGTACCGGCTCCCATTTATTACGGATATGGTGAGTAATAAAACTGTCAAAATACCAAGTCAACAAATAAAAAGGCATACACATATCAATTATTTCGTAATCTTGTTAAACTTGACTACCGTCACGATATTATTTTCACCAACATACAATATTACATGCAAAATATATAGTATCAATACAAATGTGAATTCCCCAAATTCATTTTATAAACACTTTTAATTTTAGAGTATCGTTATTGCTGCTAATATATCCTAAATGCATGGACGCCGTAGTACAACGGTAACTTACACCAAATGAAAAATATCATTACACTTGAAAAGTCCCACTAGACCAAAACTTTACTGTTTGTTGTGATAACAAATGGATATTCCATTTCATAATAAGGGCCCGTAATAAAGTAGTCGCTTAGTTGCCGAAAACAACGCCACAAAAATAGTGTTCATTATAAAATAGTTCAGAACAATAAACAACAATTTTTTTTTCAAAACTAGTTACCGTACAGCTTTAACGTTTTATACATTTGACGCTTCCAATTGTATGTGTTTTTAAAATGTTCAGATGTTTCCTTAATATATCAACTTTAGGAAGGAGAAGTTTACAATTGATTGATTGATTTATTAAGCGTCATTTTTATGCTGTTGTATGTTGTTGTATGGTTTTTAGCGTCGCTTTCAACAATTGTTCTATCATATCGCGACGGTGTCTACTTGAGACAGTATTCTAAGCGCTGTCACACTGGAGTATCATGACGCAGACACTTGGTATGATACCCCACCCAGTCACATTATACCGACAATGGGCCGACCGTACCTAGAACTGTCCTCTAAATGCTGAGCGTCAAGCGAGGAAGCTTCTAATACCATTTTTAAAGTCGTTGGTATGACCCGGTCGTGGATCGAACCAACGACCTTCCGCATGCGAGGCGGACGCTCTTCCACTAGACCACGCCTCGGTCGTCATTGTTATGCCATCAAGGGCTAACAAACGATCAGTTAACCACTGTTTCCTGGGATTCTGGAAGGTTAACCAATACTCGAGCACAACACATCTCCGCAAGTAACTGATAACTTTCCCACTTGAATCAGTGGTGAAAGACGAATGAGACGCAATGTCGTATATCAGTCATCACGGAGACTGTAGCCGAACGGGGATTCGAACTCACGACCTTGGACTGATAGTCAGACGCGTAACCGACTGAGCTAACCGGGCCCGGCTGAGGTGTACTACATAGGCATATTGGCATACACGCAATTCTTTTATATATGTTCCAGTAAATGAGTATTGAAATTGACAACCTATTTTGTCTATCTATAATACTAAGAGGAAATTAACTGGAATAAGTGTACTTCTTGGTGATATTGGCTCATGAAAGCTATATAAGGCCTGACTCCGGTCACATTTTAGGGACAAAACACTATCAAGAGTTGTCAGAGTAGTACGCTCGACTTTTGCCTGAACCTTGTCTGAAAGCAATAGATATCGGATGACTGAGAACTTGACAGCACATATAATGCATGTCTCAAAGATACAATAAATGTAACAAAATACACACAAATGTTATGGTACAGTGTCCCTATGACATGGTTTAATTTCATTGTTTTGAAGTATAAAGGGTCCCAATTCTAACAATCAAATCAGTCAAATCTCATTTTTTCGTTATTTCCCCTTTATATGTGAAACTTCACTGATGTATGACCAGTACTTACTGAAATATGATGTTGCTAAAATGCTTAACCAGTTTATCTAAGTATAAGTTTGCCTTCCGTTAATAAAGAAGTTATCTTAGTCTCATTTAATAGTTGTGCTTATTGTCTTCTCTGTAATAGTTATACTGACACTAGTTGAAACACATTAGTCCTTGCTTTAATAAGGTCACATATACAGCAGTTGCATTTATGTCGACAAGCACTTTTCTAATTTTTCATTAAATATTTATTTATCATTTACATTTTGTCTTATCGCAGATCCATATTTTGAGGTGCAGAGGGGAAGTACCACCACACATACCCACGATACATCCAAAACAACTTCTATCAAACATAAACCCAAGTAAGTAATAGAAATTAAAGACTCCTTCAAGTTTTACAAATAAAAGTTCAAAAGTCACTTCTTAAAACATGAAGTTATATAAATGTTAAGCCAAACATCATATAATGAAGATATATAAATGTAAAGCCAAACATCATATAATGAAGATATATAAATGTAAAGCCAAACATTATGTAATGAAGTTATATACATGTAAAGTAAAACATCGTGTAATGAAGTGAATGGTTTGACCAGGACTGCAAGATGCTAAATTGTTGTATAAACAAGACTTACACATATTTAATAAGGAATAACTGAGAGAAAATAAACACTCACTAGAAAAATGCTAAAGTACAATATAAATCATTGATCAAGAAAAAAGGCGAATTTATAGAAAAACAAGCAAACGAAAAAACTCGACAACTTAAGAAAAAGCATAGTAACCCTGATATACCATTACAAGTAAATATAAGGCATTTACCTGTGATAATATTTTAATGGAATATTTCCTTGGTGTTAACGACATATCTGGTCATACAACCGATATTTTGAATGCATTTTTTTAATCTGGCTTTTACCCAGAAGAATTGACAAAAGGTGTTATCATACTGATACATAAAAAAGGAGATAAACATAACGTAAACAATTATAGAGGAATAACACTTGTTAGCAAGTATTTTAAATCGGCGTAATAACAATTGGTTTGAAAATTATGACGTTATCTCGGATGCTCAATTCGGTTTTAGAAAAGGTAAGTCAACAGTGGATGCTATTTTTTTATTTTGCAAAGCGTAATACAAAACAAATTAAATGAACCCCCCTCAAATATTGTGCCTTTATTGACCTCAAGAAGGCGTTCGGTTCAATTAACCGGCTAAAACTAGGCATCAAGGGCATGATGGTAAGAATAATAAGATCAATGAATACAATTGTTTTTAATCTTGTGTTAAGCAGTGTGGCACATATTCGGAGCAATTCGATATAGCAATTGGGCTAACACAAGGAGAAATCGTCTCTCAGATAATGTTTTCTCTTTTCCTTGAGGACATTGAGTCATATCTGCAAACACATATAAAACAAATGGAATCTTTGAGCGATTTAACGTTTATACTCATACTGTTTGCAGATGATATGATTTTGCTAGGTTCAACAATAGAGGACCTTCAAACTAGTTGTAATCTTTTATACAGTTGTTGTAATAATTGGGGATTAGAGATCAATACAGATAAAACAAAACAAGTTGTATTCCGTTAAAGGTGCAAAATCAGTGAACACGAAAATGGACTTGGGTAAATTTTAAACTTTACTTGATCATTTTCATTAAACCACCAGTCAGTATGCGGAAAACACAATGAACCTACTAGTATTATCAATTAACACGAGAAAATATTAACTAAATCCAAAAACATGTATGCAATTGTTAGATACTTTTGTGACATTTTAGATTACGGTTCGGAGGTATGGGGATTTACAAAGTCTAAAAAATTGAGAGGATTCACTTAAAATATTGCAAAAAAATGCTTGGGGTAAAACTATCAGTCATGATGGTATTTATGGGGAATTGGGGCGATATCCCTTATTTATTAACATATAGGTAAAAATAATTAAATATTGGTTAAATGTAGTATGTACTGCTAATATAATATTAAAAACTATTTATCAAAGCGCATTGTTAGATTGTGAAAAGGGGCTTATAAACTGGGTGTCTAAAGTAAAATCTTTATTAAGTTTCAATGTCATGGTATGATCCCCACTCACTGAACAGTCAGCAGTTTCTAGCAGTGTTTAAACAGAGACTTATCGACACCTTTTCACAACACTGGTGGTCGGTTATAGAAACAAATAGAAAGGTTTTAACTGTATACAAATACATAAAGGTTAATTTGGAATAAGAAAACTATATAAACGTTATACATACTAAATATATAAAGTGCTTAATGACGTGGTTACGATTGTCAGCTCATAACTTAAGAATCCAAACCGAAATGTGTAGTAGAGAAAGAATCAAACGGCACGAACGTATTTGCCTTTTTGTAATAATGACATTGAAGACGAATACCATGTTGTTTTAATATGCTAAATATATAGAGAAGAAGTAAATATATCAAACGACGTTATACACAGAGACCTAGCATGTGGACATTTTTATCTCTTCCATAATGAACAACCAATAAGTGTTAATCCTCCTTTGATACTGATATTTTTATAATTAATATAGAACATAATGAAAATAACCTTCCTACTAGAAAAAATGTGATAAGAGCTATTTAGATTTTAAACTTTTGTAATTATTAAAACTTGTGCATTAATTTGTCACGTAACTGCTGTATATTATGTTTTATATGATGAGAACCTGTAATATACTGAACGGTTGTATTTCCAATATCTGTCTCAAAATATGAGTCAACACCATCAAAGTTTACATACGACATTGACAAACACTTAAGTAGTGTTACATAGCTGACATTTACAGACACTTAAGTAGTGTTTCAAAGCCGACATTGACAGACACTTAAGTAGTGTTATATAGCCAACATTGACAGACACTTAAGTAGTGTTACATAGCTGACATTTACAGACACTTAAGTAGTGTTACATAGCCGACATTGACAGACACTTAAGTAGTGTTATATAGCCAACATTGACAGACACTTAAGTAGTGTTACATAGCTGACATTTACAGACACTTAAGTAGTGTTACATAGCTGACATTTACAAACACTTAAGTAGTGTTACATAGCTGACATTTACAGACACTTAAGTAGTGTTACATAGCCGACATTGACAGACACTTAAGTAGTGTTATATAGCCAACATTGACAGACACTTAAGTAGTGTTACATAGCTGACATTTACAGACACTTAAGTAGTGTTACATAGCTGACATTTACAAACACTTAAGTAGTGTTACATAGCTGACATTTACAAACACTTAAGAAGTGTTACACAGCCGACATTGACAGACACTAAGTATTGTTACATAGCCGACATTGACAGACACTTAAGTAGTGTTACATAGCTGACATTTACAGACACTTAAGTAGTGTTACACAGCCGACATTGACAGACACTTAAGCAGTGTTACACAGCCGAAATGTTCTTTCTTATTCAAGTCCAAATGTCAAGGGAGTTACTTGGATTCTTTTTTGAGAAAATACATAACTACCAGTACATACAATATCAGTACATAATATGTCAGAAAATAAAATATCAGTGCATAAAATGTCAGTACATTAAATGTCAGTAAATAAAAAATCAGTGCATAAAATGTCAGTACATTAAATGTCAGTGCATAAAATATCAGTGCATAAAATGTCAATATATTAAATGTCAGTATATAAAATATCAGTGCATAAAATATCAGTAAATAAAATATCAGTGCATAAAATATCAGTACATAAAATATCAGCACATACAATATCAGTACATAAAATGTCAGTACATTAAATGTAAGTGCATAACATATTAGTACATAAAATTTCAGTACATAAAATTTCAGTACATTAAATGTCAGTACATAAAATATCAATACATAAAATATCAGGTGGCGGTTTAGCTGTGCCGTTCAGTAGAGTTTAAATCAATTATTGTATTCTTCTTCTATTAAACATTTTCTACCATATGGTACCGACATATGGGGTGTTGGAAATACAGATGTTATAGAAAGAGCACAACTTAAAATTTTTAAAATACGTTTGAAATATAAACATAATTGAAACTACCAATTCGAAAGACCGTAATAAATTATCATCCAGAGCATATATTTTATTATATGATTTGTATTAATCAAATACAGTTAATCCACATGGATGAAAAATTCGAAAAAAAAATGTTTTGTTCTTAAGGATATTCAGGTATTTTGTACAACCAGATGTCTATTAAAACTATTAATACTATTAACTTACTTCACTTTTGTTAATGGAAAACTGTACATAATTAAAAAAAACTTTTATTCAAAATATTGAAATATGTGAACTGGTAAAAATGCTTAATATAAAATTCTTTTGAAAGCTGTGCATTTGTTATTTTATTTATTATATTACATTCATACAAAGCGCACTTACCGCGGAGAAACTAAACAACCCTCAGTTATATATTTAAATTGAGTATCACTTTAACAATAAAAGCACGCGAAACATGATACGAGTAACAGATGTCTCGCTCCAGATAACGCATTGTGTAAAAGGTAGTTATAGTATCACAGGTGTCAGGCGAGAACGTATTGCAAGCATAAATAATTCATTGACCGTTACTATCTATATGATTATTTATGATACTAACGATCAATATTAAAAAGTATTAAAATTATTCCATAGCCGTTTCCTGAAACTCTGTTGTATATACAAATCAAATCAAATCAAATCAAATTTATTTTCATTATTCATGTAGGTAAATTACAGCGTTATAAAAGATATGATTATAACAATAGAAAACATGTACTGTGGTTGTATTTAATGAAAGCGTTAAAGAATACAAAACAAATACAAGAATCTGGAAACTTAGTCATTATATTGTTTCTGAAAAGAAATATGTACATTTGGGCATTTTGTGTAACAAACTTATAAATATTGATGAACACGTTGAAGAATGTAAGTATGAACTTAAAGGAACCATTTTCAGCATTAACAATACCGGTATGTACGAAATTGGCATCAACATTGTGACGTCTTTTAAATTGTATGCGTCTGTTGTAATGCCTAAGGATTTCTATGGACGCGAGCTCTTAAATAATACATCAATGTCAATATTAATGTAATTGAGTTTTCCCTTAGATTTTGCAGTAAATTCTTACAAAACATAAACAGTGTAGCACGTACAGATGTTGCTCTTTCTTCGGTAAGTGGTCATTGCACAGAAAAAAGATATTGATTACAGAAAAAAAGAATATTCTTCTGTCAATTACGTAATCTTCCTGATAATTTCATAGCAAAATGCGTTTTTAATGTAAGATTTAAATGTTACGTTATCGATCCTTGTTGAAAAAGAAGATTTATTCCCGATAGTTAAAATTTATTTGGAAAATATATCCTAAGTCAGTGTTTTAACGACTATATATATATGTGAATTTATGTGTATTTCCTTGTTCAATTCTGTGGAAAAGTAAGCTGAGTAATTGTAGTACGTTGATCAAAACAAGTCTCGCCGATGACAGATCGATAACAAACATGTTTGAAATAGTTTTCAGATATTGGAAATTTTTCCTGTATACAAGTACTTCCAATGTTACATATATAGTTTGAAAGTTCGATATAAATACTTTCGCACTGAATTTCTCGCGAATACCCAAAACGTTGTCACAAATGCGGAATAATAATTATACTAAATGTATCATTGCATTTAGTTTTTGAGCGCACTCATAATCATGTAGACTCAAATTTTGGAGAGAATTTTACATTAAATTTGAATATAATACTTACGCCTCTCTTTTAAAATTAGACATTATCAGTCTCATAAATCAGTCATCTGTGTTCTTAATTACACATTATCAGTCTCATAGATCAGTCATCTGTGTTCTTAATTACACATTATCAGTCTCCTAGATCAGTCATCTGTGTTCTTAATTACACATTATCAGTCTCATAGATCAGTCATCTGTGTTCTTAATTACACATTATCAGTCTCATAGATCAGTCATCTGTGTTCTTAATTACACATTATCAGTCTCATAGATCAGTCATCTGTGTTCTTAATTACACATTATCAGTCTCATAGATCAGTCATCTGTGTTCTTAATTACACATTATCAGTCTCATAGATCAGTCATCTGTGTTCTTAATGACACATTATCAGTCTCATAAATCAGTCATCTGTGTTCTTAATTACACATTATCAGTCTCATAGATCAGTCATCTGTTTTCCTAATTAGACATTATCAGTCTCATAAATAAATCATCTGTGTTCTTAATTAGACATTATCAGTCTCATAGATCAGTCATCTGTGTTCTTAATTACACATTATCGGTCTTTTAGATCAGTCATCTGTGTTCTTAATTAGACATTATCAGTCTCATAGATCAGTCATCTGTGTTCATAATTAGACATTATCAGTCTCATAGATCAGTCATCTGTGTTCTTAATTACACATTATCAGTCTCATAAATAAGTCATCTGTGTTCTTAATTAGACACTTTCAGTCTCATAGATCAGTCATCTGTGTTCTTAATTAGACATTATCAGTCTCATAAATCAGTCATCTGTGTTCTTAATTTAGTCAACCTCTGAAGTGTGATACGAAACTTGAACATTGTTTGATTGTAGTTATGAAAGCCTTCCATAAAATATATAATTAGAATATAATCTTTGTTTATAGTTGTACATACATGTATATATGAAACACTTTGTAAAATGTGTTACATTTAAATTGATTTTGTTGACATGTTAAATTCAATTTATAGTAAGTATCGGATTATCACTTTGTGTTTCCGTGTATTTCCGTGTATTGATTATACACTATATTATGTAAATACTCTTCATATCTGAAGGAAATAAAATTATATACAAAGATGTTTTTTAACAATCTAACATTATTGAAGATTAATTATAAAATGAAGAATTTGTGCAAATTGCCTTCCCTATCACCATTATACAGCATTGTTTACTGTTAACGGTGAACCGTTTACTGTACTGTTGTATATTGTTTGTTTATACACATTTAATTGTATACGTTAAAAACGCATATAAATAACAATTATTCAACGCGTACATGTAATTCATTATCGGCATGTACTATGTCCTCTGGTTGGCCGGCTGAATTGCTATGAAGGCTCTGATTGGCTGCAAGTTTAATCCGAGTCTGGGCGTTAGATCCATATATAATTTTAATGAGTTACACAAGCAGACAATTGTCAGAGTCTGCTATAAACCTTATTTTATAATAATCGTTGTTTATAAAGTTAACTTATTTTCTGATAATTATTCACATTTTCCATATATGTTAAGCATTTGTCAGCCTGGCAATGTTTTGATTAGTACATCGCATGGATAAAATGTGACTAACGCTTGTTAATCTACATGGTGTACAGTGATACAAAATGGTTTAAAATTGTATTAGAATATATAATTAAACCTTGAAATTTGTAAATAAGGATTTGGGGACAATTAAATCCACCTTAAAGACCCAAATGAAAATATTTAAAAAAATACGTTATCTCACCAGATCAGATCTGTTACCTGATTAACAAAGGTTGGTCCCTAATAACTTAAAAAAATTTTTTGTGCAATTGTATATTTATTGACTATCATGGCATTTTCTTGGTCCAATATTCCCTAGAACCGGTTTCGATATTAAATATTGAGTTGCTTATGCTCCCGTATATAAAATTACGTTACTATTTATATACGAGGTAGTTGTGTATATTTTTATTTTAAACATGATAAATACATGTTCTTTAAATGATAATTTTATAAGATAATGATTTTATCATATACAAACATAATAAAAAACGCACACATGTGCGCGCAATAAATGGCTCTATACAATGCGTAACGGTTAATGTCCCAATCTTCAAGTTTAGGTGTGCTTCTGTTAGTTAGATTTCAATTCGATTATGGCTTCAAGCTCAAGACTAAACCCCATTTAGGCGAATATACACACGTCATTGGGTTATTTCGCGTTACTCAAACATTTATTCCATTTACACATATCAGATATGTTTAGGCATAAAGACATAAAAGACATACAGAAATAATATAAGTATTATTTTTCTTTTTAGGAAGCAGAAAGATGAGCTTGATGCAGAACTTGTGTTAGATCTACACAGCGGGGCCTATTATCCAAGGGAAAGCACTGTTACATTTGATCCAGACACAGGTAAGATGAGGGAGCAAATATGTATTTGTTCGCAAAGCAATTAAGCTTGATAACTATCTAAATGCAATTAACATTTGCTCCAGACAAGCCATGACTTTTGTTCGACGTTTGTATGAGTAAAGACACATTAACATTTAAATTCAGACATGTTTGGTTATAGACAAATTGACATTTGATTCAGGCATTTGTTTCATTATAGGCCCAACGGCATTTGATTAAGATATATGTGTATTTAAAGACACATTACCATTTGATTCAGGCATTTGTTTCATTATAGGCCCAACGGCATTTGATTAAGATATATGTGTACTTATAGACACATTACCATTTGATTGAGACATTTGTTTGGTTATAGACATATTGACATTTGATTTAGACACATGTTTGTTTATTAACATATAACCTTTTGATTAGAACATATGCATCATTATAGACATATTGACATTTTATTAAGACATTTGTTTGATTATAGACGCATTAACATTTGATTGAAACATGTTTTATAATAGAAATATTTGATCAAGCCATATGCATGATTATAGACTCAAAAACATTTGATTCGGACATACGCCTAATTAAAGACATATTAACATTTGATTGAGCCATATGCATGATTATAGACACATAAACATTTGATTCGGATATACGCCTAATTAAAGACACATTAACATTTGATTGAGCCATATGCATAATTATAGACACATTGCCATTTGATTCGGACATACGTCTAATTAAAGACACATTAACATTTGATTGAGCCATATGCATGATTATAGACACATTAACGTTTGATTCGGACATACGCCTAATGAAAGACACATTAACATTTGATTGAGCCATATACATGATTATAGACAAATTGACATTTGATTTAGACATATGTTTAATTATAGATACTTTGACATTTGACTCAGATATATGTGCATGCACGATTATCGACACATTGATATTTGATTCAAGCATATGTATGATTACAGACATATTACCATTTGATTAAAACAAATGCATAATGTGTACTGTACTAAATGGAAATTGTCAATTAACATGAATAAAACAAAACTGATTTTTTTGTATACAAATAAACTTAGTAACTTCAATTGTAATATAAATGGCTAAAACATAAAAATCGATAAAGAATACAAGTATCTAGGAGTTTTGTTTTTCATCAGCTGTTTTTTTAAACGCAAGAAAACATTTAGATAACCAGACAAATAAAGCAATGCATATACTTAATAAACGAATTCTGTAATCTTGATTTGCCAACTTGAACTTTCCGATCAAACATTAGTTCCAATTTTAACATAAAACTGCTAGGCTTCGAATAGCTTACTTAGATTTATTTGAAAAAGTGTACGCAGATTTCCTTTTTTTTTCAAAATTACATACAATAAAAGTGACCCTTGTGTACCATTGGTGAATCAGGTCGATCCTCTCTTGAAATTGTAAGTAAGACATGAACGATTAATTACTGGACTAAACTTATTTCAGGCAATAAAGCAAAATTTGCGCAAAATGTTACTATATACTTTGCTACAACAAACTACAAGTGGACTAATAACGTGAAGAATATATCAGACAGTATCTGTAAAACATACATTTGATTCAACCAAAAAAACATTCATCTTAAACATACACACAGGAACACTATTAATTCAAACTCGTAGATCAATTTCGTCTATATTGATACGATCTGCTTAATAATTCATTTAATTGCCTTAACTTAATTATTTCCGATATTAAACTAGAACCTTATTTGACAGTTTCAATGCACAACCCTGTATTTGCCATTTTTAGTTATTGTGTAATGAATTGTTTGTTTAATTTTGTTGATACAAACATGATTATATATCCTGGAGTTGTTTAAAAATTCGGTGATAGACTGATTCCCGCACATTCTCCATTTCATTATTTGGCAGCTCATGACGTATCATTAAAGCGCCCCCCCCCCCCCCCCCCCCACTCAATCTTTTTTTCCGGAACATATCACCAATGCTTTCAGCTACTAGTATAATTTATTTCACTATTGCTACTTTTTAAGAAATTCGTGACATTTCAAACTGTGTCTTATTTCAGCGGACCCAGACAGCAAATCTTTACGCAGTCATAGTCGAAGGTCATCAAAAGCAAATCGTTTAAAACGATCGCAGGCTCCACAATCGGATATTGAGGCAGCATTTTTAAGACACGCAAGGTATAATCTATATATAATCTGTATGTTATCTATATTTATCTGTATATAATCTGTATACAAGCTATATGTTATCTGTAGGTAATCTGTATATAAGCTGTATGTAATCTGTATATAATCTGTATGTAATCTGTATGTAATCTGTATATAGACTGTATGTGATATGTATTTAATCTGTATGTAATCTGTATTTAATATGTATGTAATCTGTATATAAACTGTATGTGATATGTATATAATCTGTATGTAATCTGTATGTAATCTGTATATAATCTGTATGTAATCTGTATGTAATCTGTATATAATTTGTATGTAATATGTATGTAATATGTATGTAATCTGTATATAAACTGTATGTGATATGTATATAATCTGTATGTAATCTGTATGTCATCTGTATATAACTTGTATGTAATCTGTATATAATCTGTATATAACTCATGTTGCTGAAAGTCCTATCGAGATTTGCAAGGAATGTTAAAAGTGCATATATCTCTTACTAAAAATAATATTTCCTACAAGTCTAATTTCATAGGAATGCATTGAAGTAATAAAGGATGACCCAGGGCATTTTTCATGTAAATTTGCATAGATCTAATATCGTGAAAAACTCACGCCCTGCAGCCGTCTAGCTTTGTTTGTGACTGTATTACAAATCTGGTCTAAACGTTAGCCCATTGTGTGTGTACACGTATACGATAAGCTTAATCCCTTCGCACTCCTCTTTTCAAAAATGTAGACTAAGTTTTCGACGTTATGGGTGTCCTAGGGTGTCTCAACGTGAATAAATGATTCAGACCTAAACATTCCACCGAAATGTTCAGGGTTTTTAATAATTTGTTCAATGGATCCGCGTCTGGTAATTACGCTATGATACTCATTTCTCAATGCTTAACATTATCTCCATTATAATATATCGATGGCTTGGCGCAAGACTGGACCAAGTCACTTTTTGAAAATTGTTCAGGAGAAGCAAAAAACTGATTATATTCTTTAATATTTGGATAAGAAGGATATAACAAAGCATATTTACACTTAATCATACATGAATTTATGCAATGTAATTTTATTTACATTTTTATAACTGGAAATAGTGTATTTGAGAAGTGGACTCATTGTGCACTGAATATCTTGGCGCAAAACATGTCCAACTCAACTTAGACCTATTTTGCATTAAATATTTCAGTGCAAGACAAGACCAAGTTGAGTTGGGCTTGTCTTTCACTGATATATTAAGAGTCATTCTGGACCAACTAGAGTATTAAATCTCGAAGGTTTTTTTGTGAAATAGGTTCAACTTAGTACAGAACTCTGACTTTTTAAGATTTTTGAAGATAATAATTATATACTTTCAAAGTTTGTTTTTAGCATTTCAAATCAAAATTGTACATTATGACTGTACAGTCATTTTTGGTAACTAGTAATGATTTCATTGGCCTCTGCCATTAAAATAATAATTTAGCTTAATAAATTATAAGATGCAAACAAGAAGATTTTTTTTCAAATTAAATATTCGGAACTAGATGCTAGCCTATCTCAAATTTTATTATTGAGTATAACTAAATACATGTACATGAATTATTTTTTCGACTGAAATAATATTTTTTAAGATAAATCGTCTGCTTTTAATCTTTTTCTTTAACAATGTTATGTTTGTAACTTAACCCAGTACAGCTTAAAATCATCCAGGCTATATCCATTTATCTAGCAATAAAGTACTAGCTATACTTATAAACTACATCTATTTTATTTATTATCATCATACTGGGTATAATAAGCCTATTGATATACTTCTACCCACCCCCAACTCAGACTTGTGGCTCAGAATGAAGTAAAATTGATGGTAACCCCTGTGGTCCCGGGTAAGAATAAACTCACTGTCAATCTCTGTAGAGGAGTAGGGAACCTCTGAATTGGTGTCAAATTCATTTTATCATTTTATGTAATATTCATTATTGTTGTTAAATTACCAGCCCCTGTGTGGTTCCTGGGAGCCATATGAGTGATGACAAGGAAATGATCACTGTTGCTTGTGCATGTCGTAGGAAGCAAAAATTTGAGTAATACAACAGAATTTGCTGAAACTCTGCAGTTCTGCTGGTATGGTGGTTCTAAGTTCATTCTGCATATCCATTTGTTGATGTGACATTTTTCATCTATGTGTTAATTTGTTGTTTTTGTACATGTAGAGTAAATCTGGGATCTTCCTTCCTATTGGCATCGAATAACCTACAATGTGTTGGTACATCGTAAAACCCTATTCATTCATTCATTTTGACTAGTGACTTATATTTAGAGACCGACAGTTTTGGAGGCCTTTTACCATTATACAACAATTCAACAGGTTTATGTCGAAATTATCACAACACAAAATTATTTCTTTTTTGTCTTTTCTTAACTGAAGGTCAAGGAATTTATGAATGTAAAATGCAAGTTCATTTGCTGTTGACATGATATGCCTTCATGCCATGGAAGAATCTGTTAAAGGTCTGTTAAACAGGCTGATTGTCTTAAATTTCCCCGCCCTTAATCAAATTATTTTTTTTGATGTGAAGTTTTTGCTTTAAATGTATTTTCCACAGTCCATTTGATCACAACTTTTTAGAAGCTAAAGCAGGAGTATAAATCACACCTGTCCTTTTAAGCTTGTGAAGGCAATGTTAAATTGGTGGTCGAAGATATCGACACACTTGAACCTGGCTCTAGATACCATTTGTTTCAAACTTAAATATTGGCAGTATTGTGAATTCTATTAGAAACGAATCTATAAAATTATGTTCCTTAATATTTGAAGCTGCCTGATCTGGAGGAATACTATTAAACCTATTTGTGTACTTCCAGATATTTTGTTTCAAGTAAATCCACACTTTTTGAAAACAATGTCTACCATTGCATGTTCTATATCTTGTGAATGCAAGAGAATTGTTTTGCATTACAGGAACAGATTGACCTTCAACTTTGAAAAGCCATTTTCTGGAATTGATGAAAATGTTTTTTTCTTTTTTCCCCATCTCATAATTATCATTTGGTGACACTTTGACTTATCGGGTTGTCTTATCTGCTAAACTGCTAAATATCCTTCTCGATTTTTTTTTTTCATTCACAATATTACTTCTTAATTTTTTTATTAATTTTGTCTTCTTCATTAAGGATGACATATTGACACTATTTCCAGATCATCTTTACTTAGATCCATTTCTTCATTTATCAACACTTAAATATCAAACTTTATTGTTTGACTACCCTTTAACTCAGTTTTGTGGCTTAAACTTGTATGCTCAGAATCAGTTACTTCAGTTTCCATGGTAAAAGCATTTGCTTAGAAGTTTAATCTATGTAAGTTTCTGGAATAGATTTAGACTATAGCATGTATTTAATGAGGTATAATGGAACATCATCATCAGTTCAGATTATGTCAATATGTCAATAGGTATGTTTGGTTTATTTATTAAACTCTTCATTATTACTCTTTCAATGTCAGAACCATTTAATTCTGTTCCTGATTCATTTTTTTCTGGTTTAGACAAAATATGTGCATTGACCAATGCAATTGTATGGAATTTTAACCCAGGAATAGACACTGTACTTTGTTGAGATGAATAATCATCTTTGTCAGAAGTTTCTTACAAATAATTATTAAACTATCACAATCTGGTATACCTGGTTCATAAAGTTGTGTCAATTAAGATGCCCAATTTTCATTAAAGCTGTTGTAAACAACATGAGTACTTGCCATTGAGTATTTCAGAGAAATCTTCAAAGTAACTAGATTCATCATTGTTTATAGCATTTTTCAAAAGTGTAATGTGTGTTACTTCAAATACAAATGTTTCACGGTTTGGTAAAACAGTAGAGTCTCAATGTCTAACAATTAACAGACACAGAGTCTTCAAATTTATGTAATTGAACCTATAAATTCATTTCCAATAGTAAATTCGCATTACTGGAATTTACAGCCATAAAGATTCAAACACATGGTATCCAAAGCCGGGTTTAAGTGTGCCTAAAATATATTCCTTATACTTGTCTATACTATGTTAATGCACAATATCTGGGAGGGATCTAGTATATTTAGGCGGAAGGGTGTAACTTTAATTTAAAAAATCAAAAAGATTGCCATATTCAAGTATGTACAAAACTCATCATATATACCTACTAAACCATATTATTGGAGGGGGAGGGAGATATAAGACAGTTATCCCCACCACCATCTTCTGTTAACATGTTTGCAAAAACTGTTGCTTAAAATTTAATTGAAATAGTTATACTGTTATTATATAAAATTGTCCTTTCGTAGTCTATCAGTCAAGACTTATATTATGTTAATACCATAGTCACACAGTCTAAATACCTAAAAATGAAAATCTTTAATAAACAAACAATTTTAGTATTATTTTAAGTTTGTTTTTATCTTTTCTTTCAGCTCTTACTCTTACTTTTCTATTTTTATCTTTCGAATTTATTTGTTTGACAACTACGACACTCAGTATGTTGTTTGTTGTAAGGGAAGGGCTAAATCAAATGTTGGAATAACTTGTGAGTTGTGCCCCAACCCCATTTCTAAATTATCAATAGAATTAAAACATATTAAATCACTGCAATCATAAACTCTTTTCAAAACAACACAAGTCTATCTGATGCTTTAAATATTGGTATAGTAAAACATTTCACTGCAAGACAAGACCAACTCTACTTGGACCTGTTTTATGTAATATAATTTAAACGCAAGACAATACCAACTCTACTTTGACCTGTTTTGCATCTATGAAAACTTGTTTTATTAGATAGACCTTTTTTTCTTAGCAACAATATTAAAATAAGTAAGAATAAAAGTATTATTTTTTACAAGATGTGTATTTCTATATGCATTATTCAAATATGTAAAAAGGTGATTTTGTGAAAAATAGTGAGTTGGACCAGTCTTGCGCCAATCCATCGATATAGTAAGTAAATAGTTTATTAAAGTGACAAGTACATGACATACAGGACAAAGAAACATAATACAAAAGAGATAAATAAATAGCACCCGGCCAAATAGGCTTATAAGTCACCTACAATTATTGTTTAAGAGTTCAATACCATATATACTGTACGTTATGTCAAGTACGAAAGCGGTTAATTCTTACATGATGACGTCAATTAAAAATTTAATCTCTTGTATTATATTTGTAACGTCTAAATAAACAATACATTATTGTATTGTAGGAAATAGCAACTTTAGTGAGTCCTTTTAATTGGTAAATTGAGTTTATTGATATTGATGCAAATAGTAAAAAATATGGGTTGAAAATAGAGTTTTCCTTAGTGTTGGCGCGTTTTGTACAGAACAAATAAACGACGTTATACTTTAATTCACAGCAGCTATGGAAACAGTGTTGAATATATACATGTATAAGAACGCAGTTAGTAGTATAAGCTATGGCAACAATATTGAATCTACAAAAGATAAGGGTATCCATACGACGTGCTGATGACGGAGTGGTCATAAATAGCGATTGTTAGGAAATATTTACAACCAGCACCAGCACCAACAGTAGTAGCATCAGAAGCAGGAAAGAAGCACAGTTGATACCATTACAACTTCAGCATCGATCACATGTAATGCCACACAGGCCATCGGTCACATTAATTGAATATGGCAAGCAAGTGGAGTTGTTTAAGAACGGTACCTGTGCCGCTCTCCGCCTACCAAGTTATCATTCTTATTAATTAAATATGGCAAGCAAGAGGAGTTGTGCAGGAACGGTACATGTGCCGTTGTTCGGTCACCACACCATTGTTCACATTAACTGATATTGGTAAGCAAGTGGAATTGTGCAGGAACGGTACATGTGCCGTTGTTCGGCCACCACGCCATCGTTCATGTTAATTGATTTTGGCAAGCAAGAGGAGTTGTATAAGAACGATACAGGTGCCGCTGCCATCAAGCCATCGTTCACATTAATTGAATTTGGCTAACAAGAGGAGTAATGTAAGAACTCTACATGTGCCGCTGTCTCTTAAGCAAGCCATCGTTCACTCAACAGAATTTGGCAAGCGAAAGGAGTTATGCAAGTACAGTATATGTGTCGCTGTCCGTTAAGATGGCCATCGTTCACTCAACAGAATTTGACAATCAAGAAGAGTTATGCAAGAACGGTACATGTGCCGCTGTCCGTTACCCAAGCCATCGTTCACTCAACAGATTTGGCAAGCAAGAAGAGTTTTGCAAGAATAGTACATGTACCGCTGTCCGGCCGCCAAGTCATTGTCCACATTAAAAGAGTTTGGCAAGCAAGAGGAGTTATGCAAGAACAGCACATGTGCCGCTGTCCGTTAACCAAGTCATCGTTCATTCAACAGAATTTGGCAAGCAAGAGGAGTTGTGCAAGAACGATACATGTGCCGCTGTACAGCCGCCAAGCCATTGTCCACATTAATAGAGTTTGGCAAGCAAGAGGAGTTATGCAAGAACAATACATGTGTCGCTGTCTGTTAACCAAGCCATCGTTCACTCAACATAATTTGTCAAGCAAGAGAAGTTGTGCAAGAACAGTACATGTACTGCTGTCCGGCCACCAAGCCATTTATCACTTTCATTTAATTTGTCAAGCAAGAGGATTTGTGCAAGAACAGTACATGTCCCGCTGTCCGGCCACTATGTCATCATTCACATTCATTGAATTGGACAAGCATGAGGAGTTATGCAGGAACGATACACGCTATCAGACCACCATGCCATCGTTTACATTCATTGAATTGGACAAGCATTAGAAGTTATGCAGGAACGATACACGCTATCAGACCACCATGCCATCGTTTACATTCATTGAATTGGACAAGCATTAGGAGTTATGCAGGAACGATACACGCTATCAGACCACCATGCCATCGTTTACATTCATTGAATTGGACAAGCATTAGGAGTTATGCAGGAACGATACACGCTATCAGACCACCATGCCATCGTTTACATTCATTGAATTGGACAAGCATTAGAAGTTATGCAGGAACGATACACGCTATCAGACCACCATGCCATCGTTTACATTCATTGAATTGGACAAGCATTAGGAGTTATGCAGGAACGATACACGCTATCAGACCACCATGCCATCGTTTACATTCATTGAATTGGACAAGCATTAGGAGTTATGCAGGAACGATACACGCTATCAGACCACCATGCCATCGTTTACATTCATTGAATTTGACAAGCATTAGGAGTTATGCAGGGACGATACACGCTATCAGACCACCATGCCATCGTTTACATTCATTGAATTGGACAAGCATTAGGAGTTATGCAGGAACGATACACGCTATCAGACCACCATGCCATCGTTTACATTCATTGAATTGGACAAGCATTAGGAGTTATGCAGGGACGATACACGCTATCAGACCACCATGCCATCGTTTACATTCATTGAATTGGACAAGCATTAGGAGTTATGCAGGAACGATACACGCTATCAGACCACCATGCCATCGTTTACATTCATTGAATTGGACAAGCATTAGGAGTTATGCAGGGACGATACACGCTATCAGACCACCATGCCATCGTTTACATTCATTGAATTTGACAAGCATTAGGAGTTATGCAGGGACGATACACGCTATCAGACCACCATGCCATCGTTTACATTCATTGAATTGGACAAGCATTAGAAGTTATGCAGGAACGATACACGCTATCAGACCACCATGCCATCGTTTACATTCATTGAATTGGACAAGCATTAGGAGTTATGCAGGAACGATACACGCTATCAGACCACCATGCCATCGTTTACATTCATTGAATTTGACAAGCATTAGGAGTTATGCAGGAACGATACACGCTATCAGACCACCATGCCATCGTTTACATTCATTGAATTGGACAAGCATTAGGAGTTATGCAGGAACGATACACGCTATCAGACCACCATGCCATCGTTTACATTCATTGAATTGGACAAGCATTAGGAGTTATGCAGGAACGATACACGCTATCAGACCACCATGCCATCGTTTACATTCATTAAATTTGTCATGCAAGAGGGGTTGTGCAGGAAAGGTATATGTCCCGTTATCCAGTTGCCAAGCAAGAGGAGTTGTGCAGGAAGGGTACATGGCCCGTTATCCAGTTGCCAAGCAAGAGGAGTTGTGCAGGAAGGGTACATGGCCCGTTGTCCAGTTGCCAAGCAAGATGAGTTGTGCAGGAAGGGTACATGTCCTGCTGTCTAGTTGCCAAGCAAGAGGAGTTGTGCAGTAGAGGTACATGTCCCGCTGTCCAGTTGCCAAGCAAGAGGAGTTGTGCAGTAAAGGTACATGTCCCGCTGTCCAGTTGCCAAGCCATCGTTCATGTTTATTAGTTTAAACTTATTTATTTTACTTTGCTTGTGAAACAAGTTCTTAAAACTTAGGCAAATCACGCTAAGAACCAGTACTCAGCATATGGGTAAAAGTGTCTTGCTCAAGGACAACACGAATAGCCGTGGCGGAGGATCAACCCACGATCCTCCGATCATGAGTTCGGTAATCTACCACTGGACCACGCGCTCCACACAAAGCAATCGTTCACATTAATTGAATTTGACAAGCAATAGGAGTTGTGTAGGAATGGTACATGTGCCGCTGTCCGTCATGTGGCACCAACCCCTGGTGTGAACAAAACTACGGCCTTTTGTTTTCATAAGAATGTAGATGTCAGCCCCTAAGACTAATCTGCGATGGAGAGCCTTATCATCCATTGTTCTAAAAACATAAAACACACGTGTCAAAATAAGTTTACTTTCATAGAGATATAATTAAAATCACAACATTCAATTAAAGAGCATGTCCTCCACCTTTCAGTATAAAAATATTAAAGCATATAATCAGCAGGTGATATTTTATATGTTGCATGCAATTGTATCTGAATAATATAGCAGACATGTTTTTATTTAATTTGTTCATAAGAACTAATGAAATATGTAATCAGCCGTTACCCGAGCGATTTAATACTTTCAAACACTACTGAGTTGCCAAGGAATCATAACAACATCTAACAACATTCTGCTTTATATGTCTATTTCAGAGTGCTGTCAGCTCCGGTCAACTATGAGGACTATATGAAACACCCGTATCGTGACTTTGATATGATGTTTGGCGAAGATGAACCCGAACCGGACGGTAACGTTTACGTGACATTTGAGGACGAGGGAGCAAGTGAAGCTCAAACAGAGACAGATGTCAAGAATTTGGAAGGGCGTCTTAAAATGACATTTCAACAATTGAAGGAACATACTATGGGAACTGTTAGTACTCCACAGACGCGATATTGTATAACTTTAGTAATTAAACAACTGCAAACTTTTAAAACGTTCAAGCGTGAAGTACAATTACGTAAATGATTACCATTGATGTTTTAATTTTTTGTTGAGATTTCTTTTTCAAAATGAGAGACGCTTAATCATTGGCACAATCTAATTTTAGTTCCTTGGGATGGAAGACATTAAAAGATTTTTGTGCGGAACAGCAGGCAGTCAGCTGGTCAACTTCTGGTTGGATTGTGAGTTTTTCAAGGACACGATGGAAAAATTTGATGAGGTTGATTTGATGGAAAAGCGTAATCGTCTATTTAGGTAGGAATTATATAAAACTTATATGTTAAATTGACAATTGTATTTTAACTTTTATATGCATGTTTAATTAAGAAAGTTTGTAAATTCTTTAAAAATACATTTATCAAATTGGTCAAGTTCGTTGTACATTGATAATACATGGAACACGACTAGGACTGGAGGCTTGTGTGCTATCTTCTCCACTATGTTCTTATCTGCATATGCTAGGCGGCTCTACCCTCTGTAAGAATCGATGTAAAATAAATAGGCATGAATTTCATTATATTTCAAAATAAACGAAAAATGCGTGCGCTCGTCACTTTTCTTCAAATCATACTTCCTTATAAATATCTGATCATTAAGCAAAACATTACCTATAATTAATATTGAGCAAATTGTGCGATTATTTAACAAATGTATTTTTCAGTTGAAATACGGACCGTTATATAGATTTCTGATATGTTATATATATTTAATAATACAGTTTAAAAAAAACACCAACACGTAAAAACCGTTAGTTAAAATTTAATACCGACGTTTCGGAATATCGCCTTAATCATGGTATAATAAATATATAAACACAGGAAGTAACGTCACATAACGTGACGTTAAAATAACTGGAAAAACAAATGAGCCGCGTCGCGCGAAATTCGACTCAAAGAATTATTCATCCAGGAGCCAAACACGCGACAAGACGCGGCTCATATAGAATATTGTCGCAAACACAAGTACATGAAATATCGGATCGAAACGATACTTAAATTCCTATAAATAGTAGTAAAAAAGAGAAATAGGAACAAACGATAGAACATGTAACTGTTCAATGAAAACATCTCTACATATCATATAACTGTTTTGCATTTAGTCCAAATGGATACAATGTTTGTAATTTGTGAATCCAATAAGTTTCCTTACACAAACGATCAAAGTTATTACTAACAGTGTCGAATGGCATAAATGAAAAATCTTCTATTGAATGAGCATCGGTGTTAAAATGCGTTAAGACATTAGATGAAAACGTTGGATCTGAGAAACTTCTTATATCAAAACGGTGACTATTCATACGTTTTGATACATTTTGTTTCGTTTGTCCAACATACTGTACTTGACATTTTTTACATGTAATAAGATATATAACATTTTTAGATGTGCAATCGGTATTACAACGTATACCAAACTTATCACCAGTAACGTAACTAGAGATACTTGAATCTTGTACAATATTGCAACAATGAGAGCATCTACGCCTATTACATTTAACAGAACTAAATGTACGTGCGTTATGGCTTGTAAATTTAGATTGTATCAAAATGTCTTTTATATTTTTTGGACGTCTGTACGCTACAATAGGTTTGTATGCATGAAACTGTTTAACACTCTCATTTTTTTATATATATTTAATGAAATTTGAATATTAAATATATTTTTGAACCAGATTTGCTGTCATAATTATCGGTTCATAAAATTATGTGTCGGTCGCAATTAATTTGCTAAATTTGTGTTTCAAAGTGATGAAATTGTAGGAGTAAATTTGAAAGACAAGATAATAAAGTTTTCTCTTGGTTTATAATTCTAGTCAAATCTAGGTTTGATATTTGTTTTAAGTATATTTGATTCAATCAAATGTTTTTGTTTCTGTCTGGGGTGCAACTACTGTCGTGATTTATCGAGGAACACGTGTTTGTGAATGTGCTCAGCAACATTTTGACCGGGACATGTAAAACATCTCTGTTTAAACAAGATTTTTGCAGAACGAGCAGCGGTTTTACAGTTATTTGATTTATATAACAAAGTGGTACCAAAGTAAATCAAGGTGATTCACTATTCTATATTTTCTAAAGAGGCCTCTACTAGATCGCCGATATATTTTAGAATTTTGTTTACATTGTACGCAAGCTTAAGTACATTTATATCTGAAATGGTATGGCATGTTTTGTAATGTTACTCCCGTGATCCCGTGGTACAGTTATATAAGTTTAGTGTTCTGTATAAAAATGATACTTAAACATTAGCGAATAAAACGAAATAACAAGGAAAATGTCGACCACCTGTTTGTTCTACGATGATGTAACCATGCATCATGCTTTTTTCATGTTTCAATAATGTGAAAGTATTACGATACATATGATGCCACTTTGAATCCTTTAGAACAGATTCCTTAAATCACTGGCACGAAACTTTCTCAAGTGTTGTCTGAGATCGCATATGTCTTAAAACGATTATGGGTATGTCAAATGACAGTTTTCTCCTATTGATTTACTCTGGACATGTGTCAGGAGATTTCCTCGTGACGTTGTCAAGGGTGTGCATATTTTGCTATGCATATGAGGTTGCGGGTTTTTATTTAAAATCTGTGAAATCGTCTACAGCCCCGTATTCTTCATCAGTGTGTGGATGACTGACGATTACATTTAAAATCGACATAACGTTGTTGTCCAAAAATAAAGAAAAAAGTACACATCAATAAAGAGGCATTTATTTCAATTAATTTGGTGGGCTCTAATAAACATATCTCAGTTCCCCCTCACCCTAACTCCATTGATATTTGTAAATTGCCAGTCATTCCCAATTTTGAGAAATATTGAGTCAGCTGCCATCTTGGCTTCTATGTATGGTAACTCATTTGCGCACAAATGAAATAATTGCATGTGTGGCGGTCATTTTGTTTATAAAAAATATATATACAATAGCGACTGACTGACGACATTTTTTTTCATCCTCTGATGAAGGTGTGTTTTAGCACTGTAAAATGCAAACTCTCTCTCTCTCTCTCTTTCTCTCTCTCTCTCTCTTTCTCTCTCTCTCTCTCTCTCTCTCTCTCTCTCTCTCTCTCTCTTTCTCTCTCTCTCTCTCTCTTTCTCTCTCTCTCTCTCTCTCTCTCTCTCTCTCTCTCTCTCTCTCTCTCTCTCCTGTATTTACTATGTCTATCATTTATGCATATTCGCGGAACTGGTGCTCTTGAAATGTGTTTTGTATAGCTTTTATATAGCGTGTGCGTAGTTGTGATACCTTAACTGGATCCTACTCATATAAAGCTATCAGTTCATGTTTCTAAATTGTCCGTCCAGTTTAGATGACCATAGTATATAAGTCATGGCTGACACAAATTATATTGAGTTGGTAGATTCCTTGATATTGTGTATGGTTTGCATTGGTCTATAGAATTACGTGTGGTTGTTCACAAATAATTATCTATATATAAGTTTGCTAAAGTTTCGGGTGCTAAACTGCACACAAGACAAATTAACATGTGTTTAACGATTTCAGGACATTAATCATGTTCAAGAATTTGTACGAGGTATTATGATTATAGGCTATAACTACTGTGTACAAGATATTATGATTATAGGCTATAACTACCGTGTACGAGATATTATGATTATAGGCTATAACTACTGTGTACGAGATATAATGAATAAAGGCTATAACTACTGTGTACGAGATATTATGATTATAGGCTATAACTTCCGTGTACGAGATATAATGAATAAAGGCTATAACTACTGTGTATGAGATATAATGAATAAAGGCTTTAACTACTGTGTACGAGATAAAATGAATAAAGGCTATAATTACTGTGTACAAGATATAATGAATAAAGGCTTTAACTACCGTGTACGAGATATTATGAATAAAGGCTATAACTACTGTATACGAGATATAATGAATAAATGCTATACATACTGGCTTGTGTGAACAACATAAAGTTAACAAACGGATGACAAAATGGTCACCGTGCGAGTAATAAAAGATATTTCAGATAAATTGCAAAATCAACATGGAAAAAACAGCATATCGAACGTTTATTCATTCCAGAGATATCCAAGACAGATACAAAATTCATCTTACAAAAGATGCTAAGGATCAGATCTCGAAAGCTGCAAGCAATTCCAACCTGAGTCATTCGATATTTATAAGAACGCAGTATGACGTGTTACGGCGGTTGCGGGCATACTGGGTCCCTCGATACATGCTTCACGAGGAGCGGCAAAGAAAAATAAGGTTGTATTTCAGGAATACCGTCGAAAATGTAATGTAAGAAGCCTCATTTCTCGTCAAAAAGTCTATCTTTATAAAAAGAACATGCTTCATTCGAATGGCAGAGAACAATTGAATGGCAGAGAATACTTTACCTTTTCTCCATTGTTGTTTAATATGTAGAAGGACAGTTGATTAACCCCAAGTGGGATCTGCCGTTAGACGCTGTGTACATGTATAGGCGTCTCATATATATTTGTTTGCACAATGATTGATAAGTTGGGCTAGATTACTAAGAAAAAGTTTCTATTTGTCTATTTCTCATTCCCAACAGGTGGAAATCTTCGATATTTTTAATAGTTTGATGTTTCGTCTTATTAAGTGATATAATATTGCAGGCTTTTTAAGTGTACCATAGTTTCCTGTCGTAAAGCATTGAGGGTACAACTTTTTCTGTATGAACAAATAAACATTATATTTATGGATTAAGGGATCGAGGGTTTGTTATTTATACCTATACGTAGCTACTTATGCTATTATAAGTATTGAAGCACTGTTGCTAACAGTATTTGTTCTTTCAGTACAACTTAGTGTGTGTCATTTTGGAAAGAAAATCGGTACTTTGACAAAATGTTTTATTTCGATTTCACTCTATTCGTTGTGTTTTAAGGTTTTACACTTAAAACTGGCAAAGTAACATCTCACAAAAATTTATAATTGTTTCTGGATTCAATTACAAAGTATACTACCGCAATATATATCGGGGACGCCAACGGTTTTAATAAATCGCCTGTGTAACTAAGACTAAACATGTGTTGTATATGATTATATGTTCAGGTCAGGGCAGGGTAGGGCGCCCCCAGAACACTGTTTGTTATCATTTTAAGAATTCTGGTATATAGTGCAAAAACAATCTATCAGCGCCCTCTTCCCTTCCATACACACACCAGCTAAATTGTTGGCGATGGGGATTACTGACTAATTTGAGAAAGATTATAATACTTAACAATGACATTTTAGTGTTAAGATTGCGACATATACCGGTGGTATATATTAAATTGGTTTTGCGACATTTGGTGTTAGCGTCAGTCTTGCGACATGTGGCGTGTTTGCAACATTTAGTGTTAGTTGCGACATTAAACGTCAATCTTGGGACATGTGGCATTGTTTGCGACATAGTTATATATAGGGTAAAAATCAGAACAGAACAGAACAGATATTTTATTTCAGGGTATATAGGGTAAAAGAATGTTGTTCTTTAAAACACATATGCATTAGTATTATAAGTAAGAAAGAACACAAACAAAGTTTAGTTAATGTTCCATGTTGATTTTATTAAGCAATAGGGACCACATTAAATACAACGTATCAAAAAAACATAACCGTACAGGTACTACAAACTTAACTTATTGGGAGCACAGAATGTAACTGCCAGGAAAAGTGTTGATAAGTGTATTCATCTACCGATATTAATTTTCTTATATAATAGATAAAACAGCGATACTGTACAATGAATTGCAGACGGTACATTAAACAACTGCTGTATATTGAAAATTACAGGCATCATTCAAACGGCAGTGACTCAAATCGATGGATAACGATGTCAAACTCCACCACAGATTCATATGCCTTTTTCCCATCAATAAACCTAGTCAGTTCAATGCCTGTACGACCAGACGATGCTCTGACATATACAAAGACTAAAAGTTGGGAATACGTGAGTAAGGGTGGAAGAAGACTTGATGACAGAGTAAAATCTGCGAAATTTAGACGAGATCCACTCGTTTCATTTAGGTAAGAAAACATAGCGACAGCCTACTGCAGTGTTACGGGAGTCGCGTTCCTTGTCCTTTTGACGTAATTAGTATCGAATATAACCGTTAATGGGAATAAATAAGTTGTGTTATGAAGTGTTCCAACGGTATGTTGGCTGTGTGTGTCAAAGGCATTTCGTAACAAATACATTAGATTAAGTTGTTTAGTGTCTACACTGCCAGACGTATTATCCTTATTATTGTCACGTTTCCATGTAGCAGACCTTAAAATGGGGGTTAACACCATTTTCAATATAATGCAGTTATATGATGCATGAATCTGAAAAGAATCACCCGATGTAGAAAACTCATTCAAATCAATCGTTTCAGAACGTGCCAGTCACAACGATCTCAATAAATTAAAATAACTAGAACATAATATAATATAATTTGGAGCTGGAACTGGAGTTTTTAGTTATATATCTAACAACTGGGGTCCTTACAGAAACGAAACTTTATATGTAATTATTTTTTGCTTTCTTACTAATAGAAATCGTCTGTCTTAAACGTTATTTAAAATAAATTAAATTTGTTTTGTAAAGAAATTCACACAAGCCATTCATATTTTACAGCTCAACGAAGGAAAGGTTTATAGTTGCTCTTGCAGCAGACAAAATGGCTGGTGGGCCATTTGAAAGATTTTTGGCATGGTAAGTTAATCATAATTCTATTCTGCTTTAGAAAAAAATAAATTCTTCAAACAATGGAGTGTAATATATTTGATTAAAAAACGTATCTTTTATTTTAATTTCCGCATCAGTCATCCAGATCAGTCGCTGCTCCCCAATTTGCTGTTTTGGCAAGATGTAGCAGAGTATGGTGCAGCAGAAGATAGAGTCGCAGATCGCCTTTTGAGGATGTGCAATGCATGGGCAATCAACAATAAATACATAGCTGATGACAGTGACTATAACATAGGTAACTTTACCATCATCATAAATACATACGGATGACAGTGACTATAACATAGGTAACTTTTACATCACGATAAATACATAGCAGATCACGGTGACTATAACATGAGTAACTTTCACATCACGATAGATACATGTACATAGTTGATCACAGTGACTCTAACTTCGGTAACTTTACTATCAATGGAACTACATACCAGATCACAGTGACTATAACATAGTTAACTTTAACATCACAATACATAAATAGCAGTTGACAGTGACTTTAACATAGATACCTTTAACATCACAATACATAAATAGCAGTTGACAGTGACTATTACATAGTTAACTTTAACATCACAATACATACATAGCAGTTGACAGTGACTATAACATAGATACATTTAACATCACAATACATAAATAGCGGTTGACAGTGACTATTACATAGTTAACTTTAACATCACAATACATAAATAGCAGTTGACAGTGACTATAACATAGTTAACTTTAACATCACGATACATACATAGCAGTTGACAGTGACTATAACATAGATAACTTTAACATCACGATACATACATAGCAGTTGACAGTGACAATAGCATAGATAACTTTAATATCACAATACATACATAGCAGTTGACAGTGACTATAACATAGTTAACTTTAACATCACAATACATACATAGCAGTTGACAGTGACTATAACATAGATAACTTTAACATCACAATACATAAATAGCAGTTGACAGTGACTATAACATAGTTAACTATAACATCACAATACATACATAGCAGTTGACAGTGATTAAAACATAGATAACTTTAACATCACAATACATAAATAGCAGTTGACAGTGACTATAGCATAGATAACTTTAATATCACAATACATACATAGCAGTTGACAGTGACTATAACATAGTTAATTTTAACATCACAATACATACATAGCAGTTGACAGTGACTATAGCATAGATACCTTTAACATCACGATACATACATAGCAGTTGACAGTGACAATAGCATAGATAACTTTAATACCACAATATATACATAGCAGATGACAGTGACTATAACATAGTTAACTTTAACATCACAATACATACATAGCAGTTGACAGTGACTATAACAAAGTTAACTTTAACATCACAATACATAAATAGCAGTTGACAGTGACTATAACATAGTTAACTTTAACATCACAATACATACATAGCAGTTGACAGTGACTATAACATAGTTAACTTTAACATCACAATACATACACAGCAGTTGACAGTGACTATAACATAGATAACTTTAACATCACAATACATACATAGCAGTTGACAGTGACTATAACATAGATAACTTTACCATCATCTTAAATACATACGGATGACAGTGACTATAACATAGTTAACTTTAACATCACGATATAAACGTAGCAGATGACAGTAACTATAACATAGGTAACTTTAACACCACTATACCTACACAACATATGACTATTACATAGGTAACTTTAACATCACGATTAATACATAGCAAATGACAGTGACTATTGCATAGGTAACTTTAACATCACGATAAACACATTGCAAATGACAGTGACTATAACATAGGTAACTTTAACATCACGATAAATACATAGCAGATGACAGTGAATATTACATAGGTAACTTTAACATCACGATAAATACATAGCAGATGACAGTGAATATAACATAGGTAACTTTAACATCACGATAAATACATAGCAGATGACAGTGTCTATAACATAGGTAACTTTAACATTAGAATAAATACATAGCAGATAACAGTGACTATAACATAGGGAACTTTAACATCACGATACATACATAGAAAACGACAGTGACTATAACATAGGTAACTTTAACATCACGATAAATACATAGCAAATGACAATGACTATAACATAGGTAACTTTAACATCACGATAAATACATAGCAAATGACAATGACTATAACATAGGTAACTTTAACATCACGATAAACACATAGCAAATAACAGTGACTATTGCATAGGTAACTTTAACATCACGATAAACACATTGCAAATGACAGTGACTATAACATAGGTAACTTTAACATCACGATAAATACATAGCAGATGACAGTGACTATTACATAGGTAACTTTAACATCACGATAAATACATAGCAGATGACAGTGAATATAACATAGGTAACTTTAACATCACGATAAATACATAGCAGATGACAGTGTCTATAACATAGGTAACTTTAACATTAGAATAAATACATAGCAGATAACAGTGACTATAACATAGGGAACTTTAACATCACGATACATACATAGAAAACGACAGTGACTATAACATAGGTAACTTTAACATCACGATAAATACATAGCAAATGACAATGACTATAACATAGGTAACTTTAACATCACGATAAATACATAGCAAATGACAATGACTATAACATAGGTAACTTTAACATCACGATAAACACATAGCAAATAACAGTGACTATTACATAGGTAACTTTAACATCACGATAAATACATAGCAAATGACAATGACTATAACATAGGTAACTTTAACATGACGATAAATACATAGCAAATGACAGTGACTATAACATAGGTAACTTTAACATCACGATAAATACATAGCAAATGACAGTAACTATAACAAAGTAAACTTTAACATCACGATAAATACATTGCAGATGACAGTGACTATAACATAGGTAGCTTTAATATCACGATACATACATAGCAGATGGCAGTGACTATTACATAGGTAACTTTAACATCAGAATAAATACAAAGCAGATGACAGTGACTATAACATAGGTAACTTTAACATCACAATAGATACATATCAGATGACAGTGACTATTACTTAGGTAACTTTAACATTACCATAAATGCATAGCAGATGGCAATGACTATAACATAGGTAACTTTAACATCACGATAAATACATAGCAAATGACAGTGACTATAACATAGGTAACTTTTACATCACGATAAATACATAGCAGATAACAGTGACTATAACAAAGGAAACTTTAACATCACGATAAATACATAGCAGATGACAGTGACTATAACAAAGGTAACTTTAACATCAGAATAAATACATAGCAGATGACAGTGACTATAACATAGGTAATTTTAACATCACGATAAATACATAGCAAATGACAATGACTATTACATAGGTAACTTTAACATCAGAATAAATACATAGCAGATGACAGTGACTACAACATAAGTAACTTTAACATCATGATATATACATAGCAGATTGCAGTGCAGTGACTATAACATAGGTAATTTTAACATCATGATATATACATAGCAGATGACAGTGATTATAACAAAGATCACTTTAACATCATAATAAATATATAGCAGATGACAGTGACTTTAACATAGGTAATTTTAACATCACGATAAATACATAGCAGATGACAGTGTCTATAACATAGGTTAATTTAACATCAGAATAAATACATAGCAGATGACAGTGACAATAACATAGGTAACTTTAATATCATAATAAATATATAGCAGATAACAGTGACTATAACATACATCACGATAAATACATAGCAGATGACAATGATTATAACAAAGGTAACTTTAACATCATAATAAATATAAAGCAGATGACAGTGACTTTAACATAGATAACTTTAACATCAATATAAATACATAGCAGATGACAGTGTGTATAACATAGGTAACTTTAACATCACGATAAATACATAGCAGATGAAAGTGACTATTACATAGGTAAATTTAACATCAGGATTAATACATAGCAGATGACAGTGTCTATAACAAACATCACGATAAATAAATAGCAGATGACATTGACTATTACAAAGGGAACTTTAACATCACGATACATACATAGAGAACGACAGTGACTATAACAAAAGTAACTTTAACATCACGATAAATACATAGCAAATGACAATGACTATAACATAGGTAACTTTAACATCACGATAAATACATAGCAAATGACAATGACTATAGCATATGTAACTTTAACATCACGATAAACACATAGCAAATAACAGTGACTATTACATAGGTAACTTTAACATCACGATAAATACATAGCATATGACAATGACAATAACATAGGTAACTTTAACATCACGATAAATACATAGCAGATGACAGTGACTATAACATAGGTAATTTTAACATCACGATAAATACATAGCAAATGACAGTGACTATAAAAAAGGAAACTTTAACATCACGATAAATACATTGCAGATGACAGTGACTATAACATAGGTAACTTTAATATCACGATACATACATAGTAGATGGCAGTGACTATTACATAGGTAACTTTAACATCAGAATAAATACAAAGCAGATGACAGTGACTATAACAAAGGTAACTTTAACATCACAATAAATACATAGCAGATGACAGTGACTATTACATAGGTAACTTTAACATTACTATAAATACATAGCAGATGACAATGACTATAACATAGGTAACTTTAACATCACGATAAATACATAGCAAATGACAGTGACTATAACATAGGTAACTTTTACATCACGATAAATACATAGCAGATGACAGTGACTATAACAACGGAAACTTTAACATCACGATAAATACATAGTAGATGACAGTGACTATAACAAAGGTAACTTTAACATCAGAATAAATACATAGCAGATGACAGTGACTATAACATAGGTAATTTTAACATCACGATAAATACATAGCAAATGACAATGACTATTACATAGGTAACTTTAACATCAGAATAAATACATAGCAGATGACAGTGACTACAACATAAGTAACTTTAACATCATGATATATACATAGCAGATGACAGTGCAGTGACTATAACATAGGTAATTTTAACATCATGATATATACATAGCAGATGACAGTGTGTATAACATAGGTAACTTTAACATCACGATAAATACATAGCAGATGACAGTGACTATTACATAGGTAACTTTAACATCACGATAAATACATAGCAGATGGCAGTGACTATTACATAGGTTACTTAAACATCACGAAAAATACATAGCAAATGACAGTGACTTTAACATTGATAACTTTAACATCACGATAAAAACATAGCAGATGACAGTGACTATAACATAAGTAACTTTAACATCACGATACATACATAGCAGATGACAGTGACTATTACATAGATAACTTTAACATCACGATAAATACATAGCAGATGACAGTGACTATAACATAAGTAACTTTAACATCTCGATAAATATATAGCAAATGGCAGTGACTTTTACATAGGTAAATTTAACATCACGATAAAAACATAGCAGATGACAGTGACTATAACATAAGTAACTTTAACATCTCGATAAATACATAGCAGATTACAGTGGCTATAATATAAGTTACTTCAACATCACGATAAATACATAGCAGATGACAGTGACTATTACATAGGTAACTTTAACATCACGACAAATACATAGCAGATGACAGTGACTAAATCATAGGTAACTTTAACATCTCGATAAATATATAGCAGATGGCCGTGACTATTACTTAGGTAAATTTAACATCACGATAAATACATGGCAGATGACAGTGACTATAACATACGTAACTTTAACATCGCGATAAATACATAGTAGATAGCAGTGAATATTACATAGGTAACTTTAACATCAAGATAAATACTTAGCAGATGACAGAGGCTAATACGTAAGTAACTTTAACATCACGATAAATGCATAGCATATGAAAGTGACTATTACATATGTAACTTTAACATCTCGATAAATACAAAGCAGATTGCAGTGACTATTACATAGGGAACTTTAAAATCACGATAAATACATAGCAGATGACAGTGACTATTACATAGGTAACTTTAACATCTGGATAAATACATAGCAAATGGCAGTGACTTTTACATAGGCAAATTTAACATCACGATAAAAACATAGCTGATGACAGTGACTATAACATAGGTAACTTTAACATCTCGATAAATAGATAGCAGATGAAAGTGACTATAACATAGGTAACTTTAACATCACAATTAATACATAGCAGATGACAGTGACTATAAAATAGATAAATTAAACATCACGATAAACACATAGCAGATGGCAGTGACTATAACATAGGTAATTTTAACATCACGATAAATACATAGCAGATGACAGTGTCTATAACATAGGTTAATTTAACATCAGAATAAATAAATAGCAGATGACAGTGACAATAACATAGGTAACTTTAATATCATAATAAATATATAGCAGATAACAGTGACTATAACATACATCACGATAAATACATAGCAGATGACAATGATTATAACAAAGGTAACTTTAACATCATAATAAATATAAAGCAGATGACAGTGACTTTAACATAGATAACTTTAACATCAAGATAAATACATAGCAGATGACAGTGTGTATAACATAGGTAACTTTAACATCACGATAAATACATAGCAGATGACAGTGACTATTACATAGGTAAATTTAACATCAGGATTAATACATAGCAGATGACAGTGTCTATAACAAACATCACGATAAATAAATAGCAGATGACAGTGACTATTACAAAGGTAACTTTAACATCACGATAAATACATAACAGATGACAGTTTCTATCACATACATCACGATAAATAAATAAATAGCAGATGACAGTGTGTATAACATAGGTAACTTTAACATCACGATAAATACATAGCAGATGACAGTGACTATTACATAGGTAAATTTAACATCAGGATTAATACATAGCAGATGACAGTGTTTATAACAAACATCACGATAAATAAATAGCAGATGACAGTGACTATTACAAAGGTAACTTTAACATCACGATAAATACATAACAGATGACAGTTTCTATCACATACATCACGATAAATAAATAAATAGCAGATGACAGTGACTATAACATACAACACAATAACTGCATAGCAGAGGAAAATGATTATAACATAGGTTTTTTTAACATCACGATTAATTCATAGCTTATGACAGTGATAATAACATAGGTAATTTTAACATCACGATAAATACATAGGAGATGGCAGGGCCTATAACATAGGTAACTTCAACATCTTGATAAATACATAGCAGATCACGGTGACTATAACATAGGTAATTTTAACATCTCGATAAATACATAACAGATGGCAGTGACCAGTACATAGCTAATTTTAACATCACGATAAATACATAGCAAATGACAGTGACTATTACAAAGGTAACTTTAACATCTCGATAAATATAAAGCAGATGACAGTGACTTTAACATAGATAACTTTAACATCACGATAAATACATAGCAGATGACAGTGTGTATAACATAGGTAACTTTAACATCACGATAAATACATAGCAGATGACAGTGACTATTACATAGGTAAATTTAACATCAGGATTAATACATAGCAGATGACAGTGTCTATAACAAACATCACGATAAATAAATAGCAAATGACAGTGACTATTACAAAGGTAACTTTAACATCACGATAAATACATAACAGATGACAGTTTCTATCACATACATCACGATAAATAAATAAATAGCAGATGACAGTCTGTATAACATAGGTA
Organism: Panopea generosa; assembly: GCA_029582155.1. Lineage (NCBI taxonomy): Eukaryota > Metazoa > Mollusca > Bivalvia > Adapedonta > Hiatellidae > Panopea > Panopea generosa. The sequence continues at coordinate 56,235,719 of CM055897.1, forward strand.
ACTTTAACATCACGATAAATACATAGCAGATGACAGTGATTATTACATAGGTAAATTTAACATCAGGATTAAAACATAGCAGATGACAGTGTTTATAACAAACATCACGATAAATAAATAGCAGATGACAGTGACTATTACAAAGGTAACTTTAACATCACGATAAATACATAACAGATGACAGTTTCTATCACATACATCACGATAAATAAATAAATAGCAGATGACAGTGTCTATAACATACAACACAATAACTGCATAGCAGAGGAAAATGATTATAACATAGGTTTTTTTAACATCACGATTAATTCATAGCTTATGACAGTGATAATAACATAGGTAATTTTAACATCACGATAAATACATAGCAGATGACAGTGCCTATAACATAGGTAACTTTAACATCTTGATAAATACATAGCAGATCACGGTGACTATAACATAGGTAATTTTAACATCTCGATAAAAACATAACAGATGGCAGTGACCAGTACATAGCTAATTTTAACATCACGATAAATACATAGCAAATGACAGTGACTATTACAAAGGTAACTTTAACATCTCGATAAATACAAAGCAGACGGCAGTGACTATTACATAGATCACTTAAACATCACGATAAATACATAGCAGATGACAGTGACTATTACATAGGTAACTTTAACATCACGATAAATACATAGCAGATGGCAGTGACTATTACATAGGTTACTTAAACATCACGAAAAATACATAGCAAATGACAGTGACTTTAACATTGATAACTTTAACATCACGATAAAAACATAGCAGATGACAGTGACTATAACATAAGTAACTTTAACATCACGATACATACATAGCAGATGACAGTGACTATAACATAGGTAACTTTAACATCACGATAAATACATAGCAGATGACAGTGACTATAACATGAGTAACTTTAACATCTCGATAAATATATAGCAAATGGCAGTGACTTTTACATAGGTAAATTTAACATCACGATAAAAACATAGCAGATGACAGTGACTATAACATAAGTAACTTTAACATCTCGATAAATACATAGCAGATTACAGTGGCTATAATATAAGTTACTTCAACATCACGATAAATACATAGCAGATGACAGTGACTATTACATAGGTAACTTTAACATCACGACAAATACATAGCAGATGACAGTGACTAAATCATAGGTAACTTTAACATCTCGATAAATATATAGCAGATGGCCGTGACTATTACTTAGGTAAATTTAACATGACGATAAATACATGGCAGATGACAGTGACTATAACATACGTAACTTTAACATCGCGATAAATACATAGCAGATAGCAGTGACTATTACATAGGTAACTTTAACATCATGATAAATACTTAGCAGATGACAGAGGCTAATACGTAAGTAACTTTAACATCACGATAAATGCATAGCATATGAAAGTGACTATTACATATGTAACTTTAACATCTCGATAAATACAAAGCAGATTGCAGTGACTATTACATAGGGAACTTTAAAATCACGATAAATACATAGCAGATGACAGTGACTATTACATAGGTAACTTTAACATCTGGATAAATACATAGCAAATGGCAGTGACTTTTACATAGGCAAATTTAACATCACGATAAAAACATAGCTGATGACAGTGACTATAACATAGGTAACTTTAACATCTCGATAAATAGATAGCAGATGACAGTGACTATAACATAGGTAACTTTAACATCACAATTAATACATAGCAGATGACAGTGACTATAAAATAGATAAATTAAACATCACGATAAACACATAGCAGATGGCAGTGACTATAACATAGGTAATTTTAACATCACGATAAATACATAGCAGATGACAGTGTCTATAACATAGGTTAATTTAACATCAGAATAAATACATAGCAGATGACAGTGACAATAACATAGGTAACTTTAATATCATAATAAATATATAGCAGATAACAGTGACTATAACATACATCACGATAAATACATAGCAGATGACAATGATTATAACAAAGGTAACTTTAACATCATAATAAATATAAAGCAGATGACAGTGACTTTAACATAGATAACTTTAACATCAAGATAAATACATAGCAGATGACAGTGTGTATAACATAGGTAACTTTAACATCACGATAAATACATAGCAGATGACAGTGACTATTACATAGGTAAATTTAACATCAGGATTAATACATAGCAGATGACAGTGTCTATAACAAACATCACGATAAATAAATAGCAGATGACAGTGACTATTACAAAGGTAACTTTAACATCACGATAAATACATAACAGATGACAGTTTCTATCACATACATCACGATAAATAAATAAATAGCAGATGACAGTGTGTATAACATAGGTAACTTTAACATCACGATAAATACATAGCAGATGACAGTGACTATTACATAGGTAAATTTAACATCAGGATTAATACATTGCTGATGACAGTGTTTATAACAAACATCACGATAAATAAATAGCAGATGACAGTGTCTATTACAAAGGTAACTTTAACATCACGATAAATACATAACAGATGACAGTTTCTATCACATACATCACGATAAATAAATAAATAGCAGATGACAGTGACTAGAACATACAACACAATAACTGCATAGCAGAGGAAAATGATTATAACATAGGTTTTTTTAACATCACGATTAATTCATAGCTTATGACAGTGATAATAACATAGGTAATTTTAACATCACGATAAATACATAGCAGATGGCAGTGCCTATAACATAGGTAACTTCAACATCTTGATAAATACATAGCAGATCACGGTGACTATAACATAGGTAATTTTAACATCTCGATAAATACATAACAGATGGCAGTGACCAGTACATAGCTAATTTTAACATCACGATAAATACATAGCAAATGACAGTGACTATTACAAAGGTAACTTTAACATCTCGATAAATACAAAGCAGACGGCAGTGACTATTACATAGATCACTTAAACATCACGATAAATACATAGCAGATGACAGTGACTATTACATAAGTAACTTTAACATCACGATAAATACATAGCAGATGGCAGTGACTATTACATAGGTTACTTAAACATCACGAAAAATGCATAGCAAATGACAGTGACTTTAACATAGATAACTTTAACATCACGATAAAAACATAGCAGATGACAGTGACTATAACATAAGTAACTTTAACATCTCGATAAATATATAGCAAATGGTAGTGACTTTTACATAGGTAAATTTAACATCACGATAAAAACATAGCAGATGACAGTGACTATAACATAAGTAACTTTAACATCTCGATAAATACATAGCAGATTACAGTGGCTATAATATAAGTTACTTCAACATCACGATAAATACATAGCAGATGACAGTGACTATTACATAGGTAACTTTAACATCACGACAAATACATAGCAGATGACAGTGACTAAATCATAGGTAACTTTAACATCTCGATAAATATATAGCAGATGGCCGTGACTATTACTTAGGTAAATTTAACATCACGATAAATACATGGCAGATGACAGTGACTATAACATACGTAACTTTAACATCGCGATAAATACATAGCAGATAGCAGTGACTATTACATAGGTAACTCTAACATCATGGTAAATACTTAGCAGATGACAGAGGCTAATACGTAAGTAACTTTAACATCACGATAAATACATAGCATATGAAAGTGACTGTTACATAGGTAACTTTAACATCTCGATTAATAAAAAGCAGAATGCAGTGACTATTACATAGGGAACTTTAAAATCACGATAAATACATAGCAGATGACAGTGACTATTACATAGGTAACTTTAACATCTGGATAAATACATAGCAAATGGCAGTGACTTTTACATAGGCAAATTTAACATCACGATAAAAACATAGCTGATGACAGTGACTATAACATAGGTAACTTTAACATCTCGATAAATAGATAGCAGATGACAGTGACTATAACATAGGTAACTTTAACATCACAATTAATACATAGCAGATGACAGTGACTATAAAATAGATAAATTAAACATCACGATAAACACATAGCAGATGGCAGTGACTATTACATAAGTAACTTTAACACCACGATAAATACATAGCAGATGACAGTGACTATAACATAGGTAACTTTAACACCACGATAAATACACAGCAGATGACATTGACTATTACATTGGTAACTTTAACACCACGATACGTACACAGCAGATGACAGTGACTATTACATAGGTAACTTTAACACCACGATACCTACACAGCAGATGGCAGTGACTATTACATTGGTAACTTTAACACCACGATACCTACACAGCAGATGACAGTGACTATTACATAGGTAACTTTAACACCACGATACATACACAGCAGATGACAGTGACAATAACATAGGTAACTTTAACATCACGATAAATACACAGCAGATTGCAGTGACTATTACATAGGTAACTTTAACACCACGATACATACACAGCAGATGACAGTGACAATAACATAGATAACTTTAACATCACGATAAATACACAGGAGATTGCAGTGACTATAACATAGGTAACTTTAACACCACGATAAATACACAGCAGATGGCATTGACTATTACATTGGTAACTTTGACACCACGATACATACACAGCAGATGGCAGTGACTATTACATAGGTAACTTTAATACCACGATAAATACATAGCAGATGGCAGTGACTATACCATAGATAACTTTAACACCACGATAAATACATAGCAGATGGCAGTGACTATTACATAGGTAACTTTAACATCACGATATATACAAAGCAGATGGCAATGACTATAACATAGGTAACTTTAACACCACGATACATACATAGCAGATGGCAGTGTCTATAACATAGGTAACTTTAAAATCACGATATATACATAGCAGATGGCAGTGACTATAACATAGGTAACTTTAACACCACGATACATACATAGCAGATGGCAGTGACTATTACATAGGTAACTTTAACACCACGATACATACACAGCAGATGGCAGTGACTATTACATAGGTAACTTTAACACCACGATACATACATAGCAGATGGCAGTGACTATAACATAGGTAACTTTAACACCACGATACATACATAGCAGATGGCAGTGACTATACCATAGATAACTTTAACACCACGATAAATACATAGCAGATGGCAGTGACTATTACATAGGTATCTTTAACACCACGATAAATACATAGCAGATGACAGTGACTATAACATAGGTAAATTTAATACCACGGTACCTACACAGCAGATGACAGTGACTATAACATAGGTAACTTAAACATCATAATATATACATAGCAGATGACAGTGACTATAACATAGGTAACTTTAACACCACGATAAATACATAGCAGATTACAGTGACTATAACATAGGTAACTTTAACACCACGATACCTATACAGCAGATGATAGTGACTATAACATAGGTAACCTTAACTTCATAATACATATATAGGAAATGACAGTGACTATAACATAGGTAATTTTAACATCATGATTTATACATAGCAGATGACAGTGACTATAACATAGGTAATTTTAATATCACGATAAATACATAGCAGATGACTGTGTTTATAACATAGGTAACTTTAACATCACTATATATATAAATAGCAGTTGACATTGACTATAACATAGGTTACTTTAACATCACGATATATACATACGGATGACAGTGACTATAACACTGGTAACTTTTACATCATGATAAAAACATAGCAGATGACACTGACTATAACATTGGTAACTTTAACATCATGATATATACAGAGCAGATAACAGTGACTATAATATGATTAACTTTAACATCACGATACATGCATATATATTTTACAGAAGCGTATTGTGACTTTTATTTGACTTAAATGACTTGTGATATACTACTTTATTGTTAATGACCTATGACACACTTGTATATTGTTAATGACCTATTACACACTAGTATATTGTTAAAGACTTGTGACATACTAGTATATTGTTAATGACTAGTGTCATTCTAGTATATTGTTAATGACCTGTGACATTCTAGTATATTGTTAATGACCTGTGACACAGTAGTATATTTGTAATGACTTGTGACACACTAGTATAGTGTTAATGACTCGTATATTGTTAATGACCTGTGACACACTCGTGTATTATGACCTGTGACACACTTGTATATTGTTACTGACTTGTGACATACTAATATATTGTTAATGTCTTGTGACATACTAGTTTATTGTTAATTCCCTGTTTCACACTTGTATATTGTAAATAACTTGTGACATACTAGTAAATTGTTAATGTCTTGTGGCATACTAGTTTATTGTTAATGACTTGTGACATACTAGTATAATGTTAATGACTTGTGACATACTAGTTTATTCTTAATTCCCTGTATCACACTAGTATATTGTTAATGACTTGTGGCATACTAGTATAGTGTTAATGTCTTGTGACATACCAGTATATTGTTATTGACTTGTGACATACTAGTATATTGTTAATGTCTTGTGACATACTAGTTTATTGTTAATTACTTATGTCACACTAGTATATTGTTAATGACTTGTGACATACTAGTATAGTGTTAATGTCCTGGACATACTAGTATAATGTTAATGCAATGATTATGAATAATAAATCTCATTCTTTCACATAAAATTTGATAAGAAAAAAATTTGAACTGTCAATCAATGTTGTGATATGGGTTTTAATTGTCTTCTTATTTTATAGACATGTCTCAAAACGAGAGGAACGCTATTCACCAAGTGTTAATGTCAACAAATGACTTTGTGGAAGCGTCCGTTTTCGACAGTGCCAAACAACACGCCTGCAATAAACTGGAAGCTATATGGATATGCTTCTTAAAAGAGGATCTCAAAATATTCCTGGAGTGAGTTGTTCTCGATTTATGGCTTCACTATAATCCTCTAAATGTTAACCAAAAGGGTTCAAACTGAGAATTGTTCTCACTAATCAGTCAGTCAAACGAGTTCATATTTAGAATAAAATTTAGAATAAATAATCTCATAGTAGGAAATTAAAATGTGTACAACAATATGTACAACTCAAGTTTATGGAAAATTATCATTTTTCTCATTAAAAATGAAATTGTCAGATACCATGAAAAATATATAATTTATGTAAATTATTCTTAATACTTGTAAAATGGTCAGCTACCGTCATTGTGTTTTTCATATACTTACATTATATCGTTTGACCAATTTTAACCATTCTCGAACCAAAAAGTCCAATATCATATTAAAGTGTTATCCTAGACTCAAATGAAAATGTTCAAAAGATGGGGTCAAACGAGTCATTTTCTACCACTTTTTGTGCCTTGAAGCTTTTGGCATGTAAACAAAATCACTAATTTTACTTTCCATACAGTTTCTTTAATAAGATGAATTTAGTCGGTCAAAGAAACATAATCTTGATTTTTATTGACACAAACATAATAAACTTATATTATATTGTGATCCTTTGCCAGATTGACATTTTCACTTATATATAAGCTTCAAATTGACAACCGAATGATAAATTAGACCGTTTTGTTAACTTTCAATGTCGCTTCAGTTAAAGAACTACGTTCGGATTACATACTTTCCTGTAGAAAGAGTGCCTTTCTGAGCATTGGTTACCAAGAAAGAAAAAAAAGACATATTTACCTAGCGGTTTAATATTCCTTTAATCAAATGAAATTGATTATGATATACATTGTTTTTTATATCTTAAATTACAAAATATGTTGAAAACGACATCAATTAAATAAAAATCATTCAAGCGTCAAAAGTCATGATTGTTCGCAGTAAATCACAATTGCAACCAGTTCTAACAGATTTAAATATATAAGTTAAATATAAATCTTGGCTTAAATATTAAAAAAAAAAATATTTCAAAATTATCTTTATTTTATTTTAACTATATCGCCTTTTTTACTTTTAGCAGTGAATTTTATAATTTTCACTTTTAGTGATGTTTTGTGTTACTAAGCAATGAAATATAATTTTTATTTTTAGCTACGTTTTGTGTTACTTTTATGTGGATGTGTGTGTTCGGGCATGAAAGCATGTTTACATGTATGTGTTACTTAATTTATGTGCTTATTTTATTGTATATTTGTTTTGTATAATTTCGCTATGTGTTGTTTGTAACTCTCCAATATTGGAAGCTAATAAAGATTATAAGAATAAATACATGAGATAAAATATATAACGGGACGAGTGTTTTAGATTTTTGGTATTTTGTCATGTTGCAGTTGTCGTTCAAAGCCAGGAGCTCCGAGTCCTCCAGGAACTGCTGCCATTGATATAACACTGACGAATGATGAGGTCATTATCAGCAGACCCAGACCATGGCTAAAGAGGTAAGGTTATCTCCATTGTCTGTCTGTCGTCAAGTAATGTGTACTATAACACATTAGATCTTCACAAAACACAGTATAAAACCAGTTCCGAATTGCTTAGTCGTTTACGCCTCTGACTTTCGTTCTAGAGGTCCTGTCCGACATATATATGTGTGTATTATATTATATATATTTATCATGTCAATGCATTCATTTCTGTTGATAAACTTCATGCCTGATAAACATAGGTTTATCACGTCATTGTAAGTTTATCAGACTCATTACGTCATTATGTATACTTCATGACGTCGTTACGGTTACTCATACATTTCGACCTAAACGGAACTACATTTAACCTTACTAAAATGAATAAAAAACGAACTAGAATTATTGACATGATAAATAGAATAGCATGTAAATGTCTAATATTACCAACTTCATCAGGTTCGGCACAAAAAAAACAACAACGACTCGGCAGAGCTTCGTCCTGTTTTTTTTCCCTAAGCCTCACCTGATAAAGTTGATAATATCAGACAATAACATTGTATTCTCTCTCTATATATGTGAGAAATAATCAATTAATCAATTAATTAATTAATACACCCAAACAATAGACTCTACTGAATTCTTTAAAATTATTTTTAAAAAACGAGCGCTTTCGGAATATATATTCCTTCTTCAGGGGATGATCATGTTTAAAATGTCAAATAACGATTACGATGATAAAAACATGGAAGTACGAATAATTCACAATAAAAATATAATAGAATTGTGAAAACGTTCACAAATTACGATGTGCGCCTTTACCTATGTACATTCACTACAAAACTTACAAGTCATTGTTAATTCTTGGAGACAAAAAAGGCCTACAGTGTTTTAAGTAAAATATGCTTGTAAAATTCAAACTGTGCTGCGTAAAATGTGAAACGTAAAGTTGTTACTAAAGAAAACGTCACTCTGGCGTGACGTCACACAACGTTGTGTACTCTTTAGCGCCATGACGTCGTGTGTATTTACACACCGACATTTATTTTAAACGTCAATAATTCCAATCTCATTATCATGTATTGATGGCTCAGCGCAATACTAGGCTAACTCCATTTTCGGAAATTTTATAGGAGAGTGAAAAAACTTTACTTTTTTTCCCTTTTGGTATTTTGTAAGTATTGTTTCTGCATTGCAAGCTGGTAAATATTTGTAAACCAATGTTAATATTTATTTTCATGTGAAACTCTTTCTTAACAGTTTAAAATCTTTTATTTGAGTAAGCAATAGTTTTGCACTGAAAATCAATGATTTGTTAAAAAAACAAACTTAGCGCAAAACCATAACTAAGTCAAGTTAGTCATAGTTTCACTCTTAAAATTAATGAAATGTTGTAAGAAATGATGTAAAACCAGTACTATGTCAAGTTAGATATGTCACCAAATAAAATTTAAAGCTATTTTGAGGTTAAAGTAATACAATTTAAATAACATGAGAGTTCAAACTTTCAGAATAAATTTCATTCAAATTTGCTAATTCAAACAAAATTCTCGACATCGAAAAACTATCTTGATTATAAAATGTTTGATAAAATAGCCCTAAAACTATTAAAAGGTTATTTTTTTTAACTTATTAATGACACAAACTAATCATTTATTTCATTCATAACACAAAGAAAATTTTAGTAGGATACTTTTAGCACATAAAGGTAACCAACACTCCATATTACTGTTCTATAAATTAGGTAGGAATCTGCCGGGGCACGATTAACTCAGTCTGTAATGCGTCTGACTATCAATACATGGGTCGTGAGTTCGAATCCCCGCCTGGCAAGTCTCCGTGATGATTGATATATGACATTGTGTATCATTATCATTCGCCTCTCACCGCTGATTCAAGTGAGAAAGAATCAGTTACTTGCAGAGATTGGGTGTGATCTAGAACTGGTTAACCTTTCTAAGCATTCTAAGTGTTGTTCGACCACATAATGATGTTCGAGATTATGCGATTCCATTGCATTAGCACCTTAATCAAATTCAATGAGCGTCTGCCTGACAATGTATTAACTACGATATCTGTACGTTTATTAATGTAACTGAATATACAATAAGGAATACTTAGACTATTCACATATATAAAGTTATCAACCAACAGAAAAGTATAACGGCGTAACCAAATACACCGATGTGGTGGATTTCTATATGTACCAGGCGTTTTTCGTGACAAAATGTTCAAAATTCGGATTCTCCATCAATGAACATGGATTTATATGACCTTCGTAAATTTTTTAAAAACAAGCGTGTAGACAAAAACTTAACAATGACGTCAGCGTTTACGAATATAGACATTGTATGGGTATTTCCTGGAATTATTGATTTTTTATTTGTCTAAATCAAGAGATAAAAGACGGGTGTTTAATTTTTCACCGCAAAATATTTCGTCATTTTACAATAAACCAACTAATGTTACAGAGTTCACCTGAAAATGGAAACAATAGCCGTTACGATATTATTGGATATTAGATCTAGAGTTTGATGTCAACCAGGACAGAGGTGGTGTATTCTTACGCGTTTACTTTGCAGCGTATATTTATTTTTGTTTTGTTTTTTCATTCACTTGAGGAGTCTGAAATGAAATATAATCATCAGGATTGGAATTATAAGAGTTAAATTCTTTTTTTGTTGTTTTTTATGCATGTGTAAAGAAAGTCGAATCACGCACAAATCTGACATTTAGTCCTTTGGACATTATTTTGTTTGTGCGTGATTCAACATTCTGATTGTATCAAAAAGATAGCGCCGTATACATCAATAAGAGAAATGAAGTACAGTTTTATTAAAAGTTATGTATATAAAACACAGTTTATTCAAACATATCAAGTTATGCAGAACATCGCTTTTGTTTATACCTAATCCAATAAGTTTCTCGATCGTTGCGTAATATAATATGTAATGCTTCTAAATAGTTATTCTTAGCAATGACACAATCCATATTTAAACCATTCCGCATGCTACAAAATGATTGGTCGGACATGTGCCATTATACTTATGTATATAACTTTGAGTGATCGCTCGCGGAGCAGATTAACCCAGACATAGATAAAGATCAATTACAACACAAAGCAAGTTTAGTTGGAAAATGGTCAATAAAAAATTATGATTGTGGGACAAATTCCTAAACTAGTAAAGTTATGCCAGAGTAAAATTATTCTTGATATATATTGCTGTAACTACGTATTGAAATATTTCCTTGCTTAGACATATATCCTTGACATATTTTAATAGACAAAAATACACATAAAGTGTGTGGAACTTCCGATAATATATTTCATTAAAATCAAAATAAATTATTCATGGCATATATTTTTGAATCTATCCGTAAACAATTGTACTCCGCTGAAACCAGTCTATGTAACGTATTGCTAGAGAATATGTACGTACTCCCTGGTACAGAAGATCGCTCCTTACCTTGTGGGATCGACAAATAAACAAGATTATAATGAAGGAAGTTTAAAATTATTAATTTAAATATATGAAATCATAAAATTGCAGAAGGATCAAAACATTAATGGAACTATCAATGAATTATTTTAATTTACAATAGAAATCAAAGAACAAAGGGAGTTTAATTACTTTTAATGCAATTTACCCATACAAATGTGGAAATTAGAAATAATTTAAAGCTGATAAAAATGCAATGTGCGTAAAATATACAAAAATGTTCATGGTGTATACGGCTTTTTTATAAAAAAATAAATGCAAGAATCCTTATTCCAAAGGTTGTCTCATTTTTGCCGTAATGTTTTACAATGTTGTTTTTTTTTATCATTTTTGATGTATTTTCGAAAACATATATGGGGAATTGTGTTATTTCAATTGTTGTTATTTTACAAAAAAAGCCAAATAAAAAAACAGAGTCAAAATAACAAAATTAGAAAAGTCTACTAAAAGCTAAGTTTGCCAAATATTTTATTTCGAAACCAGTTTTTCTTGTTAATAGAAGCATGTACTTAAAAAGTTTATTCTTACAGTCATATAGTTTCAACTTATAACAATTAGTTCTAGTTTTTTTTCTTTTTTTAGATATAATCAAACATGTCTGCTTTCTTCAATGCACTATCAGTAGCATGTTTATTAAATTTAGCAAATTTAACAACGCATTTTATCATCAGACCTTCAGGCACAACCGAAACCGAACGTGCTCGCAGACTTAACGCAGACACATCTATGGAAGATTTAGATGAAGAACAAAGAGCTGAACTACGCGCAAAACGTCGTGAGGCACGTAAGGAAATGGAAAGAGAAAGACGAAAAGCTGTCAAAGCCGCCTATAAGAGACTTCGAGATTCAAAGAAAAAACCTGAAGATGTAAGGCAATTTTACTGTATCAAATCTTTTTTCAGTGTCTCATTAAGGGGAAATCGCTGTACGACAAAAATATTCTTAGGGCTTTCAAATCCACAGAGACGTGACAAAAATGATATTTTAATCGGAGTGTCGAAACTGAAACGAATCTCTCAAAACAAGTACAAACTGCTGGAACTCATTACAACTCTGCCATGACAAGTATATACTCCTAGAACATATTCCAACTCTGCCATGATAAGTACATACTGCTGGAACTCATTTCAACTCTGCCATGACAAGTACATACTGCTGGACCTCATACCAACTCTGCCATGATAAGTACATACTGCTGGACAGCATCACAACTCTGCCATAACAAGTACATACTGCTGGACCTCATTCTAACTCTGCCATGATCAGTACATACTGATGGACAGCATTACAACTGAGCCATAACAAGTACATAATGCTGCACCTCATTCCAACTCTGCCTTGAATAGTACATACTGCTTGACCTCATTCCTGTTCTGTCATGTTTAGTGCATACTGCCGGACCATATTCCAACTCTGCCATAATAAGTACATACTGCTGGACCTAATTACAACTCTGCCATGACAAGTACATACTGCCGGACATCATTCAAACTATACCGTGACAAGAACATACTGCTGCACCTCATTCCAACTCTGCCATGAATAGTACATACTGCCGGACATCATTCCAACTTTACCATGACATGTACATACTACCGGACCGCATTCTAACTCTGCCACGAAAAGTACACATTGCTGGACACCATTCCATCTCTGCCATGACAAGTACATACTGCTGGACCTCATTTCAACTCTGCCATGACAAGTAAATACTGCTGGACCTCATTCATACTCTGAGGTGACAAGAACATAATGCTAGACACCATTTCATCTCTGCCATGACAAGTACATACTGCTGGATCTCATTACAATTCTGCCATGACAAGTACACATTGCTGGACCTCATTCCAACTCTGCCATGACACGTACATACTGCTGGATCTCATTACAATTCTGCCATGACAAATACACATTGCTGGACCTCATTCAGACTCTAAGTTGAAAAGTACACACTGCTGGACATCATTCCAACTTTGCCATGACAAGAACATACTGCTGGACACCATTCGATCTCTGCCATGACAAGTACATACTGCTGGAACTCATTCCAACTTTGCTATTACAAGTACTCATTGCTGGACATAGTTCCAACTCTGCCATGACAAGTACATACTGCTGGACCTCATTCCAACTCTGCCGTGACAAGTACATATTGCAGTACCTCATTCTCACTATCCTATGACAAGTACATACTGCTGGACCTCATTCCAACTATGCCATGACAAGTACATACTGCTGCACCTCATTCCAACTCTGCCATGACGAGTATATACTGCTGGACCTCATTCCAGCTCTGCAATTACTAATACATACTGCTGGACCTCATTCAAACTCTGCAATGACAAGTACATACTTCTGGACATCATTCGAGCTCTTCCATGACAATTACATATTGCTAGACATCATTCCAGCTCTGCCGTGACAAGAACATACTGCTTGACCTCATTCTATCTCTGCAGTGACAAAAACATACTGCTGGACTTTATTCCATCTCTGCCGTGAAAAGTACATACTGCTCGACCTCATTTCAATTCTGCCATTACAAGTACATACTGTTGGACAGCATTCCAACTCTGCCATGACAAGTACACACTGTTGAACCTCATTCCAACTCAACCATGACAAGTACAGACTGCTTGACCTCATTCAAACTCTGCCATGACAAGTATACACTGCTGGACCTCATTCCAACTCTGCCATGACAAGTACAATCTGTAAGATCTCATTACAATACTGCCATGACAAGTAAACACTGCTGGACCACATTCCAACTCTGCCATGACAAGTACACACTGCTGGACATCATTTAAACTCTGCCATGACAAGTACATACTGCTTGATCTCATAACAGTTCTGCCATGACAAGTACATATTGTTGAACCTCATTCAAACTCTGCCATGACAAGTACATACTGCTGGACCTCATTTCAACTTTGCCATGACAAGTACACACTGCTGGACCTCATTCCAACTCTGCCGTGACAAATACATATTGCTGTACCTCATTCTCACTATCCAATGACAAGCACATACTTCTGGAACTCATTCCAACTCTGCCATGACAAGTACATACTGCTTGATCTCATAACAATTCTGCCATGACAAGTACACATTGCTGGGCATCATTCGAACTCTACAAAAATAAGTAAATAGTGCTTGACCTCATTTCAACTCTTCCATGACAAGTACACACTGCTGGACCACATTCCAACTCTCCCATGACAAGTACACATTGGTGGACATCATTCTCTGTCATGATAAGCACATATAGCTGGACCTCATTTCAACACTGCCTTGACAAGTACATACTGCTGGATCTCATTCCAACTTTGCCATGACAAGTACATACTGTTGTAAATCATTCAAACTCTGCCATGACAAGTACACACAACTGGATCTCATTCTAACTCTGCCATAATAAGTACACACTGCTGGACATCATTCCATCTTTACCATTCCAACTCTGCCAGGATAAGTACATATTGCTTGACCTCATTTTAACTATCCCATGACAAGTACATACTGTTGGACCTCATTCCAATTCTGCCATGACAAGTATATGTTGCTTGACCTCATTCCAACTATTGCATGAAAAGTATATACTGTTGGACCTTATTCCAACTCTGCCATGAAAAGTAAATATTGCTGGACTTCATTTCAACTCCTCATGACAAGTATATATTACTGGACATCATTCCAACTATAGCATGACAAGTACATACTGCTGGACCTCATTCCAACTCTGCAATGACAAGTACATACTGCTGGACCTCATTCCAACTCTGCCATGACAAGTACATACTGCTGAACACCATTCTAACTCTGCAATGACGAGTACATATTGCTGGACACCCATTCCAACTCTGCAATGACGAGTACATACTGCTGGACCTCATTCCAACTCTGCCATGACAAGTACATACTGCTGAACACCATTCTAACTCTGCAATGACGAGTACATATTGCTGGACACCCATTCCAACTCTGCAATGACGAGTACATACTGCTAAACCTCATTCCAATCTCTGCCATGACAAGTACATACTCATGGACCTCATTCCAACTCTGCCATGACGAGTACACACTTCTGGACTTCATTCCAAATCTGCCATGATGAGTACACATTGCTGCACCTCATTCTAACTCTACCATGACAAGAACACACTGTTGGAAGTCATTCCAACTCTGCCATGAAGAGTACATACAGCTGGAACTCTTTCCATGTCTGCCATGACAAGAACTTACTGCTGGACCTCATTCCAACTATTTCATTCCAGTAACATACTGCTAGACCTGATTCCAACTCTACCATGACAAGTACATACTGCTGGACCTCATTCAAACTCTGCCATGACAAGTACATATCACTGGACCTTATTCTAACTCTGCCATGACAAGTACATACTGTTGGACCTCATTCCATCTCAGCAATGACAAGTACATACTGCTGCACCTCATGCCAACTCTGCTATGACAAGTATATACTGGTGCACCTCATTCCAACTCTGCCATTCCAAATACATACTGCTTCACTTCATCCCATTTTTGCCATGTGTAGTACATACTGCTGGACCTCATTCAAACTCTGCTATGTCAAGTACATACTGCTGCACCTCATTCCATTTCTGCCATGTCAAGTACATACTGCTGCACCTCATTCCATTTCTGCCATGACAAGTACTTACTGCTGCACCTCATTCCAATTCTGCTATGACAAGTACATACTGCTGAACCTTATTCAAACTCTGCCAAGTACATATTGCTGGACCTCATTCTAACTCTGCCATGACAAGTACATACTGCTGGACCTCATTCAATCTCTGCGATGAAAAGTATATATGGATGGACCTAATTTCATATCTGCCATGACAAGTACATACTGTTGCACCTCATTCCAAATCTGCCATGACAAGTACATACTTCTGGACCTAATTCAAACTCTGCCATGACTAGTACATATTGCTGGACCTCATTCTAACTCTGCCATGACAAGTACATACTTCTGGACCTCATTCAATCTATGCAATGAAAAGTATATACTGTTGGACCTCATTCTATCTCTGCCATGACAAGTACATACTGCTGGACCTCATTCCAACCTTGCCATGACAAGTATATGATGCTGGACCTCATTCCAACTATCGCATGACAAGTACATACTGCTGGACCTCATTCCAACTCTGTCATGAAAAGTACATATTGCTAGATCTCATTTCAACTCTGCATGACAAGTACATACTGCTAGACCTCATTCTATCTCTGCAATGAAAAGTACATACTGCTGGACCGCATTCCAACTCTGCCGTGAAAAGTACAAACTGCTGGACACCATTCTTACTCTGCAATGACGAGTACATATTGCTGGACACTCATTCCAACTCTGCAATGACAAGTACATACTGCTGAACCTCATTCCAATCTCTGCCTTACAAGTACATACTCCTAGACCTCATTCCAACTCTGCCATGACAAGAACACACTTCTAGACCTCATTCCAACTCTGCTATGACGAGTACACATTGCTGCACCTCATTCTAACTCTACCATGACGAGTACACACTGTTGGAAGTCATTCCAACTCTGCCATGAAGTGTACATACAGCTGGAACTCATTCCAAGTCTGCCATGACAAGAACATACTGCTGGACCTCATTCCATCTCTTTCATTCCAGTTACATACTGCTAGATCTGATTCCAACTCTACCATGACAAGTACATACTGCTGGACCTCATTCATACTCTGCCATGACAAGTACATACTGCTGGACTTCATTCAATCTCTGCTATGAAAAGTACATACTGTTGGACCTCATTCCAGCTCTACCATGACAAGTACATACTGCTGCACCTCATTCAAACTCTGCAATGCCAAATACATACCGCTGCACCTCATTCCATTTCTGCCATGTCAAGTACATACTGCTGGACCTTATTCCAACTCTGCCATGTTAAGTACATACTGCTGCACCTCATTCCATTTCTGCAATGTCAAGTACATACTACTGGACCTTATTCCAACTCTGCCATGTCAAGTACATACTGCTGCACCTCATTCCATTTCTGCCATGACAAGTACATATTACTGCACCTCATTCCATTTCGGCCATGACAAGTACTTTTTGCTGAACCTTATTCAAGTTCTGCCATGACAAGTACATATTGCTGGACCTCATTCTAACTCTGCCATGACAAGTAAATACTGCTGGACCTCATTCCATTTCTGCCATGACAAGTACATACTGCTTCACCTCATTCCAACTCTGCCATGACAAGTACATATTGCTGGACCTCATTCTAACTCTGCCATGACAAGTTCATACTTCAGGACCTTATTCAATCTCTGCCATGAAAAGTATATACTGTGGGACCTCATTCCATCTCTGCCATGACAAGTACATACTGCTGGACCTCATTCCAACTGTGCCATAACAAGTATATGTTGCTGGACCTCATTCCAACTATTGCATGATAAGTTTATACTGCTGGACCTCATTCCAACTCTACCAAGAAAAGTACATATTGCTGGACCTCATTTCAACTCTGCATGACAAGTATATATTACTCGACCTCGTTCCAACTATTGCATGGCAAGTACATACTGATGGACCTCATTCCAACTCTGCAATGACAAGTACATACTGCTGGACCTCATTCTAACTCTGCCATGACAAGTACATACTGCTGGACACCATTCTAACTCTGCGATGACGAGTACATATTGCTGGACACTCATTCCAACTCTACCATGACGAGAACATACTGCTGAACCTCATTCCAATCTCTGCAATGACAAGTACATACTGGTGCACCTCATTCGAACTCTGCCATGACGAGTACACACTTCTGGACCTCATTCCAACTCTGCCATGACAAGTACACATTGCTGCACCTCATTCCAACTCTACCATAACGAGTACATACTGTTGGACCTCATTCCAAATCTGCCATGAAGAGTACATACAGCTGGAACTCATTCAAACTCTGCTATGACAAGTACATATTGCTGGACCTCATTCTAACTCTGCCATGACAAGTACATACTTCTGGACCTTATTTAATCTCTGCCATGAAAAGTATATACTTTTGGACCTCATTCCATCTCTGCCATGACAAGTACATACTGCTGGACATCATTTCAACTCTGTCATAACAAGTATATGTTGCTGGACCTCATTTAAACTATCGCATGACAAGTACATACTGCTGGACCTCATTCCAGCTCTACCATGACGAGTACATTTTGTTGGACCTCATTCCAAATCTGCCATGAAGAGTACATACAGCTAAAACTCATTCAAACTATGCTATGACAAGTACATACTGTAAGACCTCATTCCATCTCTGCTATGACAAGTACATACTGCTGCACCTCATGCCATCTCTGCCATGACAAGTACATACTGCTGCACCTCATTCCAACTCTGCCATGTCAAGTACATACTGCTGGACCTCATTCCAACTCTGCCATGTCAAGTACATACTGCTTGACCTCATTCCAACTCTGCCATGTCAAGTACATACTGCTGCACCTCATTCTATTTCTGCCATGTCAAGTACATACTGCTGCACCTCATTCCATTTCTGCCATGACAAGAACATACTGCTGCACCTCATTTCATTTCTGCCATGACAAGTACGTATTGCTGGACCTCATTCTAACTCTGCCATGACAAGTACATACTGCTGGACTCATTCAGTCTCTGCCATGAAAAGGACATACTTTCGGACCTCATTCCATCTCTGCTATGGCAAGTACATACTGCTGCACCTCATGCCAACTCTGCCATGACAAGTACATACTGCTGCACCCTATTCCAACTCTGCCATGCGAAGTACATACTGCTGCACCTCATTCCATTTCTGCCTTATCAAGTACATACTGCTGGACCTCATTCAAACTCTGCCATGTCAAGTACATACTGCTGCACCTCATTCCATTTCTGCCATGTCAAGTACATACTGCTGGACCTCATTCCATTTCGGCCATGACAAGAACATACTGCTGCACCTCATTTCATTTCCGCCATGACAAGTACATACTGCTGAACCTTATTCAAACACTGCCATGACAAGTACATACTACTGGACCTCATTCTAACTCTGCCATGACAAGTACATTCTGCTGCACCTCATTCCATTTCTGCCATGACAAGTACATACTGCTGAACCTTATTCAAACTCTGCCATGACAATTACATATTGCTGGACCTCATTCTAACTCTGCCATGACAAGTACAAACTGCTGGATCTCAGTCAATCTCTGCCATGAAAAGTATACACTGTTGTACCTCATTCCATCTCTGCCATGTCTAGTACATACTGCTGCACCTCATTCCAACTCTCCCATGACAAGTACATACTGCTGAACCTCATTCCATCTCTGCCATGTCAAGTTCATACTGCTGCACCTCATTCCATTTCTGCCATGACAAGTACATACTGCTGGACATCATCCCAATTCTGCCATGACAAGTACATACTGTTGGACTTCATTCCATCTCTGGCATGCCAAGTACATACTGCTGGACCTCATTCCAACACTGCCATGACAAGTACACACTGCAGGACCTCATTCCAACTCTTCCATGAGAAGTACAAACTGCTAGACCTCATTCAAACTCTTCCGTGCCAATACATACTGCTTCACCTCATTCCAACTCTGCCATGACAAGTACATACTGCTAAACCTCATTCCAACTCTGCCATGACAAGTACATACTGTTAAACCTCATTCCAACTCTGCCATGACATGTACATATTGCTGGACCTAATTCCAGCTCTTCCATGACAAGTACATTCTGCTGGACCTCATTCCAGCTCTGCCATGACAAATACATACTGCTGGACCTCATTCCAACTCTGCCATGACAAGTACATACTACTGGACCTCATTCCAACTCTGCGGTGACAAGTACATTGTACGCAGTCTGTTCAACACCGGGGAATATGGATTCGTACCGAGGCCGAAAATCCATATTTTCCATATTGGCCTCTGTATTGATCCTGAGGCCGCAATACCGGCGCGTGATTTTAAACATATTTTGTTAAAAACGTTCTATTTTTGTTACTATATTTAGGTATAAATGCAGTAATCGACTTTATTTGCCACTCTTCGTCGATAATTTTAAAAGGCCCAATTTGATAACAAATGTTTTAGGCGTTACACATTAATAAGCAATTTGCCGCTTGATAATATCCGAAGTATCACAACTGAAAAGGTTAGTTGATGGTACCTTATATAATAAGTGCACCCTCTGTATGAAGGCAGCAAAGGTATGCATATGAAGGGCTTGTTCGTTTTGTTATTATTTCGTGAAAGATAACCTTATTAGTTTCTTTATTCTAAAATTATATTTTGTCTATATCAATGTTTGATATCTTCAGTCAATGTTTTGGATACAAAAATAATTGAATTATCGTTATTCTTATTTGATGACTAAATGTTTATAGTGTGTAACATTATCTTGTAGCTCCATTAGTAGAATTAAATATTAAAATACTCATACTAGAAACAAACAGATGACGTGGACGAGGAAGTGAGTATAGCCTACTATAGCAACGACTATTTAACACAAGTCTAAAATTTAATTTTCATAATGGATATCTTTTTTAAACATTAAAGTGTAAATTCTGTAAAAAAATAGAAAAAATAGGTCAATTTCTGGATTAATTAATACATCGCTTGATCTGGTATATCCAAGATTTCTACTGTAGAAAATGATTTTGTTTTTGTTTGTTTGAATATTTAGAATCAGTTTATGTTACCGATGGCTAAGAGGCGATCAGTTAACCTAACCAATCTTTCCTGGAATCCTGAAAGGTTAACCATAACTGAAGCACACCCATCTCCGCGGTTAACTGATATCTTTCCAGCTGGAATCGAATGAGGGTCGAATAATAATGAGACGAAATGTCGTATATCAATCATCACGGATATTGTAGCCGGGCAGTGATTCGAACTCACGACCAATGCATTGACAGTGAGACGCGCCATCGACTGAGCTAACCGGACACGGTTTCTTAGATAACGAACGTAATAAAACTAATAGTCAGCAAGTACAACTAAAACTACCTTTGTTTTGCATGGGTTTTATAGAAAAAATCCTCTTTTTTTGCACACTTATTACAAGGCTTTGCTTTTATTCCTTTATTTCTTTTTTTCGTACTAAATTATTAGTACATACTCATAATAATTAATAATATATAACATATTAACACGATAAATAATCGGTAATTAACTATATATGCATTTAAACAATTGTATCTCTTAAAAAGGATCCCGTGGAATTGTATAATCACCCTAAATACATATAAATTACACACACATGGAGTGCAATGACATAACAATACCCTCACGTACACTAGCACCTGCTACTATTTTGGTTAGGCCACATGATCGACCGATCCCTTTGTAAGACTCGCGTAGAACTGACTGTGGGCGCTGCCATAATGAAACCTCATGATTGCGTGACAAGGAGGTCACCATTGTTTTCCAATATATTGTCCTATTTGAATATTAACTCTTTTTATTATTCATTACAAATGTTTAAATGGGAGTAAGTATATCAGGAATAAAAATAGAAAGATAAAATTATTTTTTAAAATGAATAAAAAGCATCTCATTATCATTAATAAATAGTTTGGTATGTCAAACCCACAAAAACATCCTTTCGCATGATCGACCGAACGCTTTGTAAGCTCGCGTAGAATTGACTGTGAGCGCTGTGACTCCATTTTAGGCTGACTGCCATCCCAAAAGATTTTTTTTCTAAATGTATAAAAATATTCTATGAATGAATGCGCGGTGAAAAGTAGTTAAACTGAACTGCGTTTAAATGATTGAAGTTGTGAATATTTAGCAGAAAAGGATATAATTTTGAACCGTTATAAATTTAACAAAATATAGAAATTAATGCGCGACCATACAGTAGCCAGTATTTGTTAAGCGATTTTAATAACGTTGATATTGTATAGAAAACTGAAGATGGCTGGTCCTAGAAACTGAAAAGATAATTGAAATACATCACCAGTATCACATGCCTGAGATACACACATTTGAACTGAGTTGTCATTACGATTAAACTTGCGCTACATTAGAAGCTACATCCTTTCGAAATATGTACTGAAAATAAATTATTTGGCATTAAAATTTGCGGTTTGAAAAACCTAACGGTACCCTTAAAACGTTTACACTTTTATCTATATGCTGAAGTTTTGTAGTTTTATGTGATATAAACAAAATAAGAATTAATTTGAAGATAAATAATAAAGATGGGCTTCTAAAATTTGACTCTTGCAAATTCTTAATATTGGAGTAGAATTTTGAAAACTCAATGCTGCTTAAAGTCTAACCTACTTCCCCATCAGGCCATCAGCAGCCACAGGCTTTTAGCGCTCAAAGCGCTTTGATCAAAGAAGTTTTATTCAACATTATCTGACATTCTTCATCAAACTACTGTACACCCTGGAAAAGTTTAAACAGGTAAAAAATTGCCCTCCAAGATACATAACTACCATTACATTATAAGTCAGCGATTGGTCGCCTTATGATGTCAAGGGATTTTACATCACTGTAAACAAAATATGAAATATAGACACACCCCATTGATTCAATGGGGCACGGTAGTGTAGTAGTATCTTTGTATTTTCTAATTTATTTCTTATTCTTTTAGAAATATGTTTTTTTCTACACTAGATTTTATTTTAGAAATTGTTTTGTATAAAAAAGATTTTAAGCATATTGCCATGCACAACAAAGCGTCTAGTAACAGATGGAGACTTAACTGAATTATACTTAAACGTTGACTTTTAGTCAAAATCATGTGAGGAAAAGACTGATCAAATCATTGAATAATTGTAACTTAGCATGTTTGATAAAGATGCATTGATTGCTAAAAATATTGTATCACTAATAACATAAATAAAAAAAAAAGTAAGATAACTCTTACTTAAAATAAACAGAACTTGATCAAAATTATAATAGTATAACTACTTCTGGGCCAAATTAATATTAGTTTTAATTTATACATACAGAAAAAAGAAAGAGACGAACTCGATTTTGACGAACTTGGAGAGAAAAAAGCTTCTCGGCCACCACCTCCGTTCCACGAAACAATCGCCAATAAAGCGTAAGCCAACGTTTTTTCTTATCAGCAAAATCGAAAACAAAATAGCATTTCAACTATTTGTCTACTCCATTGCCCCAATACGTACCTTATTGGATATCAGTAGGTCAGTTGATTACAAAATGGTTTACAAACTCTACACGCTATAGAAATTATAGAAGATATTCTGGTCACATATTGGCCTCGTTACGACTTGTTACGTATGAAATCTTATATCACTAATTATGCTATTGGGTCGTTTCTTTAGAAGTTTTGTAATGTCAAAAAACAAGTCACAAATAACATATTACAACTTACTTGCAAAAAATCGTTTCTGTTACTCCCTATTTATGAATATATTTTTTACAGAATCATAACTAATTTTAAGAAGCATTTACTGGAACAAGAAGATCGAGAGACGTTTAACATGGTGGGGTTGTTTATGGATATTGAACAGTTTTTATCGTATGGATCCAACAAAAAGGAAGCACAACGCAGAGAACAACATGCACATTTTATACAAAAGTAAATATTTGCGTATTATCAACATAAGTTTAGTCTGTGAATTATATTCTTCGTTTAAATACTTAAATGAGATCAGCTTGATATGTGTCCGGGTGGAGATGTCCTCCAACTCGCGTATAGCTTCAAACAACATCACACACACGGTCAGAACAAATCAAATTGTCGGAAGAACATATTAATTAGAATACAGACAAATGTAATTCTTAGAATAGGTACATATTTGTAGTTATCATAAGTCAAACACATGTTCTCATTACTTATACAGACTCATGTGTATTGATCAAATACTTCCAACTTGACTTTACTAAGAAATGTATTTATTAGAAAATAAACAAATGCATCAATTGATTGTTACCAGAAAATAAATGGTAATTTTAGAATAATGATTCTTATCAGAAAACAGACACTTATAAAACAGATGAATTGACTTTTCAGAATACAGAATTATTATAGTTAGCCAGAATTCCATAAACTAACGAAATATTTTGTGCGTGTGGCATTTGACAATATTTGTAAAATTACATATGAATTAAATAAACAATTTCAGAACTTATATAGACTCTCATGGGAAAAAGAAAGTTGAATTTACGGATAAAATTAAAGGAAAATTACCAGACAAAGAACGTCCGAAGACGCCACTGCTGAAGGAAATCCAGCACAGCATGCATTCTAAAATAGACGAGCAATTCAAAGGGTACCTAACCGTAAGTAATTCATTAAGTAAACATAAAAAAGTGTTATCATGACAGCCAACAATTAAAAAAGTACTTGTCTAGCATTAAACCTTTTTTTTATATTGTATACATGTATATTTATATTTTTGTACTTTCATAATTTTAGACAAAAGCTGAAGAGCAAGGTATTGATCCTGGCGACTTAGTAAAACTTTCTCAGGCCGAATTGACGATGAGACTAGGAAACGATACAAGTATGGGCAATTGGAGAAAAACAAGAGGAGGAAAAGGAAAGGTATAATCGTTAGTTTTTTATGGAATGAATTATGACATTTCATTATTAGTCACATTCATTTTTCTCCTTTTGAAAAATGATCTGATTGCTTTAAAAATAGTAATTTTCATTCATAAATTATAAATTCATGAATAATTAAAAATTATGTCTTATCTCCAAAATAAACTTAACTTTGGGACATTTTGTCTGCTCAATATCATAATTACCTCGCCAACCAATTGCACAACCGCAAGGTAATTATCAAATTATCGACATTTTAGTAGGGATTTCCAGCATGTTTGATGATTTTAGAATTCTAAGTAAAACATTAAATGATTAATTGAGCTAAACGTCCGTCAACATTAGGTTTGTTTAAATGGTTCTTTCATGAAAAATTGACTTACCATAAAATTCATTAAATTTGCTTCACCGTCGACGTAATTTAAAGCCGTAAAACGTCGATGTTTTAATTACAACGGGGCTGTGCGATTGGTAGGCGTGATTATTTTATAAAGAATTAAAATGAAAATGAAGTTATAAAAGAGTTGTGTTTTAAAACAGAGATGTGTAAACAATCTACGTAGGTTATATCTATATCCATTTTAATAATTAACACAATGCCCAGCAGGATGGAGAAGATATTGATCGCGAGCACACCTACCCGTCTGTGCGAATAACAATCAGTAAGTTTGATAAAAAGTCACGCAAGGTTCACTTTGCGAAAGAGGGTACAGAAGTATCCATGTACTCGGAGACGGGGACCGAATACACATTTGGATCCTCTCAGGTATCAAGCGTGATGCATGCCTGTGTTGTAATGATTAACAGAAAGGGCCTTAAATAGCAATAACAGTGTAATACTTGTTGTTTGTGTAATACTATGATTTATGTGTAGTTGCATTTTACATTGACGTAGAAAAATGGTTAGGTTTGAGAATTTCTCCTTTATGTTAGTTCAGACACTTATATCAAAGAAAAAGGGTACATATAGTTTGAGTAGTCTTCCACGCGATTGTCCAATATACAAAACTTTAGGATTTTTTTTATACCATGAAAACAGTATAGTGAAAAGACGTATTTCGCAAGTTTAAAGTAACACAAACCGTGATCCTTAGGTAAAAATATCCCCCAAATACCATTATCAAATTGACACTACAACTTATTATTCTTAGCAAACATTTCTGTTCATACCAAATAGAAGTATACCATGGCTGTCGGAGGGACAGCGCGCTCGATTATTTCGATGCTTTTCTAAAACAATAGCTTTTACAGGAAATAAATACCGAATGGAAGACAACTAAAACTCAGTAGTGATAAAATTAAGCTATAATTACTGCTTGTCTGTTAAAAATGAATTAGCAAATTAATTCATCAACAATATTTATTTTAACCATCAACAGTTTCTGTTGTTGAAAACAACAACAACAAAGTGAACAGTTGGCTCATATTACGTCAATATCATTTAGTTCAGCATTTGTCATTTGTGACATTTGTCTTTCAAACTTTAAAATTGCTTTATAAATTCATTAACCATTGCTGACAAATAACCCAATGGGTGTGCCAATACCTTACTTAAGGCACACCATATAAGTATAAAACCCCTACTACAATTTAGACTAGAATAATAGAAGTCGGTCAGTTATATAAAAAAATACTAATAAAATATTACCTGAACTAATTCGAGCAAGAATATAAAATATAGTGTAAGCTTTAGTTGAGATAATCTTCTGTTTCAAGATTAGTTTATCAATGTTTTATATATGTGTTATAATTGTGCACTACCTTCAAATCATATGGAAATATACTTGTTCTTGATAATGGATCTATAGTCTTGTACCAACACATACAGTTTATCAATGTTACATTCTAAGTTGTTCAATTTTATACATATACAATATATACTTTCACATCAAAGGGCAGTTCGTGAAAATGGACATATAGTTGAAATGATCATGTACCAGCATGCACAGTTTTTCACTGCTGGAAACCCTTTCACATTTTATGTTTTTTCAATGTTTTACATTTAAATTATATGCACTAACATCATGGGGCAAACATCGGTACGTGTTAATGAAAATGGACCTATAATTGAAATAAGCTTGTACCAGTATGCACAGTTTATCATAGCTAAATATCCTTTTACATTTTACGTTGTTTCGATGTTTTACATATACAGCATATGCACCATCTTCACATCAAAGGGCAATATATCGTTATTAATACTGTACCAGCATGCGCAAAATTAAATCTGAGCTCCAGGCAGAACAAAATATTTTCCCCTCTTTAACACTTTTTAAAGATTTTGCTCCCAGGGTCATGGTCTGAATAAATTTGAGAAAGAACAACAAACTGACCCTAATTGTCAAACATTTCAGTACATTTGTACTATAAACTTTAACCTGCTAAACAAATCTAACAAAATGTTTAAGTATAAAAGGGTAATAGTTCTGCCAAAATGCAATTAAGAGTTATGTTCTTGTCTCTTTAAGTTTCCTTGATGATGCTGAACACACATATGAAGTTTCATTCATGTCCAATGATGAAATATGCACTGATTCAAAAACTTTAACATGCTAATAATCTCTAACCAATTTTTCTAAGTCTAAAAGGGCAATAATTCAGTCAAAGGGCAATCAGTGGTTCTTGTCTCTATGAGTTTCCAAGATGATGTTAAATACACAAATAAAGTTTCATTCATATCCAATGATAGGTTGATAAATATGTACCTGTTCAAAAACTTTAACCCGCTTAAAAAACTTTAACCAAATTTTGAATGTCCGAAAGGGTCATAATTCTTCCAAAATGCAATCCTGAGTTACGGTTTTTGTTTTTGTGCTTTCGTTGGTGATTCTGTACACATATGTGAAGTTTCATTCATATCCAATGAGTGTTTGCATAGATATCTCACTTGATAAAACACTTTAACATAAAAAGTCAAGTCCAAAGGGTCATAACTCTGCCAAAATGCAACCCAGAGTTATGGTTCTTGTCTCTGTGTGCTCCATTGAGCCACACACATGTGGAGTTTCATTCATATCCAATGAATGATTGCATAGATATATTACTCATAAAAAACGTTTAACGTGAAATAACCAACATCGACGCTAAGGCGAGTACGATAGGCACTCTCACTCCCCCTATATTCTACGAACAGTCGAAGTAAAAATAATCAAAACAATATATGTTGCTAGATTACCTGACAAACAATTTACGCTATGGTAAACCGATTCTAGAAAAAAGTCAAACATAACTGTATGGCATTCACATAGTTAACTCGGTTAGCTTCGTCTGAAGGGGGTCGTGAGTTCGAATTCCCACCCGACCACAGTCTCCCCGATGATTGATATACGACACAGTTGTCTATTTCGGCAGGTTAACCGTCAAGGATCCCAGAGAAGGGTTAACTTTTGGCCCTGGGATGACATAAAATGACGCTTAATAACATGTAAATATATTAGCCAAAAATCGAAAATACCCTTGTTGTTAAATTATTATCTCCCTTTATCAGATAAAATTACAATGACTTTACAATATATTCATGCTCCAGTGATTTTTCTATATCTTTCCTTTATATAACATGTGATTCTTTAAATGCATAAAAAACTATCAGTACATTTATGTAAATTGTTGTAGCAGGCCAGATGTGATTATTATGACCTTATTTAACGCTATCAATGACTTATTTATCTAAGTTTAACTCAGTTGACTACGTCCAATATTTCAAAATAACATGTGGTAACATTTCAAATGACTATCATATATACTCATTTTAAAAGATAATACATTGTATATTTGAAACTGTAAACGACTATAGGTGCTGGAATTACAAATCCAATATATAAAGTGTTTCTATAAATAATTCACAATTTGGCTTTGGTATATATCTAGTGTACATGTAGATAATATATCTCATGTGCGTGTTTTGAATATTAAAATTGCTTTATGATATTTCACTCTTAATCAAGAAATGCTGTTCATTCAAAACTATATATATTTCTTTGTTTGCTGTTACATAACAGCAAACTATTCCACAATAAATCGTCTTATATCTTATTATTCTATAGATTCATTATAATAAATGCAATACATACGTATACATATTGCAATACATAAGTATACATATT
Source organism: Panopea generosa (assembly GCA_029582155.1). Classification (NCBI taxonomy): domain Eukaryota; kingdom Metazoa; phylum Mollusca; class Bivalvia; order Adapedonta; family Hiatellidae; genus Panopea; species Panopea generosa. The sequence continues at coordinate 56,265,286 of CM055897.1, forward strand.
GCAAGGCTGTATTCTCTATATTTATATCTTTATGGCAAAAGATGTATAAAAAGCCTTTTTAAACGTTTTGGCATTAACCCCGGCAGCTTCTTTAGTGGACTGGAACAAATTATTGAACCTATTGTTGAAGTATGTCTGACAATTATGTATTTTCATGCAAAGTACTACAGGAATAGAAAATTAATGTCGCTTTATCATTATTAAAAAGGGTTTTTAATAAATATAATAAATCTGCCTTCTTAGTATTGCCCTTTATATTACACATACAATTGAAAATCTCTCTTAATATGTTTTATGTATTGTTCATTTCCGTAGATCTGTTTTTATAATAATGCATCCAAGGGATGTAAGAATACGTTTCCGTTTTAACATTCCGTCTTTTATTTTGTGCGAGTGATCTTTTCACTAACAATGATTTATATATAACAGTGAATTTGAAATTTATATCTGTGCACAAAGTATATGTCAGCCTTTGACATCAAATCGGGTACTGTAAAATAATTCATACATTTGTACATTATTGTGACAGAACAAAATACATGTTTTATCATAAATATAGCAAAACTCTCTGAGACAAGACTTATTCACAAAGATATATCATTCCGCACCTGTAAATCGACATATGTTTTTTACATTATAGTTTACTATTCCTGTAACTGTAGCTATATTCAGAAGTTTCAAAGTTAATCTATAACTGAAATTTGTCATGTAATTAGAATATAATGAAATAGAATTTTGGGATGAATTTGGTTATTATAAAAAAAAAAGTGATTGCAACAGTATAGTACGATTTTCCACACCACCCAATCCTCGCAAGAATATAATAAAGTGGAAAAATACAGATACTGTATTCTAAATTTCTAAAACGAATCTTGTATCTAAAAGCATTAATATATCTTGTAGGTATTGCCATGTTTGTACAAACTAATGAAGATATTACAACAAGTGTTATGATTGTTGTAAATGTAAATTAAAAGCACTCAAATTTGTAAATAAACCTACATTTTTATTTTCAAATAGATAATGTGTGTATAGTGATTTATTTCTGTAAAGAAGATTGAAGGCTTCGTATAATTTTAATTGACATTTTGTAGTTAAAATAAGGTGATTTTTATTTTCTCTAAAATAAACGTATTTGTCTTTTCAGATACATATTAACGAGGTACAGTGAAATAATTTACGACTTTGAACATAACTGTTTAAAGTTATAACCTACTTTTAAGATCAGAACTTAAACCAAATTCCATGATGGATAGATTTTTTCTTCGACTATGTTACGTTTAAAGACGCAGAACACCTCTCCTTTTCTTTTTACAGAAGTTTTAAATATAATTTATATTTGATAAATTAAATAGTTAAAAAATATGGATATTCAGATATTTTTATCGCAAATTTTTAATAAAGGAAACCTATATAAAGTCGTTTTTTTTTTTGTAAAATGAGATATTATCTGAAAATCGAGGGATGCTATTCCATAATATAAATAAAGTTACATAAAGCAGTCTCCGAACTGTCTCTATTGCACGTGCCGTTTGACATTTATGACAAACTAGTGTGATAATCTATCGACGGTCTTCTTTAGTATACTTTAGGGGGGGGGGGGGGGGATTAAAATGTTCTTTTTTGTTTTATGCATATAGCAAAATATATTTAATGGAAGTTTTAGAAAAATATTCGTCAATATATTTTTCATGGAGGACTCCACGATGTAACGTCGTACGATTGACTTGATCTAATGTTTGGTTTGTGCATGTTTATGAAATATTTAGCAACCAGTACCTGAGTATTTAACAATGTTGAGGTCCTCGCGATGGCTCCTCGGTTATGAGTTATGGAGTTTTATATCTTTGTTAAATATATTTATTTTTTCGCACTCAATAGTCAACAAGAATTAAATCACAGTCGCGTGTTTCGCCATTGAATGGTTTTTAATCTCTTACAACAGAATTGATAGGCGACGATCGTAATGTTGTAGACTAAAAAAATAATATTTGATTACATCTGCCTTAATACTTGATAGAGAAGTAGAGAAGAATGTCCACCACAACTCAGATTGCTTAATCGCAATTTTTAACTTACTTATTGCCATTTTACATCACTCATTTTTTCCCAGATTTAACAACATATTTTCCAAATATTCCATAACATTTTAGTAAAAGTAATGGCTATCATGACGAAGTTAATCTTTAGAAATCTCTTTGGATTAGATGCGCAGGTATCGATGAATTTCACTATCTTTTTTTAGATTATAATTTCAGTCATCGTTCACGTATTATTCATCAAAGTCTTCTAGTAAATATTAAAAGAACAAATGCGCTAACAACATTCATTGCATGTTGTTACATCTCGATGAAAGCTTGTTTTCAGGTCCACCCATTCTGTATAAATTTTAAAATAATATTGTACATCCGAGTCGACAAACACTAAACCTAAAAAATAATAAAATGACTGTTCTCTGCTACCTTAAGCTATTGTGACAACATCAAGCGGATTGTCCCATTTTCTTCACTGTAAAGAGCACGTAGTTATTCAAAGTTTTAATAGTATTAAGTTCCACTTGGAAGTTTTAAAAAAATGTCAAGCAAGCGTCGTTTAATAGCATTTCCAGATTTTCGGGCAATACCTAATTTTCGAAAATACACGATTTTTGTGCACTAGTTTAAGTGCACCTTCAAAATAAAATAATTATATAAAAAATCATGTACAAGTTCACGCTGCGCCAAAGGAATACAGCAGTCATCTAAGTATCTGATGAATGTATTAACATAAAGCATACTTCGTGAAACTCTAGATGCAAATATATTTTGGCACATTTTACGATTATTACCTATATTTAACAAATATCCACATATTAATATATATACTTGATATCAATACCATAGGACGAATCTAGCAGTACCACTACTCCTAGAGGCACAGGCAGTTCACAAATGTATCGTCGTCCTAAACGGGCTCGATTCAATGCTAAGGTATTCAACATGTCGGTGGATGTGAACTCACATTTGATTTTGCCTCACAAATTGCATGTTTGTATGGCTTTTGTAATTAAATTTGTAAGTTTGATTTACGTCAGTGTATTAATTTATTTTATTTTATACAAAGAATCATTTCATCCGTTTCATTTTTTGACAAAATAATACCAAACCAATGAGATTATTAGATTTATTAGATTACAACCATACATTTTTTTTGTTTTATTTACAAACTGATTACATTTGCATTTAAATCCAATACATTTGAAAGTATCAGTTTAAAAAGGACTTCCTATATAATATCAAATTTTCATTTCATTTCTTAAAGCTTTTGTATACACTAACTAGTGCTCTCGATTTTATTGTCTTCTGGAGAATTACACAATGACCTTTAAATCACAAAATATTTTATCATTTGTTGTTGAATGGTTCTTTCCCTCTCACTTGCTATGGCTGTGGGTTCTTTAGTAGCTCTCTTTACTGGAACGTTTGTAAACTAAAATGCCAATGACTTGCGGAAAGAAGTCTGAAGTATTTCTGAGTTCGAATCTTCAACAGCTGTGAGCTTCAACATGAATATTCCATATGTAGCCTTTAATATGGTTTTTAACCCAATTCAAAAATAATGTATTTGAAATAAAAACAGATTCATAACAAAACATTTTGTAATAATATATATTTTAAAATAAATAGAACATTTGTATTTGCTGTGTGTTTTGTCAGACAGACAGGGCCAGGCCAAAGCAGACCAGACAGAGCAGATTAATATTTGTTTTCATTACGTTATTCAAATGACAGCTTCACGACTATTGAAGAAACTGTTTTACACAAATAAGAACTCATTGTTTACATGAAATAACGATGCTTGCCTTATTTATAACCAGACGTGGCTTTGTTTTCGAGTTGTATAAATGTGTTGATAAGCGTAAAGTAACATGTTAATATATATATTTTATGATACATCATATATATTTTAAAGTACAGCATTCCATTGGCATTGTAATACATACTTACATACGCATATTTTGAAAAATAAATAAAACATAACAAGGATATGCAGCTGTAGAAAAAAATAAACTAAAGTCATAAATTAATTATGCTAAAGTCGCATAGTTCTTTGGTTGAAAATACGTGAACAAGATTATTTTCAGTTTTTAAAAAGAATAGAATCTCTCACGCTGACCCAAAATTAAAACTTTACACTTGATATGTTTGAATCTTCTTTTTTATTATACATAATCAGACACGTATTATTCTTAGCTATCAGGATTAAATTACGAAACATAATATTTTCAAAGTTTTTGATGTATTCATGTAACGTTTCCTTTACTTTGCACATTCGCAACAACCAGGTATAGCATGATATCTGGCCTACACAACACTTAGACTGACTAGTAAAACAGCGAACCGGTCGCGTACGTGCACTAACGTTACACACTGATCGTGCCTTTATGTTGCCACTACTGCTCGGCGTTGCGGACGATCATAAACCGTTAGAGACAAAACCGTGTTCAAATTCGTGCTCGACGGCTTGTCAGATTTTTACAGCCCGTCTCAGAGCTTCCAGACTGCTGTGGGTACCAAGGCACTATTTGCAATTCACGCAAAACAAGTGGCAATCGTTTTTTAAGTGATAAATCATGGTTTACTGCCAGTAATGCTGAATGAATAAATATTTATCGTCGATAAAAAAGAAGATTTGCAGAGTGTTGCATTCGGGAGAAACATAGTTGGCGGTGGGAGTGTTATGGTCTTTGGTGGGATATAATGAATTTGAAAACTGATCTGGCTTTTTACAGCTAAAAGCTACGTCAAGCTTCGTAAAACCACACCATTAATGTCTATGACCCTCTGTATCCCCGGGTCTGAACCTCATATACATCGTGTCCTATCGTTTCTTGAAGAGAAGGTGGTGGTAACATTGAATGGTGGTTGAATGGGTAAGGGTTAGGTTTAACACCAAATTATAAAATATTTCAGGTTATATATGGCACATCCACTTCTAGTGAAACAAGATCTCAGACCGAATCTGAGTAGAATCACCGTCCTTCCTGGCAAACATTTCTATATAAACCTTTAGGAGAGAGCGGGACTCGAACCTTAGCGGTGAGGGGTTATTAATCTTGAGACGACAACTTAGAACACTCGGCCATTGAGGACCGGACGGTGGTGGGATAACGCCGAATGATATAACATAAAGAGAACAGTTTGTCTGTAAATGTTCGATATGTGACTCGGCCACGGAAGACCAGACGGTGGTGATATAACGCCGAATGATGTAAAATAAAGAGACCGGTTATTCTGTAAATGTTCGATATGTGACTTGGCCAAGGAGGACCGGACGATGGTGGGATAACGCAGATTGATATTGAATAAAGAGAACGGCTACAGTATGTAAATGTTCGCTATCTGACGAGTGATGTTACGACTCCATCTTGCTCCACTCAGATGTTCAAAAAAATGTTTTAATACACCAACTACTATTCGGCGTTATTCCACCACCAACCAACTTTCACCGCCTTCTCCAGAGACACGCAAGGGTTGTATTTTTTGGTCTGAGAGATTTAATCATCAAACGGATAACAAAAACGATCTTCGAAATACACTTTTGTTGGAATGATAACGTACTCCGCATCCACTCATTACGCGTTGCGTAAATTGAATGAGACGACGTACTCACAATGCATTCGTACAATTGGAAGGTTACACTGGTAAATGACGTATTCACGAATCATTCATACTAACGGAAGGTTACACTGGTAAATGACGTATTCACGAATCATTCATACTAACGGAAGGTTACACTGGTAACTGACGTATTCAAAATAACAGTTACACGTAGTACACTCAATAAGCACTTCCAATGTTGTTTGATTATTTTCATTTATATTGCCCGTTTTCATTTTAGTGTTTAGAAAAAAACATGCTATGCTTGATTTACAAATACATTATACAAAAATGTCACCTTAAATCTTCTGTGAAAAAGAATAAACACTGAATACACATTCATCAATAAAAGAGTTACTTGTAAAGTCGATGTAAAGTTTTCATTTTGAGTGAGTGGTTCATAGCGAATACAGCGATGAATCATTTTGTTGTTGAATTCAAAGTTTCAGAAAATGAACATTGATATTGGACACGGCTCAGTCTTGTTACTATGCTCAGTTGATGAAATAAAAATATATTATAACTTGCCATTTTTTTATAATAAGCAACCTATTTTTACCAGATTGTTGGCCTATCACGCTAATAACTGAAAACACTATTCTGAAATATGTAGTTTCAATAATTGTGGAGCCCGTGGTCCAGTGGTAGAGTACCGAACCTATGATAGGAGGGTCGTGGGTTCGATCCTCTGCCACGGCTATGTGTGGTTTCCTTGAGCAAGACACTTTTCCGCATATTGTTAGTTATGGTCCTAACCAGGAAGACTTCGAGCGTGATTGGCCTTAAGATCTTGTTTAACAATCGAAGTAAAATAAATAAATTAAAACTAATAATTAGAAATATTGTAAACTTGAAACAGCTTAAAACTCGTACATTTTCAATGGTACGACCCCATAGTGAAAACGTTTGGACAAATCTAATTGAATTGTTGTATTTTATTTTAGACTGGAAGATCGCAACCCCATAAAGATGACCGAGAGGAGTTTTACAAAGCCTTGAAATTGTCAGCATCGGGGAAAATGACACTACCAATGTTGTACTTCTATAAGTACTTATTGAAACATGGGGAAGAAGATAACATGCCCCTCATTGACAAAGATCTTTTCTTCTATGTAGAAGTGCAGAAATTCAAGGTACATTTCTTTACAATAAGATGTTATATGTCAACAATATATAAACAACTACATTTATGCAGTGGATATGATATGATTTTTAACATAAAAAATCTTTGTGCATGGTTTTTATGTTGTTATTTTTTTTTAATCTGCCTACCAAAAATAGTTAATAATGTGTATAAATTATATATGGTCTTTTCAGCTCTTAATATATTTGATATCAAACAAGCATTGATAAAAAAATTAAATGTAATGTACATACTGTTTCAGGATGGCAGTCATCAATTCGCAGACGAAGAAATTTTACGACGAAAGGTCCAGTCATTAATAGATTGTTTTTTGGAGTCAATAACCACGCCGAATTTACAGGTAAATGACAAAAGAGTGACTTAGAATCGACAAATATATCACTCTTCGTACGAAGTCTCGCGATGATTACATATATGGATCAAATTACTATCGTTGTTTCAAATAAATATATAATCTATATATAGATCTACAATAAAGATATGATCACTGATTCAGGTGTTCTTTTTTTAAAACCTATCTTAATGTGTATGTATCTATAATTCTAAATGTTAATGCAAAGTGAGCCTTCGACCAACCAATACAAACTCAGCTTTACTATATGTTGTAATATTGCATACTGTTATATATTTTTATCTTTTACAGTGTAATTTTTATATAAACTGATATAAACGTTATATTGATATTCTGTAATATGGTAATTTTGAAATAAAAAAAGAAAAAAAAAAAGAAAAAAAGAAGCATGACCTAAAGTGTGATGCATTGTATAACTTGTTTTAGTAATAAAGAATATGTGTGTTATTCCGATCGCTGAGAGTGTAATTATCGAATAATCAAGTTAATTACTCATTATCTAAATGAAAACACTATGTTTATATCGAAAAATTACTTCCTCAATAAATAAATAATAAAATAAATATCGGATATTAAGATACAGAAACTTAGTAGAATAGTAGCTATTTAGAAAAGTAAATATTTAGTTTGATTTTATGTAGCATAATCCAAATGTTTTAAGTAATTGTAGCAGCTTTAAATGCCGAATTACAAATATATAATATATAATTAATACTAATTGACTTTTCCCGCTATAAAGTTTATGCTGTGAGGCATTAGATTTCATATCACCATCACTTGGGGTGTATTTAAACAACCCTGGTAACCTCCCAAACCAACACATAAGTTTGACGCAATAATAATTTTCGGTGATGGTCCGGTCACAAGAAATATTGACATCAAAGGTAAGTCGTCTTCAGCGTTTCCATATTTTCTTGAATGTGCTTTTAATTGCTTGAAGTAAATGCCCGACAGAGTCTTGTATTAAATAACACTACGTAAATGCCCGACAAAGTCTTGTATTAAATAACACTACGTTAATGCCCGACAAAGTCTTGTATTAAATAACACTACGTAAATGCCCGACAATATCTTGTATTAAAATGCACTTCATGCACGAAAGCAATTTGAACACGGTGTTATGGTTCGGAATTGCGTGTGATAATTATGTGAGGCATGTTGTGGCTGCATTGAAATCCGCTCGTTTTAAGACTTAAAAATAAACAAAAATAAAACTCATTCTTGTATTGAATTCACATTTTTAAACAGGGTTTAGAAAATAATAAAGCATGTGAAGTTACTGTAGGCTATTTTTATGATACCGCCTTATATCTCAATGAAGACGAGTTGTGACAAGTGATTACAGACAAACAAAACATCGTAGCTGAAATGAACCTGTATGAACAGAGTATATCGTACAACCTTCCCCGAGTTTTCATTTTTCTATCTTAAACACAAAAATAGTACGGAAACATTGAAGACGACTCACTTTTGTTGTCAATATTTCTTGTGACCTGACCATCGCCGTAAATGCTACCGACCGTTTTATTGCATCACATTTTTGTGATGGTTTGGGAGTTTACCAGGCGTGTAAAGACCGGAAAAGAACTTTAATTAATATCGAAGAATTTTCAAATATTTTGCTGATATATGATGTGATGTTTTTTTTAGTTTGAACATATTCTATTCTAAATATATGAAAAAGGTAATTTTCATATTTGTGTTCATCAATTAGCATTGTGTTATCATAAAGTGACGTCACTTAATATCGTTAGGGATGCGCGCGTCTATTTTGTTGTCGGAACAAAATCTATCCCATAATAAGATCGAACAAATATTTGCTCACAATGGTGTTTTATTTTGTATTCTTCTTTTTCTATTTAGTACGTATTGATCAACTATCAATTGTATTTGACGTTTTATATTTATGTCCATTAATTTTATTTTCGTGTTGTTAATTTTTACTTTTATTGTGTAATTTAATTTGTGTTGTTCGTTAAGTTTATGTTTGTTGTAAGTTTGTTTTATATTTATTTCTTAGTTTAGCAATAAGAATGGAAAACGAGCACAAATGCTAAGTTTGAATAAAGAGTTATACACTATTCCAACGTTTGGCCTGCCATATCATTCGTGAATTTCATTCTCTCCCAACCTATCTAAAAAGAATCAGTATATCAATTTTCACAAAGAAATTTCTATCCTTTGTTACCCGTTCTTATCAATTGATTGTTTTCATTGTTACCAACGTGACCATGACGAAATAAAGGTAATTGTTGTTGTTGTTGCTTACATACATGTTTATTACTTGATCGCAGATTGATGTAAATACAGAAGTTCACCAGAAGACATTGCGTGCTGCTCAACGTTATGTAGCTGGAAAAGACGTATTTTCAAATATTTTTGACGAGGCACAGTTGTGTGTGTTTAAGGAACTCTTACCTTACTGGGCTGGATTTCGAAAATCATTTTCACCCCCTGACGATCCGAATAAAAAACCAGGTATACTGTGATAAAGGGTTTTCTTAAAAAATTACCAGCGGTTGCTGATAAGCTGAAAATGATTCCTTAAATCTCCGCTAGTATAGAATAACATTTATAAGTGAAGAAGAAAGTAATGGACTACACATAGTCGGTTCAACATCTAGTTAAAGCTACATTTCGACATGTTCCAATATCGAAATAAAATATCTAACTAGTTAGTTCTATATTGGATTAATTTGACAAAATTCCAACATCTATAAAAGTGAAATAAATGGTCCATCCTAAAGGTTTTCTACAACTGTTTAGGTGCATTGGCATGACCTATTTTTGTATGTATTTTTTATAAGGTATCATTTTAGAAAGGGGTCTAGGTTTATCATTTTTCATATATCTTCTGAAATAAAATTAGATGAAATTACCACCTCACACTCTTCTTGTGTCTACATATTGCAAATGTAAAACTATATTGTATGTATCTAAAAGGTTCATGCCAGTACTCTGCATAACTTGATATTGTAGAAAAAGTTTTTACTCCTTTTGAATTCAGTTACAAAATATCAAAAGATGTTAAAGAAGAGACTCGAAAACATAGACAATTATGAGATTCCGTCCAATGAGTTCCATCTACCAGCAATACCAGAGGGCGCAATTGCTGCATTTACGTTTTCACTTGCAGACGGAGTGAAAGTTCGGGTAAGTGTTAATGTGTTGTTGATTTTTCAATTCAGTTCCTGTTTTAAATTCGTTCGGCTTTAAATTTGAAATGGCCATTTATAAATGATGTTATCAGTTATAATTTGTAAATTGTTTACACTCACTACTAACAAATAAAATCAGAAAAAATAGAACGATGTACGTTGTATTGAGAAAAATGTAATGCTGAAACTATCAATTCTACAAGCGAATGCCTTCACATCGGATTTCTAAATATGGCAAACTGGATAAAAAAATAAACAGAACAGATGAGAATTTTAATTAACAGAACTTGAACATATACAATACATTTCATAGATAATTAATACAATACCTCCTTGAACAAGTATGAGAGTGAATATGTCACAAACATGATGATTTTAAAATAAATCGTACAGTTACAACACACAATTACAAATCAGTTGTTTGAATTTAAAGCACTTGCTCTTTGCTTAAATGCCTTTATACAAAATACTTTACATAATAATATAATTTACTTAAAACACTGCGTTTAAAAGGGTCAATAAATGCATACATACTCGGATGGTTATAAAATATTTATGTACGCCCTGAAGTCTAAATAATTGATAGAATGAATCACAAGAGGATTCTGTCATTAAGGTGACATGTGTATTTTCTTTCAGTTCTACCTCGGTTTCTATGTAAGATTAGTGTTTCTTAATTTGTAAGATGTAAAATGTGTTTTAATTGTTTTATAAACTGTTGATGATGATCGCGATATAATAAATATGCATACAAACTATGATAATTAACTTTTTGATCGATAGACATTCATGGAATTTGCACACACCATGTTCATATGAGGATATCGTGTCAAACAATGGCATTAAGCATTGACGAAAGGTATTGCAGATAAAAAAAGGAAAAAAGATTGTATGAAATGTGTATTTCAGCCTCGGTCAGCCATGTCAGTGTCTGAACAGAGTGGTACTGACAGACGAACGAGTAGAGGAAGCTCTCTTATTGGCGTTACTGCTATAATTCCACCAAACTCTAGCAGTAACTGGCAATATTAAAGGCCTGTAGTTCTTCTGAATTTTTTTTATTAGTAGTAAGTTTTTTAATTAGTAGTAAGTTTGAAAAATATGGCTATATCTAGAAAGCTTTTAGCACTAAATGCAAGTTAACACAGATATCACCGAATTATGCTGATTTAATATTAGCTAGCGGTAGAAAATCTAATCAGAGAATTTAATGTAAGTTTGTGCAAAATAAAAGTAGTTTTTATTTTAAAAAATATGAAGACAGTTTTTCCTTACTGACAGAATTAGAGTAGTTTTGAGCTATATCGAGGAATTGGTTCAAAGCTACTTAAACTCTGTTTTCTTTAAAAAACTACTTTGTACTTAAATTGGGACACAATGTACATTATGTGTTAAATTTGGTCCTTATTTATAAAATAAAAAACAGATCCTCTTTTATCCGCTTAAGCTGATAAAAAAGAACTCCAATGCAATATGGTCTATGACCAATTCTTTATATATGAATGTATAAGTAAGTCCTTTATATAGCACATGAGTAAGTCATGAATCCTTAACTGAATCATACACATATAAAACTATCTGTTCATGTATGTAAATTGTCCGTCCAGTCCAGATATGTTGCATGTAAACCCACCGTATACAAGTCGTGGTCAACACCAAATTTATTGGTTTGATAGATGCCTTGATATTGTGTCTATGGTTTGCATTGAAGCTAGGCGCGCTCACCGTAGTCAGGTGTTTACATTTATGTCTGTTTTTTTTTTTACAAATAATTATCTGCTTTATAAAACTTGTCATGTTATTCATAACGATTTCGAAAATCAGTCACTTCCTACTCCCATAGACTAAATTTTGTTTTATTCAATTAAAAATTCAATCTGTTCTTCGATTGTTTTCACCTTTACTGATATATATTTTATATTGATAAATTTAACAAATTTCAATAAGAGCCCCCAAAATTGGCCGTGCAAAATGCATTGTTTTTTAAATACTTATTTTTTTCAGTAACGTTTGTTATGTTTGTTTTAAATATACTTCATTCTTTTAACATATGTATATTTTATCTTTTATAATTGTAAAAAAATATAGAAAAATAAGTTTTAACTGTATATTTAATTATTGATGGCATTGAAGTGAAATGCTTAAAACTGAAAAAAAGAAGGAAAAACATTTAAAGTAAAATAAAAAAAACTACATTTTGCATAAGAATAGCGTTATTTCATTTTCAAGGTATTTTATGAGGTTCGTGAACCTTGTGATTTCTTTCAATATTTACATTTTACGGAGGATTGTAGTAATCCGTGGAAAAGCTTTGAATTCATGATTGGATTTTTTTTAAAAAAATGAGCAGTTCGAAAACAGACTGCCAAATAATTTGTGTTTAGGGTGAAACAGGAAGATTAGATTGTATTAATTAACGTAACTTCTTAATATTAACGTATCGGTTAATTATATTTTAAATGAACATGCCAAATAATAAAAAAATCTATAATAGATAAGGATATGTAAAGATATACTAAAACTGGGCTTCCAAAGTCAAACAAGTACTGTGACGAAGATACCAAGGCTTTTCAAAAATCTTAAACCGAAGATTTACTGAATTTCATTCAAAAATGACGGTTTAATCAAAAGTTAACCAACTCACCAAGGGCACTTTTTTATAACATAGTTGCTAATAAGTATATCTCGTTATTAATATTGCTAAAATTTGCGAAGCGTTTATCTTCTCAATTATAGGAGCCAGATTATGTAAACAAACTTAGCAGAAGAATTTCACTTACCGAGTCTCTTTTAATGTTTACAACTAGTAAATAATACAAAAATGAATGAGCTGAAAAACTAAGTTTGTTGATTCTATTACCGTGTGTCCCATGGTTTGCATTGTTGCTAGGCGCGCTCGTCGTAGTCTGGTCTATAGATGTATGTCTGGTTGCTTACAAATAATTATCTGAGCCAAATTTCTTATTAATCACCAACAAAGATTGAACTAGCAAACATAACAACTAGATCGTGTCGGAGTGATACACTTGAAACGAAATCCCAATTCTAAGAACTTAAATACTGATTGACATCGTCATTTGGACTCTTTCTAAGATAAAACAAAATTTACAACGTGTAAAACATGTATGACGGATCAAATTGAAATAAAAATGGAAGCTCGTAACGAATTTAATACGTCACAAAAATGTTGCAATATTAAGCAGGAAATCTATTTAAGTCTAACAAAGGTGCATAGTCCAAGTTAGGAAACACTTTTTCAATATATTATTTTAAATATATATCATTTTTGACAATACGTGGTCAATGTGTATATATACGAATGATATATTAGTAAAATTTGTTTTTAGCTTATTTCATTTTTTTCAAAATCCCTTTTGAAATTGTTATAATTGAAATCACAAAAACAGTATTTCCTTTTAAAAGGGATTTTTAGAAATGTGTAATGAATGAAACAGCACATTATTCTGATATCACTGCATCGTCATAATACAATAGGCTTCTATGCATGTCATATATTATAGCGTGTGAGTAGCTATGAATCCTTAACTGGATTCTCATGTAAAGCTAGTAGTCAATATGTGTAAATTTGTGCTGCAGTTCAGATGTCTCGGGTGTTTGATATAAGTAATAAGTAATAGTGTGTCCTTGGAAAAATATTATATTTTAGATTGTTCTTACAACACTGAACTCTAATTGACTTCACATCTGCCGTCCAAGCTTAAATAAAACTATCACTTATTCTTTCATGAAAAATCGAAAGAAAGTGTTTATTATTTACATCCAATATATACATAAAACAATGATTATTAAGGATGGACTTAACGGCTGAGACCTTTTTCACAGTAAGCTAACGAGTTCTTATAAGAACAGTGCTTACTCTTGCATTAGCAGTTGTTGTTAATCTTAACCAGTACTTACGGTTTTAAAGTATCGAGAAATAAACATTGGTCCTGGTTCATCGTAAATACAAGAATTGCTAATATTTTCTCTTATGCCCAGTACACAGGTGCCGGGCGCATTGTTATGTTACTTTACTTTAAACATTTTTTATTGCTTTTTTGTATACATGTAGTAGCAAAAGGGTTGGGCCACATGTTCAACATTAAAATCGGCCCTTCCAAACAACAAATTATTTACAAATAAACATTCAAAATGGCAATAAAACATTCATATAGGAAGAAAGAAGAAAAAATAAAATAGGGTACATTGTTTAAATATACGTTTCCTACGCTGACCTTAAATGAAGGGGCTCCAATGTGAGGCGAATACTGATACTTAACAAGATCTATTGTTTATCAAAACGTTGTGTCTTTAATATAAATTTGGACATTGTAAAATATAACAATATTTTCATCGTCTGAGATATCATCACTCCCGTGTAACAAGGTTTGAACACTTAAAGGATGAAGATGACGTGTAGCATGAAAGAGACGAAGTCGATCATTTAAAAAAGAAGGACACTTTTTCATGCCCACATTTTTAGGTTACTGCAACCATTTCTTAAACGTGCATGAAAAATAGATAATTTACGAGGACCTGTTAAATAAAAACATGGTATTTTGGTTAAACAACTTATTCATAAACTGGCGTTTGAATGATGGTAGAGTTTCAGAATTGCGTAAGTGTTCCGGAAGATTATTTCAAAAAGAAATACATGATGGAATAAAAGAATTTTGTCATGTCTTACATGAGCATTCGAAATAAAAAATGCCAACACGTGCCTCTCTTTAGTGGATGACAAGTTAAATCGTGCAAGACACTACCGAGTCAAATTTTCACAATGTTACCGCTTAAAACATTGTGAATCTCAAGTTTGGCAGCTAATCATGTGTGGTTTATGTTAAACTACATCATCAAATAAACACACCTGTGTAATTGACATTGAACACCTCAATACGACGAAGAACGAGGCTTCTACAACGATTTTCTGTAGTGTTGTTGACACCAACCGTGTTAATTTTCTGCAGACATGTAACCCGAAGCGATGTAACATGAAGCGTTTCTTTCGCGCACTGGTGCCCAGCTCGCCAGCTGTACTGCAACTGAAAGCCGGAAACGAATAATTGATTTCGACTTTCATTTGCTGCACAGCGGACGAGCTGGGCACCTTTGACAAGCTTTCGGGGTACATTTCAGCAGGAAATAAACATGGAAATCAACATAGTTTCATTTTAAAGAAAATATTAAATGTTTACACTAGTTAAGATGTTTGTCATAGTGCCATGCCATATATTTTTGTAATTGTATTACTGTATGATATTTATTAGTCATGTTTGGCTTAAATAAAAAGTTATATTCTATTATTCTATACTATTCTATATACCAATCGATTTAAGGAGGATGCAGTAAGTATTAAGGTTTGTCTGGTTCTGGGGCACCGTTTTAAAATTGTTATTGTTTTCTGCCAATGCGTAGTCCATTAATGACCCTTTTTTATGTTGCAATATTACACTGTGTCTTTCATTTTTTTATCCTGTGCAATGTTTGACTAATTGTGTATGCTGTGACTTTATCGTATTGAACAAATATAACTTTACCGAATGTATCACTAGATCTAAAATAGCAAGGTTATTTTAAAGTTAATTGCACATGTCTGTTGCTGTTCTTTTTATCAATCATTCGTTGATTTTTTTCAAAGTAAAATATAAATATTTATATCACTTTGAGATTTATGAATTTAAATTGTCAATGTCTGTTTTTACTGTTCTTTATATCCATAATGACACATGTATGTTGCTTTCTTTTTATCAAACATTCGTTGTTGGTTTTTGTGGGGTTTTTTTCAAAGTAAAATATGTAAAATATAGATATATTTATAGTTTTTAAGATTTCCCTGAATGCTAACTGAACTTGTTTATTGCTCCTCTTTATACCAATCATTCGACTTTAAACTAAAATTTTGAAATAAGTAAAATATAAAAATTTATAGCATTTTAAGATTTCAAAATGTTAATGCTAATTTCACGTAACTGTTGCTCGTCCTTTCATTAAACATTCGTTTTTTAAGCCCAAATCTTTTCTTTTAGTTCTGGCACTTTAAGATTGGAGTTTGATTACAGTAAAAACAGATAATTAAACTTTTTTTTAGTTTCAAAACCACTGTTCTTCTTATTTGTCCTACAGATACAATTTTGTTAACGTGCATCTAAAGGATCCATGCTGTTGTCGGAATTTTAAATAACTCCATTTGTGAAATATTCTGATTTCACTGTATTTTCATGATACAACGGATGTCTGTGTCTGTCCTTTATATAACGTGTGGGGTTCTCCGTCTCAAGATCACGTTACCTCTCACCGGTATGGCCGAGAAAACTTGCCACTTACTTAGGGTAGTTCTACTCAGAATCAATCTTTCTTCACAAATAAAACCTGAAATAGCGTTAACCCACATTCAAATACCAAATTTATTGTTAAAAATATTTAATTATGAATGAGAGTAGATTAATTATTCCATTGCCTGTTTCTAACTTTTTTATTGAAACTTTACAGGAAGAACCTTTACTAGAGAAAACATAAAACATGGTAATCTGCTCATGCATGCGTACAATCTACACAAATATTGCTCTTTTATTTGCTTCAATTAACAGTTTTGTGTTACAACAAATAATGTTTTTAACATAGCTAAGCATAGCAATATGTACTTACATCAATAGTTCTATTCATAATACCATAACGAATAAATGAAACCTGTCAATAAATATGGTAAAGATACAATTCTTTGAAAGATTTGCGTAAACAAGAAATGTCACTGTTAAGTGTCACATGCCCCCCAAATGGTCTGTGGAAATAAAAATATATGATATGTTATGTTGATCATTTGTAGCAAGTATCAACAAAATCCATCAATGCATGACAAAGTTACAGGCCGGAAACGAAATCTCACACAAACTCAAAGTGTTGTCAAACAAACTCAATTTGTGACCTTGACCTTTGAGGTATTGGTGTGGGTCTTACTCGCGACACGTCGTCATGTTATGTTGATTATTTGTAGCAAGTATCAACAAAATCCATCTATGCATGAGAAAGTTACAGGCCGGAAACGAAATCTCACACAAACTCAAAGTGTTGTCAAACAAACTTAAAATAGGACTTTGACCTTTGAGGTACGGGTGTGGGTCTTACTCTTGACACGTCGTTATACTATGTTGATCATTTGTAGCAAGTATCAACAAAATCCATCTATGCATGACAAAGTTACAGGCCGGAAACAAAATACCGGACGGAAGGACGGACGGACAGACGGACGGACGGACGTTCTGGTGGAAGTGATGTTGTGGGGTGCAGTTTTTATATGTTGTAAAACATCTTTTTTTTCATAAAACAAAACAAAACCTATTTTCTATCTAACCCTAATGTCACAAACCTTGAGATCCAACCCTTATGACACTAAAAAAGAATGAAAAAAGGTGGAAAAAAAAGTAAAAGTAAAATGTGAAAAAATAAAATTAACCCCACAATGCCATTTGGACGGGTTTTCGCACTTGTGGGGTGAACATTGCACCCCACAAGTACCAAAAAAAAAACACAATGCCATTCTGTTCTGGCAACGCAACCAACAACTGCCGCTCCAGACGTACGGACAGACGGACGGACGCTGCGATTATTATATTTTGGGGGGCATAAAAAGTAAAACCTGGTGGATTGGAAGTACATCGTACGATTAGAAGTAAGTGGTCGTATTGTTAAGTCATAACAGTTAAGACTGGGTTCTTAAAGGGGGATTTAGTATCCATAAGGGGCCAAAAAGGGATAAAATTATGAATTTTCAAAAACCTTCTTCTCAAGAACTGATGAGCTAAATTCATTCATACAATATGTAAAACGTAAATTTTCATTTTAGCATCAATTTTAGGAATTATTTTAATCATTTTGAGATCTAGAGTATTGTTCAGTCATAACAGTTGAGACTGGATTCTTAAAGGTGATGTATTATCCATAAGGGGCCCAAAAAAATGATAAAATTATGAATTTTCAATAATCTTCCCTCTCAAGAACTGACAAACCAAGTATGTTTGTATTTGGTTTAAATAATCTCTATGACTAGGTTTTCAAGTTTGTTCAAGTAAAAGGGCTAGGGTCAATTGGGGCCCAGCAAGGGAACTTTTCAAAATTTGTGACAATGAATCCATGTGAGGGACTTGCAAATGCCATTGACTTGATAACAATTTCAAAATTCCTTTTGCAAGTTAAACCTTTGTAAATAAATTTCCTATTTACTCAATGTTTATACTTCATTGTGTCAATATTGATGTTGCTTACAAATTGCATTATCTGAAATCTCACTTTTGTTCGTCTGCGTGTATAAAATGTGCATGTTAAACATACAATCCTCTTAATTTCATGAAGTATTTAAATTAAGAAATATTCATTATTTGAAACATACAATTTACAAGTTAGCAATATTGATTGTTCCGAATGAAGATACCAGGTGGCTTAAACGCTGGTACTTGGAACCATGACTGCTCGCTACGGTGACCCAGAGTCCCACTTCAACGGTCAAGGTGACACTTTCAATTTGTTTGATATTGCGTGTCTGGTCTGTGACTTTGTCTTTAACTTGGCTCAATTTATCAAGATGACATGATGATGTGTCATAAGTAAGACCTAGACCCGTACCTCAAAGGTCAAGGTCACACTTTTAGTATGTATGACAACACTTTGAATCTGTTTGAGATTTCAAGTCCGTCCTTTAACTTTATCATACATGGATGGATTTCAAAAAGACTTGGCTAAATTTATCAATTGATTAACAACTGATCTGTAACTTTGTCTTACATTTAGGGATTTTAAAATAGCTTGACACAAGTGATCAGCATGTCATGATGATGTTTCACCTGCAATTAACTGTTGAAATACCTAGACCATTACATCAGATGTCAAGGTCAAGGTTACACAAAGGTCAAGGTCATGCTTTAATGTAAAAAAACCCCATGAAATTGCATGTCTAGTCTGAAACATCAGTCCATTACTCTTGATATTCATGGATACATCGCTACCTATTATAACATATATTGTTATTTTTCACAGACCATTTGGGGGAATGCGACACTTACCAGTGACATTTCTTGTTTCTACTGTGTTTTACGTTTGTGAATATAAGGTAGAATTATGGCCATGAATAATGCTTGATGAAGCTTATGTGAATGTGTCTCTATCGAGACGTAATGAATGACTAGTTGTAAACTAATAATGATTTTATTCTTTTATTTTCCATAAGAAAATTGTGTTAAAAAGTAAACATAGATAAAAACAAATAAATCAATATTAAAAAATATAATAGAATACGTCAATAGTTGCGCATCATATTCAAACGATCTGACAGCCTGTTCACTAAAATATACTCGAATCTCTGGGTTTATACACTTCCGGAAACATGCTGAACATAACTTCGTTTGTTATGAATAGTGTGTATAGCCGTAAATGACTGGCGATTACGAACCATTAAAATTATAACATGGAGTGCGTGGTCCAGTGATAGAGCATCGAACCTAGGATCGGAGAGTCGTGGGTTCGATCCTCCTTATATGTACTGGTTCTGCCTAGGAAGACTTCGAGTGTGAAGTGAAATAAATAAAAAAAATTAAGTTTAAACTAAACTTAATTCTAACGTTCACCATATCAGAAAGCATATAAATGGCATTTTGTGTTTGTAAAATATGAAAAATAACCATTTTGTATGGCAACACTATAAGCCAAAATATAAGAGGGCCAACCACATTCATTGCCAATACTTTGCAATATGCGAATCCTATAAAGCAAGAAATTAGCATTTAAGTGAACGGGATTTGTAGCTATCCAGTTGCAATATGCACTTTACTTATATGGGAGCAAGGAGTTATTGTTTGGGTAAATGCAATTTGTTATTTCCCACCTCCTCCATAGACCTGAGGCAAGTCAAGGACAAACAAATGCTGAATATAAGAAAAATACATAACAAATCATATTTCTGGAAACATATTATTTAAATGTTTACAACTTATAAATAATACAAACATGAATGAGCCGAAAACGGTTAGTTATATATACAGTAGATCTAAAGCATTTTGTTAACCTGTTTATGACGTCATCAATTCATGACATTGTTGATCATTTTGTATTTTAAACCTGATGAAGGCTGTATAGCCGAAATGCATTGTTCAGCATAAAAACTTTTATATGTAGTTTGTCTTCTTATTTGAAATTTATTGATATAAATCATTTATTTTACTCCAATTGTGAAACAAATTATTACAATCCAAATCACGCTCGAAGTTTTCCCCTATATGCGGATGCGGATTCTTGCTCTATGGCACTACACATGGAGAAACGACCCACGACATGGGGCCGATGTATTGATTTATATAAACGATTAATATTAATAGAAATCATACAAAAATCAAGTCGGTCAAGTAAGCAGAACAGCAGAATTAATTTCTTTCATTCTGCCAGCAGAATAGAAAGACAGCACAATGATTTTTTTACATTCTGTCGGCAGAATAGCAGAATGAAATTTTGAAAAAATGTAGGTTGTTTTTATATCATTAATTTTGTTTTAGTCCGCTTACATGCATGAACATGCAGGAAGGCTTAAAAACTCTTTTTAATAAATAATCACTACCCGGAAGTTAAAGGGGAACTTTTTTTAATTTCACCAAAAGAAAAATAACATTTTTTTACACACAAAACAAGTTTTTTTCCAGCAGAATTTTTATCACTTATTTTTGTGCAGATACATTGCATGAACGTAAGTCTTAAGAAATGTTGTTTTTACAAACAATAATGTAATGTAGGAAGTGTTGATAAGTTGTCATGTAACAAACAATCAATGACCGGGAGTTAAAGGTGAACGAAATGTGATGGGTCTGGTTCACCTCTTTTCATCATTTTCTGTTTTTTGTTCTATGCTTAATTCAAATGTGCTTATCAGTTTTGGATTCATATTTTAGCTCTGCTGTCCATAGGCCAGAAGGGCTCGTGCGATATCGCGTTATCGATCATCTTTCGTCTGCCGTACGTCGACTGTCCTTGTCGTCCGTTAGCAGCATTTTCTCCGAAACCACTAAGCCAGTTAAACTCGAACTTCACATAGATATATAGACTATGTTTCTAGTGCGAAGGAGACTGTATAGAATATTTATTTTCAATTAAAAATTCAAGATGACCGTCGTAACAATAGCCAACAATTAAAAAAACCTTCTCAAGAACCGCCTAACAGATCTTGAAAATATACTCAAACGCAAAAGAAAGTGTGCACATTTATATTTTTGATTTTCTAAAAATCCAATGATGGAATACTATCATATGTGGTATCAGTTTTTAGCTTATTCAATTATCTTTCTAACCTATATGTTTATTTTATTATTTTGAATAAAACGTACGACGCGTCTACGTGGATTACGGGTCAAAATAAAAAAATACCCAAATAGCCAAAGGGATATTTTCTTGCGTAGATTCACTGTAATTTGTTGCAAAATTATGTAAATGTTGCATTAATATCTGCTATGATTGCCATTCTGTCTAATAACTTCTGGAATACGTCGCCGCATGGAATGCACGTAACGTTGTACCTCTGCCCAGCATCAACAAGGCGTCAATACGCTGACGTTCTGACATTCGCTGTTATAAATTTTCAAAATCTACATAGATATTCGCACTATACATGTGTGAAAGAATGTAGAGAAAACAAGTTTGGCCACATGTTCCACGTGGAAATCCTGCAAAATCGCAATTCGAGCTATTACGTAGTAACTAGCCATAGTTTGACTGATTTTTTCGTTGTGGCTATAAACCGTAATGACAACTTTATACTTTGTAGAATTAAAATAATCAAAAAATAAAGTGCACACTTTCTTTTGCGTTTGAGTAAATTTATGTAGTAATGATAACCAACTATAGTTCTAATAGATTTGTTCATATGGTGTCCCTGGAGTTAAAAATGACCCCGCCTCGAGGGTTCAATTAGGGGTCACATGTCATTATAATAAACTTTTTTTTAAAAAAAAGGAACTGATTTTGTCTATATTTCACAGAAGCATTGGTGAAGGAGGTTCAGATTTTTAAA
This sequence comes from Panopea generosa, assembly GCA_029582155.1. NCBI lineage: Eukaryota > Metazoa > Mollusca > Bivalvia > Adapedonta > Hiatellidae > Panopea > Panopea generosa. The sequence continues at coordinate 56,287,619 of CM055897.1, forward strand.
AATGACTTGTTTCCACTGTCATAAGGGGTCAGGATGGGGGCCCTAAAAGGGTAAACATTTTGGGAAATACAAAAATCGTTTTTTTAAGAACCGGTAAGTCAAATGTATTCATATTTAGCATAAATTATCCCTATGTGTAGGGGTTTAAATAAGATAAGAATTAAGGGGCTAATATTTATAGGGGCTCTGTAATTTTACAAACAGATACTATGGAAAATAGAACTCTCCAATTTTTTCATCCATTTTGACAAATGAGCTCTGAGGCATCTAGTCATAGAAAATAAGAATTGGTTCAATAAGGAGATTTGACTTTCCATAAGGGGCCCGGTGGATAAAAAAAAGGTTAAAATAGAAATTTGTGAAAAATTTTCTTCTCAACAACCGGTCAGCCAAATGGGTTCATATTTGATATAGATTATCCCTATGAAAATGGGTTTAAAGTCTGTACAAATCAAGGGGCTTGTATTCATAAGGGCTTTGTAAGGGAATTTTGAGTTTTGCATAGGAATACTATGGGAAAACGAAAAATTATTTTTGTTTCATCCATTGATGATTTTTTTATTTATTCCGTTTGAGTTCTGGAGTATCTTTTAGTCATAACAAATTTTGTTCAATAAGAAGGATTGATTTTCCTAAAGGGGCAAGGTGGGGTCACACATTTTGTTAAAATTGTACATTTTCAAAAATCTACTTCTCAACAACCTATAAGTCAAATATGTGCATATTTGATATGTTATCCCTATGAGGAGGGGTTTGGAATGTATATTAATCAATGGGCTAATATTTATAGGGGCACTGAAAGGTGAAAGGTTTTACATAGGAATACTTTGGAAAAACGGAAAATTCTATTTGTTTTCATCCATTTGGGCAGAATTGTTATTCAGTTTGAGATCTGAAGCATCTATGTCATAGCAAATAAGATAAGCGACCTGGTGGGGTCACAAAAGGGTTAAAATTGAAAAATCTCAAAAATCTTATTCTCAACAACCGGTCAGTATAATTTGTTCATAACTGATATAAATTATCCCTATGATAGTCAGTTCTAAGTTAGTAAAAACCAAGGTGCACTGGACTGTATGCAGGCCCTGTTTAGGGGACTTTGAGTTTTACATAGGAATGCTATAGGAAAACTGTAAAAAAAACAACACTTCGGTATGTTCATGCATGTAATTACACTAGAATAAGTGATAAAACACAACCTTCATTTTTTTCAAATATCATTCTGCTATTTTGCTGTTCTGCTGGCAGATCGATTTTTTTTTTTCATTCTTTCTGTTTTGCTATTCTGTTGGCAGAATGAAATATTTAATTTTGTTGTTCTGCTTTTCTGTTGGCAGAATTTAATATTTAATTTTGTTGTTCTGCTATTCTGATAACTTGACCGAGCAGTATTATTGAGGCTATGATACGTAACGGTGAGTCGGTAAATTAAGAGCACGCTTTTATTCACCCGATACAGGATAGCAGAACATTCTGTTTTGTCCAAACTTACACATTATCGGAAAGTATCTGTCAGATTTTACGGTAATACATTCTGTTTTAATTTTTTCTACCAGTGATTATGATTGGGTAAGTAAAGTAACACCGTGTATATCGTTTCGTTGATCATTAGTTAGTTACACCGTGTATATCGTTTCGTTGATCATTGGTTAGTTACACCGTGTATATCGTTTCGTTGATCATTGGTTATTTACACCGTGTATATCGTTTCGTTGATCATTGGTTTGTCGCACCGTGTATATCGTTTCGTTGATCATTGGTGTGTCACACCGTGTATAGTGTATATCGTTTCGTTGATCATTGGTTAGTTACACCGTGTATATCGTTTCGTTGATCATTGGTTTGTCACACCGTGTATATCGTTTCGTTGATCATTGGTTAGTAACAACGTGTATATCGTTTCGTTGATCATTGGTTAGTTACATCGTGTATATCGTTTCGTTGATCATTGATTAGTTACACCGTGTATATCGTTTCGTTGATCATTGGTTTGTCACACCGTGTATATCGTTTCGTTGATCATTTGTTTGTCACACCGTGTATATCGTTTCGTTGATCATTGGTTTGTCACACTGTGTATATCGTTTCGTTGATCATTGGTTTGTCACACCGTGTATATCGTTTCGTTGATCATTGGTTTGTCATACCGTGTATATCGTTTCGTTGATCATTGGTATAATGGTTTGCACTTTTTATTAAGACATATTACAGGCATCATATTGAAGTTGCATGTTGTTGGTTATGGCACGTCTGTTACTGGGTACTACAGACATCATATTGAAGTGGCACGTTGTTGGTTATGGCACGTCTGTTACTGGGTGCTTTAGGCATCATATTGAAGTGGCATGTTGTTGGTTATGGCACGTCTGTTACTGGGTACTAGATAGGATGTATACTTGCTCTTTAAAGTGCTTTTAACTTTTACATAGAAATATAATGGGGAAAATGTTCACATCCATTTGTAAGACAAAACTTAAATGTAAAATCTAAAGCATTGTCTGCTTATAGTAATCCCTATGAGTAGGAGATTAAAGCTAAGACAAATTAAGGGGCTGGGATGTACAGGTGTTCTGTATTGGATTTTGTTTTAAAGACGAATAGTATGGGGAAGTAAACAATTTTCATTTCATATTAAATAACTTTTATTTCAGTCAGTATATATAAAAAAAGGTTAAGACGGCCCCTAAAGGTTATTATTGGAAATACCAAACTTACTATGGCCACTATTATAGCTTTCTCGGGCGACTTTATAACATGTACACTTGTACTTATCCATCAGGGTCAGTATCTCAATCCTTACATGTCATATTCATTTAGGAGTGCGATGTCACAAATCATAATTTTTGAATTAAGAACAAAATCAAGTTATACAACATATTTAAGCATTGCTGATTCATAAAACAAACTACACGCCCAAACACACAAGCGTTTGTATGAATCAATTGAATCGTTCTTTTCGGTGCGATATGCGGAAGCCAACTGGGCAGTTATATATATATCCCCTTTAACGAGACAATTAGAAGCTGATGGCAGTTTGGATAAACATTCAGAATGAAGCAATGGAATAATTAAGCAAGTATTTAACAGAGTATCTTAAAACTGAAAAAAAACCTTCTCAAAGTAAAGAAATAAATAAACAAAAGCAGCAATACTAAATGCTAAATACTCTATGCGCCGCTATATTTAATCATTTTTTTTGTGCTCTATTTAAATTTAATTATTAATTTAAAACATATCAAATACAATCAATGCTCATCAGTATTTGTAAAACTTGTAACCTAACAACTGAAATTATTGCATTTAACTTTTCCTACAATCATAAAGATTGTATAATAACAAAAATATACGATCGTTGTCCAGACAAGTTTGCAAAACTTTATGCTTTAACGTTTCACCAACATTTTACTTAAATACTTAAAAAATTACCCAGTTTTGACTGATAATATCAATGAAACCATATTTAGTTTTACCAGTCTTAAATCATGATCACCTGGTTGTTTTATTTAGATTAAGTTATTACGTATAAGTAAATTATGCAAATATTAGTTTGTTATTATGATTGCCCAAATGTGGTAAAGCGAATGTGCATAATCGATTGTGGAACACGTTCTCACACCTTAAACAAACCTTCCTAGGTGGGCATATTCCAATAAAAAAGTCCGCAAAAAGCCGTGGCGGAGGATCGAACCCACAACGCCCCGATCTTGGATCTGACCACTATTGACTGATAAGACAATGCAAATAGTTATTTCTACCAATACATAACTAATTGTCTCTTCGTGCTTAGCGAATCGTTGTCCTAAATGCAAATACATATAGTAGTCATATACACAAACTTAATACCTCTTTTTAAGTACCACTTGAAAAATGCATACCTTGAAATGTTAATATTGGATCATGCTGAAATCGCGCCTACTTAACAGCATTCTCAAATAATTCTGTATTGCAAAAGTGTTAATTGTCTTTCATTTATCACGTTTGTATAATATCTATTACATTGTCATGTATGGAAGAAAATGAAGATATATTATTTATACCTTTGGATTCGAATGAACCGATTTGAACCGAATGTTTTTGCTTCTTCAGGAATTATTGAATGGAGAAGATCCCCATTTTACATACATAGTTGACTCCAGTGCTCGCAGTAGTAAAATAGACCTCCGAGGCAACACCGGTAAACGTCGCCAGAGTATAAGCATGAACAGTATTCCAGGAGCGGTTAGCACAGGGTCATCAAAGAAAGAATCCAGCACTGCATCCGTTAAAACATGACTGATTTAAACAGAACCAGTCGACAATTTCTCGGACGATTTTCGTCGTATTTTTCCTTATAATATTGTAAATTGTCTTTAATAACATTTCTTAATTACTTATTTTATTTCCAGTATAACTTTTTTTACGGATAAAATACAAATTGTTTAACCTTTACATATATATAAGCGTGGATTTATAACAGCAAATGTTCACAACTGATGGCATAGTACCACCACTATAGTACCACCACTATAGTATAACCACTATAGTACCATAACTATAACCATTATAGTACCATCACTATAGTACCACCACTATAGTACCATCACTATAACCACTTTAGTACCACCACTATAATACCACCACTGGAAACAGGAAATACTTCCGTGGCCTAGTCGCTAGTGGCAGATATAAATATTCCTTGTTTCTTCATCTTTAAAAATGCATTTTCTAACTTTTTTCATTTTAATGGCGTTATTGGTGTATTTTGAAAGCGTTGTATTTGTGAATTTAGAAAAAAAATTGGAGTATGAGTACAGTGCTGCCGGTGTTAACGAATCATCAGTGGTAACGAATCACTTACATTTTAACCTATTGTACATTACAAAATAGTTTGTTATTCAGATTTTTATTTTCATACGTTTGAAGATGAATCCTTAAACAACAACTGACAAAAATTGCGAAAACAGAAGTCAATGTTTTCAATTAGTTATATAGGTTTTAGTACCTCTTTCGAAAAGAATGTGTTGAAAATGACGTAATCCAAATTACTGCTATCGGAGAAACACAAACGCTGTACACACATTCCTAAACAAAAAGTCAAAGTTAACATGTTTAAATATTGTCATTTTGGTGCTCATGCCTCACTATAAAAAAGAAAACAATCGGATATGTATTTCTTTAAAAAAAAACTGGTAATGCATTTACCGTCTTTTCAGGAGTAGTGAATCAGTAGGGTACGTGAACCGGGCTACTTAGGTGATGAAGTGTATTCCAAATGTTGTAGATTATTTTTTCCAAATGTTTAAATTCATCTAAGGAGTGAATCTGTTAATTTATGGCACTGTATGGGCTTATTTTATGCAACTTAGGTCTAAAAATATTGCTTGATTCATATTTCATACATCGGCAATTTTCAATATAATTAACAGTTTGCAACTTTTAGGTGATAGTTTCTGTAAAACTGGTAGTTTGATACTGCACAGTACTTTTCAAACAGCACTCAGACATGATCTCATCTTATAGTATGAGCGATTCGTAACTACCGGAAGTGGTCCTCTATCACCGGAAAAGGTAGAGTCGATAAACAAACGATGTAGGCATTGTAAGATTGAATTCAACTTCACAGAATGCGAGATAGATAATTTCTCTATAATTTGACTGTGAACAAACCATAATTTTCAATTTGAACACTGATTTTGTGAGAATTAAATACAAAGTGATTCGTTAACACCGGCGACACTGTACATGATTTCGGAGTCCACTTACACTTTGTCAACAGTGTACATACTGGGTGACATATGACCCCTACTTTTTTCTCATAATGTTTTGGTAGTGTTGATGTTGATAAGCAGTGGAGTGTAAGTTTCATGTCTTTCATTTTGGGTCTCTCTATGAATAAATAACAAACCTGCACATTTCTTTTATTTACTTTAGAATAAAGAACAAAAAGCAATGATAGAGATTTCAGTGAGATGGGGATGATTTTCCAAAATGTTACTTGTAGGTAAAATAACTTCTTTTTTACACCTTCATGGTCTTAAATGACGAATTGGAGACGTTTCCTTAATAAAAAAACATATTTTGGCATGTTTATGGCTCAAATAAAGCATATATATATATATATATATATATACAATATAATTTCATGAAAAATCACTAATTTTTTATGATTTTTTATTTTGAATGATTGAATTGTGCAAATTTAATAATTGACGCAATATTGAATAATGTAGTTTGGTAAGATAATGTCTTCAATGTGTCATGAAACTGTCTTGGTGTAAAATTTTAGCTGCATTTGGTTTAAAAAATTCAAATTAGTTAAACACATCAAAATTGCATGTCGGTCGACATCTCGCGCCTATATGACCATACAGAAAATAGTTAGTAGTAATATTTAATGCCTGAAACTTGGCAGCATTACTGCACATTTGTAGTATTTACTAAAATAGAAATCATTATACATGTAAAAAAAAAAGGTTCCGTATTCCAGCATTGAAAACGGAAAATGGTTCCGTGGGTCCGGTAGTCGCATAATGGCGGTTATAAAGAAATCTTACGGTTTCTTTTTTAAAAATGCTCTTTTTTTTAGCATTACTGGTGTATTTTCAACAGTTTAAAAGCACTGTCAAGTTTGAATTGTGAATTAAAAAAATATTCTTGGTAACTGGGGTATGAATACATGATTTCGGAAGTCTACTTTCTCTTTGTCAATAGTGAACAGAAAAAAAATATCTTGGACGACACATGACTTCAACTTTTCTCATCATTTTTTAGTAGTGCAGAGGTTGACAAACAATAACATGTAAGTTCCACTTCTTTCATTTCAGTCTTTCTATGAATGACAAACCTGCAAACGTTAACATTTACTAGTGAAAAGAGCATAAATCAATGCGGGGCTTACATCTGATTGCGTAAAAAGCTCTGGTACAAGTTCTTAAACTTCACATATGATAAACTTGATTCATTTTACTATAATATAACTAAAAACAGTTCACGTTACTTCAGTTTTAAACGAATTTAAATTAAAATGAAATTCTTTAAAACTCACGACGTTTGCTTGTGATTTCGGACGTCAAGCAAACATGTGATAATAAGGTAAAATACGACGTCGTGTGTTTTTAAGCGTTTCAAACAACCGGGTAAGAAAACCCAGACCTATCTTAAAGTTGAACAGGACGATATCTTCCGTCAGCGGTGTCAAGGTTTTATTAGCATAAACATGATCATCGCCATCAAGTCTCACCACCACCTAAGCGCACACCTCACTGGCACATACAACACAATAAACATGATCATAGCCATCAAGTCTCGCCTGCACCACAGCGCACACCTCACTGGCACATACAACACAATAAACATGATCATAGCCATCAAGTCTCACCACCACCACAGCGCACACCTCACTGGCACATACAACACAATAAACATGATCATAGCCATCAAGTCTCACCACCACCACAGCGCACACCTCACTGGCACATACAACACAATAAACATGATCATAGCCATCAAGTCTCACCACCACCACAGCGCACACCTCACTGGCACATACAACACAATAAACATGATCATCGCCATCAAGTCTCACCACCACCACAGCGCACACCTCACTGCCACATACAACACAATAAACATGATCATCGCCATCAAGTCTCGCCACCTCCACAGCGCACACCTCACTGGCACATACAACACAATAAACATGATCATCGCCATCAAGTCTCGCCACCTCCACAGCGCACACCTCACTGGCACATACAACACAATATTATCGTGTAAAACATGATATAACGTACTTTTTTACATAATGAATATCAAAATTCATAATTTAAAATAATTATTGAAATAATACTTTAATCGAAATTTGTTGTGACGACAACAAGAATCAGTAATAAGTTTAGTAGGGCGATTATTGTACAGGTACGTAATTATGGGTTTGTGTTGGGAAGACATTACAAGATTTACACAATTCCTATCAGTATTTTTTATTAGCAGCACTGTAACTTAGATACATTATTTATTCTCTTGTGTGGATGGCGACGGAATTCACGAACATGTTGTTATTCACAAACAAGTTGTTTATTTATGTGTCACTTTAGATTACATTTTTATTTGACCATTATTTTAAACAGTTATTAAAATCATCCATTACAAAAAGGTCGATATCAGGCATTATAATATTTTTTCTAATATATTACATTAGAGTAAAAATAATGTATTCATTGAATATTTATCTTCGAAGTTTGTCATAAGTACGCCTTTTGGAATTTGTTGAGCTTTCAAATTATAATGAAAAAATAAGAAATCTACATATCAAGATATCAGACAATCAATTCACTTTTCAACGAAAATTATAAAAAAAATATCATACGTTTGCACAGGCTCCATGTTAATGTTTTTAGAGAACCAGGACGTAAAGACTGATTTGACTGAAAACGATCAACTTTAGAAATTAGATCTGGAATCCTTGTAGTCATGGAACTTTAATATTTTTCAATCTTTTAAAAGCAGCTCAGTTGTGTTTTAAACACAGAAAAAATGTATGTAACCGTCTCTATTTTTGATATATGCAAATTTAGAAACCAATAAGCACTGTTTGTATTTAGATTCAGTTATCGTTTAAATAAATTTGATTATTATGTGTTATAAAGTATTGAACCAAACGTTTGTATATTAAAATATGTGTGTATCCCATGTAAAAATATGTGTTAAAATATTTGTGTATCCCATGTAAAAAAATGTTTTAAAATATGTGTTGGAAAAAAACACCAATACAAACCAAACTACTTTTACATTAATTTAAACTAGAAAATTCTCTTTATGTATAGATATATGTATATATTATTTTGAAAACTTTGATTTTAATCATGCTATTTACTGTGATATTTAATGATTATATATACACAATGGCATTCTCATAAGCTATTAAAATTATTTCAATAAATCACGTCGCATATTTTATTTTTTAACCATATTATCAATAAATTTCTGGTGTCAATCAAAAATACTATATAATAATTAAAACCACCGTTTCAAATAACCTTAAAATAGCTTAAAATGTATATTCATATGTATTGGTTGTGGTCAGAGTAAGAGATGTTATTTAATGACAGAAGAGTAGTAAAAACAAATTAAAATTACCTGACAAAATTCACTAAAAATAACATGGCGCCATTTTGGTTGTTTAATTAAGACAATGGCCTCTATTTTAAAGACAGTACTTGACACTGAGAGGAAAATAAATAAATTTTACAATTAATAGCCAGACACCAAAAAGCTGGTGTACGGAAGGGGGTGGCTTCAGAAATGTATATTGAAAGTTGTATTTTTTGTGTCAAACATGGTAAGAATACTTAGTTTAATGATAACCTATATAATATTTAATGATAACAAATAACTATTGGAAAAATGATATTTTGGCTTTAATTTTTGGTGGTAAAAAGAATAATTGTTATTTTTTTTCATTAAATCCATCCGTCCTTCCGCTCTCACTGAGAGATGTTGTGTAGTCTATAATAAAATCTTTGTTATCAATAGTACATCCTTAAATTGATGTAAATCAATTGTTTCTAAAAAGAAAAGAAATTGTGGAGTAGTTTAATGTATACCATACTAATGTATACCATACTAACATTCCAAGTTACTTTAACAATTTTCGCACAATTTTTGGAATCCGCTGGACGATATTAAAGCAGAGACTTCACTTTCAATCTTCAAAACTACTAAAGTTAAAATACTATTCTCATTTGACAAGCGCCGTTTATCATGTAAGCCTTAGAAACAATGACTGTAGCACTCCTCTGTGTGTGAAGAGATTATAGATCAGTATTACTATTATAATGTCCCAAATACATCAATTAAAGGGGCTCATCTTCTTTCAAACGACACCATCAATTAAACAATAATATATTGCTGAGCGGAAGTAAAATTCTATCTATTGCGGAAGTTATAAATATTTATTTTTATATTAAATGAGAAACGTGCTATGTGGCAACCCTTAGCGTAATCAAATAGGTTTTGCTACACTAAGGGTTTCCGACCCTTTGTATAACAATTGCGTATGTTTTGTATCTATATTGACTTTTGATTATAAAACTGGTTCACTTAGTATAACAATTATAACTAGAAATGTATTCGTCCCTGCTATGAACTTGAGGTATAAAGTGTTACCCATGTTCGTCTGTTCTGTTGTGTAATGCTTCCAATAGGCTGGTGAAATATCGACTTTACACACAACATTTTATCTAAATTATATATATCAAAATATAGAAGAAAAAATGTTGGTTGACAAAATTTTATGTTACATCAGCCCAGTCAAAAACATTTTAATCGTGATTTTGTTTTATTGGTATTAGTTTCAGTTTATAATTCTAACCCCAGTAAATGTAAACACACATATTCACATATATAAGAATATGAATGCACTTGTAAACACACTTAATTTTACACATATATCAGTATATGAATACACATGTAAACACACAACACACACATACACATATAGCAATATATGAATACACATATAAACACACATATATACATATATCAGTAAATGAATACACATGTAAACACACACATACACATATATCAGTATAAGAATACACATGTAAACAGACATATACACATATATCAGTATATGAATACACATGTAAACACACATAATTATACACATATATCAGTATATGAATACACATGTAAACACACACATACACATATATATATAATAATATGAATGCACTTGTAAACACACATAATTATACACATATATCAATATATGAATACATATGTAAACACACATATACACATATATTAGCATACGAATACACATGTAAACACACACATACACATATATATAAGAATATGAATGCACTTGTAAACACACATATACACATAAATCAGTATACAAATACACATGTAAACACACACATACACATATATATAAGAATATGAATGCACTTGTAAACACACATATACACATATATCAGTATACGAATACACATGTAAACACACACATACACATATATATAAGAATATGAATGCACTTGTAATCACACATAATTATACTCATATATCAATATATTAATACACATGTAAACACACTTATACACATATATAAGAATATGAATGCACTTGTAAACACACATAATGTTACACATATATCAGTACATTAATACACATGTAAACACACATATACACATATATCAGTATATGAATACACATGTAAACACACATATACAAATATATGAATACACATGTAAACACACATATACACATATATAAGAATATGAATGCACTTGTCAACACACATAATGTTACACATATATCAGTATATGAATATATATGTAAACACACAGATACACATATATCAGTATATGAATACACATCTAAACGTACACATACACATATATCAGTATACGAATGCTCATGTAAACACACACATACACATATATCAGTATATGAATACACATGTAAACACACACATACACATATATCAATATATGAATACACCTGTAAACGCACATATACACATATATAAGTATTTGAATGCACTTGTAAGCACACATAATTATACACATATATCAGTATATGAATACACATGTAAACACAAATATACACATAAATCAGTATATGAATACACATGTAAACACACATATACACATATATCAGTATATGAATACACATGTAAACACACATAATTATACACATATATCACTATATGAATACATATGTAAACACACACATACACATATATAAAAATATGAATGCACTTGTAAACACACATAATTATACACATATATAAAAATATGAATGCACTTGTAAACACACATAATTATACACATATATAAGATTATGAATGTACTTGTAAACACACATAATTATACATATATATCAGTACATGAATACACATGTAAACACACATATACACATATATAAGAATATGAATGCACTTGTCAACACATATAATTATTCACATATATCAGTATATGAATGCACATGTAAACACACATATACACATATATCAGTATATGAATGCACATGTAAACACAAACCTACACATATATCAGTATATGAGTGTACTTGTAAACACACATAATTATAAACATATATCAGTATATGAATACACATGTAAACATACACATACACATATATAAGCATATGAATGCACTTGTAAACACAAACATATACATATACCAGTATATGAATACACATGTAAACACACACATACACATATATAAGAATATCAATGCTCATGTAAACACACATAATTATACACATATATCAGTAAATGAATACACATGTAAACACACACACATATATAAGAATACGAATACACATGTTAACACACACACATACACATATATAAGAATATGGATGCACATGTAAACACACATATACACATATATCAGTATATAAATACACATGTAAACACACATAATTATACACATATATCAGTATATGAATACACATGTAAACACATACATTCACATATATCAGTATATGAATACACATGTTAACACACATATACACATATATAAGTATATGAACACACATTTAAACACACATATATCAGTATATGAATGCAAATGTAAACACACATAATTATACACATATATCAGTATATGAATACACATGTAAACACATATAATTATACACATATATCAGTATATGAATACACATGTAAACACATACATTCACATATATCAGTATATGAATACACATGTAAACACACATATACACATATATAAGTATATGAATACACATTTAAACACACATAATTATACACATATATCAGTATATGAATGCACATGTAAACACACATAATTATACACATATATCAGTATATGAATACACATGTAAACACACATATACACGTATATCAACATATACACAAATATCAGTATATGAATACACATGTAAAAACACATATACACATATATAAGTATATGCATACACATGTAAACACACATATACACATATATAAGTATATGAATTTACATGTAAACACACACATTCACATATATAAGTATATGAATTTACATGTAAACACACACATTCACATATATAAGTATATGAATGCACATGTAAGCACACAAATATAAGTATATGAATGCACATGTAAACACACACATTCACATATATAAGTATATGAATGCACATGTAAGTACACATATATAAGTATATTAATGCACATGTAAGCACACAAATATAAGTATATGAATGCACATGTAAACACACACATTCACATATATAAGTATATGAATGCACATGTAAGCACACAAATATAAGTATATGAATGCACATGTAAACACACATACACATATATAAGTATATGAATGCATATGTAAACACACATATATATCTCGCAGACTCATACATAAACATTATTTATAATTCAGATTTCGGACAGTAACATAAAGGTACAATTAAATACATGTAGTTTATGTCGCATATTAGGAATGAGCTCTTTATATAATTTCCACCGATTCTCGAATTCTTCAGAACTAAAGTTAGTTTTGGCATTATGAAATACTGTACTGTCATAAAGTTTTGAAGTTTACTTTACTAGGAGTTCTTTTTGGTAATCTTTGATTTAAGATCCTATTGCTGTGTACAGTATTTTGTTTAGAACAAGGTCAAATTATTTTTTTCCAAATATAATTATCAATGTCTTTCCAATTTGTTTTAATAGCTTGTAATTATAAGCTATAATTGTCTTATAATCCGAATGGTTTGTTATATCCACCAAAACGTGACAAAATCGATATTTCAAAGGGAGTGGTAAATTTGAAATGAAATCCTATTTTAAAAATAGACAGCACTTAAATACTGCTTGACAACCACCACATCGTCATTCTAACTCTTTCTGAGGTGAAACAAATCGTACGTGTTAATCTGTATAAAAGGTCAAATTGAAATCAAAATAAAATCACGTGACTCATTTAATATGTATGGGAGCCCTACAGGGACATTTTGTCTTGCTTATTGTGAGTAACGACTTTTGAGTTAGGACTTGTTACTTTTAACTTCTGTATTACGACTTATGGAAATGAATTGGCGCGTTTTAACGAGACACGTGCGCATTGCTTCCAGAAAGATAAGCAAAATGGCGGATGGTGAAAACCCAGTGGAATCAGATGATGTAAGTGCCCATTTTCTTTTAATTATTTTAAACGTTGTCGTGTAATTAAGCAATTATCGATTCTCTAAATAAGAGGAATTAAGATGTAGGCGTAGATTCTATACATGTATCCTCATGGCATCTCCCAATAGTGGTGGTCGGTCTACCGTATAACAAGAGGCTATGGTTTTTGGTATCATTTGATAATAGGATAAGATTGGACCAAGGGGATGGGAATATGTAAATTATCCGTTTTTTTTGTGGACGTCATTTTTTTCTTTTCATTGAAACATTTGATTCTTTGGGTTCTCTTACGTAAGAGTTACTTCCCTAATAGCCTCTTCTCTTTTTGTGAAAAGTCTGCGAAACATTAAATCGAAACTTTAAAACCCTTTCTTATCGCCCACAGACATCACAAGAGTGTAAATATTACTTAACCGTTATCAAATCTATAATTGTTCCCATGTCGATTTTATGCCAACTTTATATTTTAATATAATGAGTGTATTATTGTTTAACTGCGTTCGCCCACTATATGTTTCGTAACCCCTTTTATCCAGATTGAATTTGTTCTTAATTAGTTAATGTATTTTGAAATTGTTTTGTGTCAGATATATGCGCAAAGCACACCCTTCAGACAATGCTGTAATGGCCATCATTTATTTTATTTTGTTTAATAATTTTATTAATAAATAACATCTGTCTCAGCATGCTTATAGAGATTGAAATATAATTAAATAAAATTTAAAATGTGTATATAATTTTGAATAATACTTTAAAAAAGGAACATTATTGTGTTAGTGCTGTCGCTCAGGTGGGATTCATGGTGGCGTTTACTGATATTCTTGTTATCTAAGAAATAAATGTCCTCTTAATAGCAAAAAAGAAAAAAAAAACACATTTAAGGACGATTGCTTTGGTTTTTCATGCGCACCAGTTCCGCATTCAAAGGGAAGCAACTTTGTCGAGACCAGCCAGTGTCACTACATACTATTATACTTCAACTAACCCTATTTCGGAAGACACGCTCATTACGGATACGCCTGAAATTGGTCTCTTATATTATGTTCAATATATGAAATATGCATACTGGCATAAGATAATTGTTGATAGCAATTTAACCTGAATATAAGATGTAATAGAAATCTTAATATTTATACAAATATGTTCATTTAGTATAAAAGCGTTAATTTTGTAATTGCAGTTTACCTAGTGATGCCATACTTTAGGAGCTTTTTTTCTCAAATTACGCGATAACATGTATTTTTTATTTTGTGTGTCATTAGAGTAGGTATCAGTGAGTGTTTTGTGAGGTTTTAAGGACAATTTTATTATACAATATATCAAAATATTAAAAACAACGCTATGTTTTTATAAAAAAATTGAAAAACAATTGACACTGCCGAAATGAATTTGTTTTCAAAAACCCTTAACAGTTAAATTCAAGCTTATAATTACCATTTCTATGACAATTATTATTATATGCATGCATCTGTGCGTTAGTTTTAATTGAGTACTACATGTAAACAATTTAAATATTGTTTTTACATTGCTTGTTAAATCTACATTTGTTCGCCAAATTTCCAGGACGAGTATGTTTATGAGGAGGTAATACCAAACAATATGTACGGTAACATGTGTTTTTTATGTATGATATTGGATGAACATACATTAAACTTAAATACTCGAAAGTTTCATAAATTTCTATCCATAGGAAACATATGACAACAACTATAGCAATCGTCTTTAAGTCATTTTAGGCCTAAAAAAGTTAAAATTAAGGGTCATTATATAGGTTAGTGTAAACACAGGTACTTTGTTTTAGGCCTTAATGATTTTTTTTTGTTTTACATGACATCGATGGCTAACAGACATTCAGTTAACATAACCACTTTTACCTGAAATCCTGGATTGTAACCAGTACTCGAACGCCCCCATCTCAGGAAGTAACTTATACTTTTCATTTGAATCAGTGATGAGAGAAGAATGACAATGAGACACAATGTCATTTATCAATCATCACAAAGAATGTGACCTGGCGGGATTTGAACATACGACCCCTGTATTGATAGCCTGGTCTGACTGACCTGATTCAACAACAAACTACACTTTTACCAACAAGTTGGCATAAATAACAACACAGTAAACAGCTATTGACTGACAGTTCATTATCATAAGTTTGCTACTGTCGCTTTCATTTAAATTAATGTACCATGTAACACATAGGTGTTATTAACGAAAACAACCAGTAGATTACAGCCAATGTTTTACATAACAAACAAAACGACTGGATGGCGTCGATTGTTTCTATGGGAACATCCCTCTAGTGGAGAAACATTGTAGTCAGAAGGCCGCATGGCAAAGTAACCACTCAACAAATCCAGTAGTCTGTACCTAAGTACAATTTTATTGACATAAACTTACCCTGCTGTGCTGTGAAATATCTGAATCACGTGATCTGTTATATAATCTAATAATACGCAGGGTATTTCCGATATTTTCTACATAATAAACGCTAATACATGGTTTACCCCGTTCTTTGTCAGCAATTATATAAAAGATTCATAAATATTTATATGCGGGAACATGTCTTATCCTTTTTAATATTGTCCCGTGCTGTTCTGTATAAACCGCAGCAGTGGTCTAGTGGAAGTTCTGCCACCGCTGCGGTTATGCATATTAGTAAACCGATTGTTACTTATATTGTTGATCCGGAGTGCGGAGTCCAGTGATAGAGCATCGAACCCATGATTGGAGGTTTGTGGGTTCGATTCTCTGCCATGGCTATGTGTGGAGTCCTTGAACACGACACTTTTTCTGCATATGCTTAGTATTGGGGAAGACTTTGATTGTGATGTTTCTAAGTTGTAATAATTTGTTTCACACTCGAAGTAAAATAAATAAGTTTAAACTAAACTTATATTGTTATGAATGTGTTGTTACAAATATTGTTACGTAGACTGTAATACAAACAGTTAAAGATTCTGCTGGAATATATATGTGGAGAGCTGGCCCAGTGGTTGGGCATCGGATCCAGTATCGGGGGTTCTGAGTTCGATCCTCCGCCAAGGCTATGTGAGGTGACTTTGAACAAGACACTTTATTTTTAGGCCCATATGCTTAGTATCCACCAATCTTCAAGTGTGATTTGTCCAAGTTGTAAGGACTTGTTTCACAATCGATGTAACAAGTTTAAACATATATGTGTACCAATAATATTATACATATATTGAAATGTTATTTTATGTAAGTCTGTGCAGGAATGAGAAATGGAGAGGCCATCTGTGGGAAAACACAATTTAAGTGCTTCATATGTTTTACAAATTTGGAAAACAATCGTATCACGAAACTAATTTTCCACATTTACATAAATAAATTGATTAAATCATAAAGAAAAAAAAGTCGTTTTCAACGTAAATATTAAAAGTACTGAATTGCGTTGATGGTTCTTATGAGTTCGAATCCATATGAAACCGTGTGACAGACAACTTTTTGTACCAAACAAAGCGAAGTAACCAGTGTGCCAGTAATGGATATTTCATCGGAAAATTTACCCATACATACCTTACCACTTTGTTGTGTGCAATTCTACGTAGTGATAAAAATAGTTCAATAATTTAAATATATCCCTCTTTAATGGTCAAAGGATAGATAAAGCAAAGCAAAGCAAAGCAAAGAGAGAGAGAGAGAGAGAGAGAGAGAGAGAGAGAGAGAGAAAGAGAGAGAGATAAAAAGACAGACAGACAGTGTGTGTGTGTGTGAGAGAGAGAGAGAGAGATAGACAGAAAGAGAAAGAAATGGACAGACTGGCAAACAAAGAGAGCTTGAGAGATAGAGAGAGAGAGAGAAAGAGAAAGAGAGAGCGAGAAAGAGAGAGAGAGAGAGAGAGAGAGAGAGAGAGAGAGAGAGAGAGAGAGAGAGAGAGGGGGGGGGGCGACTGGGAGGAGAAGAAAGAGAGATAGAGATATTCCATATCACATTTTTTAATTATTGGATCAATGTTTGAAAGGCAGAAAATATGTATAAATAAAGTACAAAAATCAGCGTCATTATAATTTTTTTCGGTCATTTCAAAATATCATGTGTGACTGTGGACTCGTTCTATATAACTCTCCCTATATCACGTTAGTGTGAACTAGGTCAACTAAGACAGAATTGCACACTTGTTATGTAACTAAGCGATACAATACCTAGGTGTTGCTATTTCTTGTAACGAGAAGTCAAAATGAACTTCGACTTTTTCAAGGTTTATAAATCTTATTTTTAAGATGGTATTGTAATTTGGAATCATTTTTGGGTTACCGTTTTTTAACCGCCGGGGTTGAGTAATTCCTTTATAGGGCATCTGCAGGCATTCACAACCGTCTGTTTGCACGCATTGTTGCAACTACATACCATAACATAATCTTAACCCTTGACCTTAATGCAACTGATTTTTCAAATATAGCTGATTGTTCATTTCCTTACCCCTAGGTCTGTTCATTAGTACAGTCCCTAAGGTTTAGGATCCTTTACGGGTAACCACAGTTCAAACTCACTTTGCTGTATGTGTCACTGTGTGTATGTAATCACTCTCCGGGAAAACATCATTTTGATCAAAGTGTCGTATAGTTATCGTATATAGATATCAGGGAGAAGCCAATCCTGTATCCTTAAAATGCTGGGATATTTTACATTAAAAATGAGTTCCATTCTTGTAAGTAAAGAAGTGTACTTTTCGGCTTGTGTTTGCTCCCTTTCCAAATCTGCGATTTGTCCTCAACAATTCAATATTCAAAATAGAAAGACGGTAAATTCGTTATATTTAATGGTTGGAGTTTATCCAAGTTAAACCAATAAAGAAATGATAACTTTCGACTATATTCATTGCCAGCATATTACCAAACAATACACGATACATATAATTAATAACAAATACATTTTTATTATCGTAACTAAAATGTCAAAATGGCTAGTTTAGTTCTCTTTCAAATACAACATTTTGTTTAACTGCTGTTGTAGCACTGAATAATCATAAAGGATAGTGATATAGGTTGTTATATATGCATAGAATATAAATTGGTCGTTATATACTTACAGGTAACTTTTATGAGGTGATATATATAATTGTAAATTTCGTTGTTGTGAAGTTAATTACTTCCCTTCATGAAATTAAATATATATGAATTCACTGTAGCTCTATGATCCAACGGGTTTATAAATCTGTCCTTTATATAGCATGTGAGTAGTCATGAGTCCTTAACTGGATCATACTCATATAAAGCTCTCAGTGCATGTATGTAAATCTGTCCGTCAAGTCCAGATGTGTTGCATGTAAATCCATAGTACATGTATATAAGTCATGGTCGACACCAAATTTATTGGTCTGGCAGAGGCATTGATATTGTGTCTATGGTTTACATTGTAACTAGGCGCGCTCGCCGTAGTTTAGTCTGTACATTTATATCTGGTTATTCACAAATAATTATCTCCATAAATACACCATGCATTGTGAATGAGCATCTGAAAAGATCCAAAAAATCGTAAATTCCGTTGTTGTGAATTTAATTACCTCCCTTTATGAAATTTAATATATATGAATCCACTATATCTCTTTGATCCAACGGGTTTATAAATCTGTCCTTTATATAGCATGTGAGAAGTCATGAATCCTTAACTGGATCCTACTCATATAAAGCTCTCAGTTCATGTATGTTAATCTGTCCGGCCTGTCCAGATGTTGCATGTAAATCCATAGTATATTAGTCATGGTCGACACGAAATTTCCGGGATAACCTGGCGGAGGGACTAAAAACCTTAGAATTACACACAATTTATTGGCTTGGCAGAGGCCTTGATGTTGTGTATATGGTTTGTATTGTAGCTAGGCGCGCTCGCCTTAGTCTGGTCTGTATATTTATGTCTTGGTTATTCACAAATAATTATCTCCATATATATATATATGTTGTTGTATAGATGTTGTGTATATGGTTTGTATTGTAGCTAGGCGCGCTCGCCTTAGTCTGGTCTGTATATTTATGTCTTGGTTATTCACAAATAATTATCTCCATATATATATATATATAGATAGATCTCTCTCTCTCTATATATATGGGAGAGATAATAAATTAATAAATTAATTAATACACCCAAACAATACTGAATTCTTTAAAGTTATTAAAAAAAAATCCGAGCGTTTCGGAATATATATTATTCCTTCTTTAGGGGGTGAAAATGAAAAAATCAATGATGATAATGTTAAGATGTCAAACGATTACGATGATAAAAACATGGAAGTACGAAAAAATCATAATAAAAAATTAATAGAATTGTGAAAACGTTCACAAATTATGATGTGTGCCTTTACAAAAATATAGAGCAAATTGTGAAATTTATATGAAAAATACTGTGTTTTCAGTGAAATACGCAGGTAAAATTCAAACTGTGCTGTCAGAGTAAAATGTGAAGCGCAAAGTTGTTATTAAAGAAAACGTCACTCTGACGTGACGTCACACAACGTCGTGTAGTCTTTAGCGTTATGACGTCGTAAGTATTTGCACGGCGACATTTATTTTAAACGTCAAAAATACAACTGGTATTATTAAAAAGATTGCGTCGCATACACCAATAAGAGAAATGAAGTACAGTTTTATTGGAACGTCTGTATATAAAATACAGTATATTCAAACATACCAAATTATACAGAACCATCGCTTTTTTATACCTAATGGATAAAGGATCTTTATAACCGCGTTCAGTGAGATGCTGTAATAGTTCTTTTGAACGGGTTTCAAAGTTTTCATGACCAGTGCATATACGTAGTATTCGCAGTGCCAAACTGTACGGAATGTTTTTACAAATATGTTTAGGGTGACAACTGCTTGGAAGAAGATACCGATGTGTATCTGTTGGTTTTGAATATAAATCAGTGTGTACTGTATTGTTTATAATCTTAGACGTCGTGTCTAAAAATATGTGTTCATCATTTGATATTTCTGCAGTGAACTTTATAGTGGGGTGAAAATGTTATCACGACCATCGCATGTCAATATCATCAATAAAACGGAGCCAAGAAAGTGGCTTTAACGGAGCTTCTTGAAGTATTCTATGTTCAAGATTGCCCATGAACACATTGGCATATGAAGGTGCCATGCCTGTACCCATAGCAGTGCCATTGATCTGAAGGTAATGTTCACCATTGAGTTCAAAGTTGTTACACTTCAAAACAGTGGTTAAAAGCTCTACAAGATATTTTGTGGGTGGATCTTTTATCGATTTACTGTTCAACACTTCCCTGCACGCTTCAATACCTTCGTCGTGAGGAATATTTGTATAAAGTGAAGAGACGTCCATAGAGATTAGTAAAGTGTTTTCTGGTAACTGACCTTGGGCTGCAATTTTTGACAAATAATCTGTGTTGTCTTGTAAGTGTGATGGTAAATTACGTACATGTGGTCTTAAATGGAAGTCTAAAAATTCAGAAATTCTTTCAGGTGGATGACCACTAGCAGACACAATAGTGTAACACCCCAGTTGTTATGCCTAACATTACTACCGAATACCTGATCCAGTGTAACTCAATGGATAAGGCCAAACACCTGTTAATAGAACTGCCAATCATAGGTTAACATCCGCCCGGCGAATTACCTAACTGGATAGTAAAGGTTAGATTGCTGTAGCATTATGATGATTCGTTCTGTAACTCTGAACACGAGATATAAAAGTGCATGTTACTCTGTCAGAGAGCAGTCTTAGTAAGTTCTGGAGTTGAGAGCTCTTAGAGAGTTCTTAGTTCTTAGTTTAGTATGTGGGGTTAGGAGCGGCGGTTAGTAGGGTTAAGAGAGTTAGCGGGATGCTGGGGAAGTTAGGATTGTTGAACTATGCAGACTTAAGGGCTGGGCTTAATTAACCACTATACGTTTACGCGAGTTATGGAATTATATTAACATGTAGAAACTTAGTACTATACGATCACGCATTATTTGTAGATTTATATTAAATATTAGAAACTCAGTTTGTCTTGTGATGCTTTAATCACTACCTCCGTACATGGTGTTACATGTCGGTTTTATGGCGCCGTGACTTAGGATCCAAATTTTATTTTTAAATTAGTACTTGTGATTGTCGTGGTACACAATGTGGACTTTTTAGACACATGTGATTCATAACAGGAGAGGAATAATTCACGTGGAGTTACAATTGTGGTGAGTAGCTTGCTTGTTTTATTGCCACACTAAACGATGGCTGAATAGGTAGAATTATTAAATATGTTTCGAAATATGGGGGACCAAATTGGGGGGTTGACTACTACAGTGGGTGCGTAAGGGATAGCCAGGGTTGTAAAATCTTTTGAGGGGGACGGTAAACAATTTAAAGAATGGATAAAAAGTGTTGGAAAATATTCTGAACTTGTAGGAATGACTGACTAATCCATTAAATCAGTGGCCTACCAGGCAAGTAACGGCCCTGTTAGTGATTTTTAAAGCGTAACTTGGATGCAACTCCCAATCATACCTCGGATCAAATCAAACCAGAATTGAAGTTACGGTTTGCTGAGGTTATTGACCCGTAACATGCACTTTTGCTTCTAAAGAAAGTAAAACAAAACGAAAGGGAGATAATCCAGGTATATGCAGAGCGTTTGATTGCGTTGGGGGAGAACGCATGTGTCGGTCAACAACAAATTGCTGACAGGCAATTAATTGGTTATTTTATTAATGGACTATTGAATAACTACATGAAAATGAAGGTTATGCGAGATAACCTTCAAACGCTCCAAGCGGCGGTAACATGCGCCACTAATGAACAAAATATTAGAAAACGGTTTAATTAAACGGGGGGGGGGGGGGGGGGGGGGGGTAGGGTGGAGGGGGGGGGGGGGTCAGAATCATGTACATGTAAAATGTTGGAACTGCGGTGGAGCTAGACATTTTGCGCAAGAAAGTAATTCATGAAAGGTAAAGAAAAAGAAGCTGGCCGAATCGGTCAAACGAGAGAGCTCCTCACATGTAGAAGCCCGTGGGAGGAGTAAATTTATAAGCATACCAAAATATAATATTTCAATTGCTGGTAATCCTAATTCTTGTCTGTTATAAATTCAGAAACAAAATCTCAGAGCTCTTATTGATTCTGGTGCTGAAGTGTCCTTGATGCATCGCAAAGTTTATGATAGTTTAAACATTAAACCAAAACTTAGGAATAAGAAAGCTTGTCTACAGTCAGTGATTGGTGGATCTATTACACTTGATGGCTGTGCAGATATAATATTTGAAATTGGAGGAACAAAAATGAGTCACACATTTTTTATAGTCCGTGACCGAAGGCTAATTCTAGGCAAAGATTGGCTAATGAAAGATGGGGTTCGGTTATATTATGATCTTGGATGTATTAGAGTAAATCAGAAATATGTACTTTTACAAGAGGATATTCATATTTCATCTATAGCACGTTTAAGTAATAAAACAAAACTAGCACCTCAAACAAGCGTTGTGTGTAAATGTAAAATACGCTACAGTCCCGATATCCCGCAAGCTGGCATTTATTAAGTTTCGCCAACAGAAACTGGTTTTAACAATTATGAACCAGGTGTAATGATAGCGAATTCTGTATCAAGGTTACATGAAAATAGAACCAACCTTTCATTGTTGTTAACAATACAAATAAAACATATACGTTGAATAAAAGGTTGCCCATTAGCAAAAATAGATAAAATTGAGGTAGGAAACATCTCTTTTGTAGAAAAATCAAACGCCGATTTAGATAAAAACATTGAACATTTTAATACAGTTGATGCACCTGATTGTCATAAACCACAGTTGATCAAGTTATTACAATCAAATTCTGATCTTTTTGCACGAAATGATTCGGACTTGAGTCACACTGATACTGTCAAAATGAAAATTGATACTGGGGACAATAAACCAATTATGTTAAGACCATATCGAAATCAACTCAATCATAAACACATTATTGATGCTGCTCTTGATGAAATGTTAGATGCAAAAATTATTAGTAGATCAACATCTCCCTGGAGTTTTCCAGTTGTAATTGTAGATAAGAAAGATGGTTCAAACGATTTTGTGTGGATTTTAGGGCTCTTAACAAAATAACAAAACAAAATTCTTACCCACTGCCTTTAATTAATGATATTCTGGCTTTGTTAGGTCAAGCTAAATATTTTACCTCCCTGGATTTAAAAAGTGGTTATTGGCAAGTGTTAATGAGTGATAGTGACAAGGAAAAGAATGCGTTTGCATGTCATAAAGGTCTATTTCAGTTTAACGTTATGCCATTCGGATTGACCTATGCGCCAGCGATATTTCAAGAATTAATGTCAACAGGACGATATTCTTATTTTCTCTTCAACTTTCGAAGCTAATTTAGCCCACATTCAGAAAGTATTTGATAGACTGAGAATCCATAATTTAAAACTTAAACTTAAAAAGTGTGATTTCCTAAAAGAAGAGACTAATTATCTAGGGTTTGCTATAAACAAATATGAAGTTAAACCTGACCCAAAGAAAGTAGAAGTCATTAAATCACTGCCCGCACCAACATGTGTGAGAGAAGTACGTAGTTTTATTGGGATGTGTAGTTATTATCGCAGATTTATTCCTAAATTTTCAGACGTCGCTAACCCAATAATTGCGCTTACAAAAAAGTATGTTAAATTCAAATGGGATCCGAAATGTCAGAGTGTCTTTGATTTTATCAAAGATAAATTGTCAATTATACCTACACTAGGTTACCCTGACCCAAATAAATATGTGTTGTATACTGACGCCAGCGATAAATGTGTGGGTGCTTGTCTCGCACAACCAGTTACCGGCCCTTCTACTGAAATTCCTGGGATTCGGAACGAAAAACCAATTTATTATCTTTCCCATAAATTAAGCGATACACAAACTCGATGGTCTACAATTGTTAAAGAGGCGTTTGCCATTCATTATGCGTTAAATAAATTGGATGTGTATCTTCATAATGCCGAATTTGTGATATGCACTGATCATAAACCCCTGAAATACATTTTATAATCACCAATGCAAAACAAACAAATTCAGCTCTGGGCACTTCATATTGCCGGCTATAACTGCAAGGTCGAACTCATTGCAGGTACTGACAATTCATGTGCTGATTTATTGTCACGTATGCCATTAGGAGCTATGCCTAACGATGATGCACCCTATGAACCAGATACCCTAGATTAAGCTTTCCAAGTGAACGCGTTGAACTCAAATCGATTTACTCCCAAGGAATATGCTAGGTGTCATGTTGACCTTGATGGTAATGCTGTCAAACCTATCTTCGATACGGCTATTGACATGGCTACAGAACAGGAAAAAAGACGACCTGTTAATGGAATTGAAAATTGGTCTCCAAAATGGTAAATTGTCAGCAGCAATTGCGAATCGTCATTTAATATCTGACAATATTTTGTATTACATTTCCAATGCCGATTCTGATCCAGTACTACGTTTGTATATACCAAGTCACTTGCTAAGTGAGGTGGTAAGACAATACCATGATGAAAACGGCCACATGGCGGTTGACAAGAGGTATGATTCAATCAAACTAAAGTACTTTTGGCCCAACCTTTATTAAGAACTACATACGTATCTTGCAAGTTGCGTCGCGTGTCAGACGAGAATCTTCTAAATTCTCCCCTTTCTTCCTGCTTTATAACCGTAATGTCGTCCTTCCACTTGACACTATTCTTCAGCCACGCTGAAAATATGCTGGTGAAGATATGAATAAAATTGCGCTAGGGCAGCAGCACAAATCCTTTCTTTTAGTTCATAACTATCTCCGGAAATCTAAGAAACGACAGGCTAAGTACGCAAATAATGGGTACACAGGAAATAAAGTTCGAAATAGGCATAACCTGTGACTTATATAATTAAGAATCAGCTTGATGGTACTACCACTAAAGTACATGCTGAGCACATACGTTTGGCTCATGTCGATGAGTGGCAGCTACCAAAAGAAAAAGTTGGGCGTGTGCTTCGTCCTACTAATTATGTGGTAACGCCAATTAGTGAGTCTAGTTCTGATTCACCTGTCTCTGACAGTGATGACGACGTGCCTTTGGCTAAGATTGCCAAGCGTTATCGTAAAGTACGTCCCGATTCCGCTAATGAGGATGATACTCCACTAATGGAACTCCAAATGAGGTTACGTGCTAGAGAGGAGGATGATAAATATGTCATGTCAGATCACAGTTCTGACACATCATCCTCCACATCTGTTTGTTTGTGTTCACAAGCTGGTAACGCCTTATCATCTTCTGATAATAAGGGAGGGATAGCAGATGTGTCGGATATGTCCGTGGACGAAATGTCGGACGAAAAGTTTTTTGCGCCAAACAAAACAAACTAAATGGCCAAAAAAATCTAAAACGCCTCCAATTAGAAAACAGACAAGAAATGGGAGTATTAAAAACTTGTTGAGAGCTTCAAAACTAAAGTTATTAAGAAATGTTTTATTGTTATATATGATAGAGAGTTGCTTTAGGTTTCAAAACTAAAGTAGTTTTGTAGTTATGTAAAACATAATGTTTTACTGTTATATACAATAGAAGGGTTGCTTAAGGCTTCAAAACCAAATTTTTTTTTTTGTTGTATTTGTAAAACAAGAAATGTTTTACTGTTATATCAATAAATTAAGGGTTGCTTTAAGGCTTCAAAACTAAATTGTTGTTAGATACAAATTGTTGCATGTTATTTTCATGTATTAATGGTACTATGTGTACGTTTATTACGGTACCCACATTACGGTACTAGCTATGATGAGTCGGGTACCCACGTTTACGGTACTAGGTGTTAGAATTTAATGACTGTTGTGCTGTATGTTTCAGACAAAGTCAGGGGTAATATGAAAGTATGTTCGCTTAATCGCACAACTGTTTGGCTTAAGTTGTCATTGGTTGTATTATTATTCTGGCAAAAATGATTGGCTTCATTTATTGTTGACCCAAGACCATTTAATGTGTTTTCGACAAAAATTACAGAATGCTGTGATTATATGCAAGCGTGATAGTAGGATATTAATTTTAAACAAATCTTACAAGATGAGTGGTTTTATCTAGAACACAGACACACTAACAAAATGTCTAACCGATTAACACCATCTATTATTTTACCGAGTAAAAAACAAAATATAACAAGACAGGTTATGAATTGATATAAAATCCCACCTTTCCGCTAATTAGAGATACGAAAACAGATGCATGGCTTTTTAAGCAAAAAAAACTCAAAGAGTAACGCCTTAATCGACGGACATAAAACAATACTTGTTATCACAATACCTGTGTTACGCTTAGACAGCAGTTTTTGTAATATTTTAACCTATTCAGACTGCAAACTTACTGCCACTGACTGAGGTCGACCTGGGTTGCCATGTTTATGAAAGTTTGGAAGAATATAAAAAACGACCAGGTTTTGGGTTGGTGATAGTAAGATAATCTTGTTTTTTTTCATTAATGTAACCATTTTCGTACAAAGTATCCAGTTTTATTTACCCTTTTTGCGTAATCCATAGTTGGATCAGTATTGAGTTTTTTTTTTATAGTAAACTGGATTATTAAGTTGACGTTCAGCCTCGGAAATGTACTGATTTTTATCCATTACAACTACAGCTGATCCTTTGTCAGCTGGTTTGATTACTATTTCTATATTGTTTTTAAGTGTTGTTATAACTTTACGTTCTAATTTTGTAAGGTTATCGAAGTGTGAGTACTTCTGCTGGTGAGAGGATATGTCTGCTTCAACTGAATTAATAAAGATTTCAAGATCTTGGGATTGTTTTGGTGGTTGTCAGGTACTTTTTTGTTTGAATTGTTCATATTTATCATTAGCAAGTTCATCAGGAGAAGGAACTGGATCAGAAATTGTTGATAGTGTTTTTGAAACAGATATATGAGAAATATTTGAAACAGGGTCAATTTGTACTTGAGAATTATCATATAAGGGTTCTTTCTTATTGAAATGTGATTTCAATCTAAGTTGTCTACTGAACTGCTTGGTGTCATTAATTAAATTGCCACGATCAACTGATACTGGTTTTGGACAAAATTTGAGTCCTTTAGACAAAAGTGACCGTCGATTTCTCTTCTTTTTTAATTTTGGTGTTATTAACGTTTGTAAGTTCAGTCATATTGACTATTCCAATTTCATTTTCCGTTTTTTATCTAGAATGGATGATTCCTTTGTGACTAATGTGGAGATATAGTTTTGCAATGTTTCTTGGAAATCTGAATTAAGGTTTAAATTTTTATTTTCTAACTTTTGAATTTCGGAGTTGATTGGTGTGTATATTTATTACATAATTACTGCATAAGACTGAAAGAGGTTTCCGCTTAAATCACATTCCAAGTTTTATTGAATCGGGTAGACGGTGAACCATATGCATTGTTTGTTAAATTTACACGCAAACATGTAGGAATAGTTTTGTGATTAAGACAAGTTTGTAAAAATGAAATATGATGGTTAGTTGTGACAAGTGCAAGAGATTTATTTTTGAACTGTCTAACTAATGAAGATTTAAGATTCATGGTAAATGACGAAAGGATTTTGGATCAATGATACAAGGTGTAAAGTCGCAATACCTGTATTATACAAAGGAGAATAGAAATACACCAATATATTTATTATATGCGACACTTGCATACCTTTGTCACTCTAAGTGCAGGGGAGAGCACTGTATTTTACAATGTATATAATTTCGCTGTAAAACCTTGATGTTGAGATATGTTGTGAGGTAACTCTAATGGTTGTTTTATCACTAAAAACAATACTAGAAAAAAGTGGGGTTTTATAAACACACCTTGGACATTTATTTCTATATATATATTTCAAACTTTATTAATGCATTTTTATGCAACTCTTATACACTTCTTATATCAAATCTTTTAAACTATTTTACTTATCTTTATTTCCACAGTTACATGTGGTTCTGTAATATGTTTAAACTCATTTTTTAACAATTTCTATAATAAGGGTATTTCTTCGGAACCCGTCTATGATTTCTGACATGCAATAAATAAATATTTATAACTTTTGACCTTGGCCTGTATTGCATCAGTTTTATGCCGACGCGTGGTTGAAATTGATTTTCGCAAACATACCTAGCTTTTGTAAAGGTGAGAATCACTTTTTTCAGTTCTGTATTATAAAATGACTTTCTTACTTGTATTGGAAGCATTTGTTTTATTTCCATTCCATTTAATATCCACATGAATACTGTTTGTAAATATTGACATTTGTGCAGGAAGTTGAAATACGCGTGTGCGATATTCGTAATTCTCGGAAATGATCGAATTCAGGTTGTGATCGAAAACAGGTTACGGCACCATACTTATTGAGTCGTCCAATAGTTGTGCATCGGTGCTACACTACACTAATTATGTACAAATAGGAATGTAGAAATATAGTATATGTATTATGATATTCGTATGACGAGGCGTGAATTTAGTATATTACATGTAATGGTATAATCTGAATGTGGTTAATTTTATTTTATTTTAATTAATGAAATGAGTCAATTTCAAGTCTCCTGTTGATTAAATCTTTATTTTGCACTTAAAATCATAAAAAACGTACACATAAAATCGCACAAAAAACAAACCAGTAATAATCGAATAAATACAATACATAATGTAGCTTTCAAATGCTTTATATACAAAAACACACGCAAATACGCACACATACATGCAGGTCCACACAGTGACAATGTAGGTAGATAATGTAACTTTCACAACAAAGTTAGCCAAACGCACTTACTGTAAAGTATAATCACGTGATATTTATTGTCGTCTGCGCTGAACTAGAACTCTGATAAATAACTAAATGTCAGTGTTACTATAACCACATTATGTTTATTTGTTTTCATTGAACAAACGTCGAAACTCGTGTGTTTATAAGTTGCTGTGATACGAAGCAGTGGTTTCTGCTTCTTCGACACTAGTTTAAGAAGCTCCAAGCTCCGACAACAACTGCTCAATTTCAGACATGAGTTCGTCTCTATCGGTCTCGAATTTTTGTTCCGCTTTGCGAATACCTTCCTCTGTCGTATCGTGCTTCCTGTCTTGTACAGAGAACGGGCTTCCTACATCGTCACCAGTGCTATCTGTATATGACACTGGTAGGCTAGGTAGTAAACACGACCGTGAGTACTCGTTTGAATCATATTCATCTTGCCGGCTGACATAACGTAAAGGCGGCAATGAACTCGTCCGCCAGTGTTTTTTTCTGATTGGTTGTCGACCAATGTAGCGTTTCACCGCCGTTTCTGTAAGCAGCTCCAACTCAGAACTCATTGTGTCCAGTTCCAGTTTCATTAAGTCTGCATCTCGATTGAGGCGCTCTATTTCTAAATCCTTCTCTTCCAGTGTTCGGTTTTTGTCTCTTAACTGATGAAACACGGTAAGAAACTTCATGTGGTCTTCGACAGCATGTAAATTGCTGTTGTCAACAACTGCTTTAAAGGAAAATATTACTAGAATTAAGTTGGTATATATCATAAATTATTATTGTCGATTCTTATTGATATTCAATTGTTATCAAATGCATGTAAATAATTTTAAAAAATAACATATTTTTTATTTTTGTTTTCTTTCATCAGTTTCAGCAACATCTGCAATAGCAATAATTCAAGTATGCCGTCGCCGTTTGTCATGTTCTGTATATAGATGTACGATAAAGGCGTTTGGTGTGTTCTGTATATGGATGTATGATAAAGGCGTTTCTTGTGTTCTGTATATCGATGTACGATAAAGGCGTTTGTCATGTTCTGTATATGGATGTACGATAACGGCGTTTGGTGTGTTCTGTATATGGATGTATGATAAAGGCGTTTCTTGTGTTCTGTA
Organism: Panopea generosa; assembly: GCA_029582155.1. Classification (NCBI taxonomy): domain Eukaryota; kingdom Metazoa; phylum Mollusca; class Bivalvia; order Adapedonta; family Hiatellidae; genus Panopea; species Panopea generosa. Next base: position 56,318,557 of record CM055897.1, read on the forward strand.
TATGGATGTACGATAAAGGCGTTTATTGTGTTCTGTATATGGATGTATGATAAAGGCGTTTGGTGTATTCTGTACATAGATGTACGATAAAGGCGTTTAGTGTGTTCTGTACATGGATGTACGATAAAGGCGTTTGGTGTGTTCTGTACATGGATGTACGATAAAGGTGTTTGGTGTGTTCTGCATATGGATGTACGATAAAGGCGTTTGGTGTGTTCTGCATATGGATGTACGATAAAGGCGTTTGGTGTGTTCTGTATATGGATGTACGATAAAGGCGTTTGGTGTGTTCTGTATATGGATGTACGATAAAGGCGTTTGGTGTGTTCTGTATATGGATGTACGATAAAGGCGTTTGGTGTGTTCTGTATATGGATGTATGATAAAGGTGTTTCTCGTGTTCTGTATATGGATGTACGATAAAGGCGTTTCTTGTGTTCTGTATATGGATGTATGATCAAGGCGTTTGGTGTGTTCTGTATATGGATGTACGATAAAGGCGTTTCTCGTGTTCTGTATATGGATGTACGATAAAGCCGTTTGTCATGTACTGTATATGGATGTACGATAAAGGCGTTTGGTGTGTTCTGTATATGGATGTATGATAAAGGCGTTTCTTGTGTTCTGTATATGGATGTACGATAAAGGCGTTTCTTGTGTTCTGTATATGGATGTACGATAAAGGCGTTTGGTGTGTTCTGTATATGGATGTACGATAAAGGCGTTTCTCGTGTTCTGTAAATGGATGTACGATAAAGCAGTTTGTCATGTTCTGAATATGGATGTACGATAAAGGCGTTTGGTGTGTTCTGTATATGGATGTATGATAAAGGCGTTTCTTGTGTTCTGTATTTGGATGTACGATCAAGGCGTTTGGTGTGTTCTGTATATGGATGTACGATAAAGGCGTTTGGTGTGTTCTGTAAATAGATGTACGATAAAGGCGTTTCTCGTGTTCTGTATATGGATGTACGATAAAGGCGTTTGTCATGTTCTGAATATGGATGTACGATAAATGCGTTTGGTGTGTTCTGTATATGGATGTATGATAAAGGCGTTTCTTGTGTTCTGTATATGGATGTACGATCAAGGCGTTTCTTGTGTTCTGTATATGGATGTACGATCAAGCTGTTTGTCATGTTCTGTATATGGATGTACGATAAAGGCGTTTGGTGTGTTCTGTATATGGATGTATGATAAAGGCGTTTCTTGTGTTCTTTATATGGATGTACGATAAAGGCGTTTCTTGTGTTCTGTATATGGATGTACGATAAAGGCGTTTCTTGTGTTCTGTATATGGATGTATGATAAAGGCGTTTCTTGTGTTCTGTATATGGATGTACGATCAAGGCGTTTGGTGTGTTCTGTATATGGATGTACGATAAAGACGTTTCCCGTGTTCTGTATATGGATGTACGATAAAGCCGTCAGTCATGTTCTGTATATGGATGTACGATAAAGGCGTTTGGTGTTCTGTATATGGATGTATGATAAAGGCGTTTCTTGTGTTCTGTATATCGATGTATGATAAAGCCGTTTGTCATGTTCTGTATATGGATGTACGATAAAGGCGTTTGGTGTGTTCCGTATATGGATGTATGATAAAGGCGTTTCTTGTGTTCTGTATATGGATGTACGATAAAGGCGTTTCTTGTGTTCTGTATATGGATGTACGATAAAGGCGTTTGGTGTGTTCTGTATATGGATGTACGATAAAGGCATTTGGTGTGTTCTGTATATGGATGTACGATTAAGGCGTTTTGTTTGTTCTGTATATGGATGTACGATAAAGGCGTTTCTTGTGTTCTGTATATGGATGTACGATAAAGGCGTTTCTTGTGTTCTGTGTATGGATGTACGATAAAGGCGTTTGGTTTGTTCTGTATATGGATGTACGATAAAGGTGTTTGGTGTGTTCTGCATATGGATGTACGATAAAGGCGTTTGGTGTGTTCTGCATATGGATGTACGATAAAGGCGTTTGGTGTGTTCTGTATATGGATGTACGATAAAGGCGTTTGGTGTGTTCTGTATATGGATGTACGATAAAGGCGTTTGGTGTGTTCTGTATATGGATGTACGATAAAGGCGTTTGGTGTGTTCTGTATATGGATGTATGATAAAGGTGTTTCTCGTGTTCTGTATATGGATGTACGATAAAGGCGTTTCTTGTGTTCTGTATATGGATGTATGATCAAGGCGTTTGGTGTGTTCTGTATATGGATGTACGATAAAGGCGTTTCTCGTGTTCTGTATATGGATGTACGATAAAGCCGTTTGTCATGTACTGTATATGGATGTACGATAAAGGCGTTTGGTGTGTTCTGTATATGGATGTATGATAAAGGCGTTTCTTGTGTTCTGTATATGGATGTACGATAAAGGCGTTTCTTGTGTTCTGTATATGGATGTACGATAAAGGCGTTTGGTGTGTTCTGTATATGGATGTACGATAAAGGCGTTTCTCGTGTTCTGTAAATGGATGTACGATAAAGCAGTTTGTCATGTTCTGAATATGGATGTACGATAAAGGCGTTTGGTGTGTTCTGTATATGGATGTATGATAAAGGCGTTTCTTGTGTTCTGTATTTGGATGTACGATCAAGGCGTTTGGTGTGTTCTGTATATGGATGTACGATAAAGGCGTTTGGTGTGTTCTGTAAATAGATGTACGATAAAGGCGTTTCTCGTGTTCTGTATATGGATGTACGATAAAGGCGTTTGTCATGTTCTGAATATGGATGTACGATAAATGCGTTTGGTGTGTTCTGTATATGGATGTATGATAAAGGCGTTTCTTGTGTTCTGTATATGGATGTACGATCAAGGCGTTTCTTGTGTTCTGTATATGGATGTACGATCAAGCTGTTTGTCATGTTCTGTATATGGATGTACGATAAAGGCGTTTGGTGTGTTCTGTATATGGATGTATGATAAAGGCGTTTCTTGTGTTCTTTATATGGATGTACGATAAAGGCGTTTCTTGTGTTCTGTATATGGATGTACGATAAAGGCGTTTCTTGTGTTCTGTATATGGATGTATGATAAAGGCGTTTCTTGTGTTCTGTATATGGATGTACGATCAAGGCGTTTGGTGTGTTCTGTATATGGATGTACGATAAAGACGTTTCCCGTGTTCTGTATATGGATGTACGATAAAGCCGTCAGTCATGTTCTGTATATGGATGTACGATAAAGGCGTTTGGTGTTCTGTATATGGATGTATGATAAAGGCGTTTCTTGTGTTCTGTATATCGATGTATGATAAAGCCGTTTGTCATGTTCTGTATATGGATGTACGATAAAGGCGTTTGGTGTGTTCCGTATATGGATGTATGATAAAGGCGTTTCTTGTGTTCTGTATATGGATGTACGATAAAGGCGTTTCTTGTGTTCTGTATATGGATGTACGATAAAGGCGTTTGGTGTGTTCTGTATATGGATGTACGATAAAGGCATTTGGTGTGTTCTGTATATGGATGTACGATTAAGGCGTTTTGTTTGTTCTGTATATGGATGTACGATAAAGGCGTTTCTTGTGTTCTGTATATGGATGTACGATAAAGGCGTTTCTTGTGTTCTGTGTATGGATGTACGATAAAGGCGTTTGGTTTGTTCTGTATATGGATGTACGATAAAGGCGTTTGGTTTGTACTGTATATGGATGTACGATAAAGGTGTTTGGTGTGTTTTGTATATGGATGTACGATAAAGGCGTTTGGTGTGTTCTGTATATGGATGTACGATAAAGGCGTTTGGTGTGTTCTGTATATGGATGTATGATAAAGGCGTTTCTCGTGTTCTGTATATGGATGTACGATAAAGGTGTTTCTCGTGTTCTGTATATGGATGTATGATAAAGGCGTTTGGTGTGTTCTGTATATGGATGTACGATAAAAGCGTTTATCGTGTTCTGTATATGGATGTACGATAAGCTGTTTGTCATGTTCTGTATATGGATTTACGATAAAGGCGTTTGGTGTGTTCTGTATATGGATGTATGATAAAGGCGTTTCTTGTGTTCTGTATATGGATGTACGATAAAGGCGTTTCTTGTGTTCTGTATATGGATGTAAGATAAAGGCGTTTCTTGTGTTCTGTATATGGGTGTACGATAAAGGCGTTTGGTGTGTTCTGTATATGGATGTACGATAAAGGCGTTTCTCGTGTTCTGTATATGGATGTACGATAAAGCCGTTAGTCATGTTCTGTATATGGATGTACGATAAAGGCGTTTGGTGTGTTCTGTATATTGATGTATGATAAAGGCGTTTCTTGTGTTCTGTATATGGATGTACGATAAAGGCGTTTGGTGTGTTCTGTATATGGATGTACGATAAAGGCATTTGGTGTGTTCTGTATATGGATGTACGATAAATGTGTTTCTCGTGTTCTGTATATGGATGTACGATAAAGGCGTTTAGTGTGTTCTGTATATGGATGTACGATAAAGGCGTTTCTTGTGTTCTGTATATGGATGTACGATAAAGGCGTTTCTTGTGTTCTGTATATGGATGTACGATAAAGGCGTTTCTCGTGTTCTGTATATGGATGTACGATAAAGGCGTTTAGTGTGTTCTGTATATGGATGTATGATAAAGGCGTTTAGTGTGTTCTGTATATGGATGTACGATAAAGGCGTTTCTTGTGTTCTCTATATGGATGTACGATAAAGGCGTTTCTTGTGTTCTGTATATGGATGTACGATAAAGGCGTTTAGTGTGTTCTGTATATAGATGTATGATTAAGGCGTTTCTTGTGTTCTGTATATGGATGTACGATAAAGGCGTTTCTTGTGTTCTGTATATGGATGTACGATAAAGCTGTTTGTCATGTTCTGTATATGGATGTACGATAAAGGCGTTTGGTGTGCTTGTATATGGATGTATGATAAAGGCGTATCTTGTGTTCTGTATATGGATGTACGATAAAGGCGTTTCTTGTGTTCTGTATATGGATGTACGATAAAGGCGTTTCTTGTGTTCTGTATATGGATGTACGATAAAGGCGTTTAGTGTGTTCTGTATATGGATGTACGATAAAGGCGTTTCTCGTGTTCTGTATATGGATGTACGATAAAGCCGTTAGTCATGTTCTGTATATGGATGTACGATAAAGGCGTTTGGTGTGTTCTGTATATGGATGTATGATAAAGGCGTTTCTTGTGTTCTGTATATGGATGTAAGATAGAGTCGTTTCTTGTGTTCTGTATATGGATGTACGATAAAGGCGTTTAGTGTGTTCTGTATATGGATGTACGATAAAGGCGTTTCTTGTGTTATGTATATGGATGTACGATAAAGGCGTTTAGTGTGTTCTGTATATGGATGTACGATAAAGGCGTTTATTGTGTCTGTATATGGATGTATGATAAAGGCGTTTGATGTGTTCTGTATATGGATGTACGATAAAGGCGTTTCTCGTGTTCTGTATATGGATGTACGATAAAACCGTTTGTCATGTTCTGTATATGGATGTACGATAAATGCGTTTGGTGTGTTCCGTATATGGATGTACGATAAAGGCGTTTCTTGTGTTCTGTATATGGATATACGATAAAGGTGTTTCTTGTGTTCTGTATATGGATGTACGATAAAGGCGTTTGGTGTTTTCTGTATATGGATGTACGATAAAGGTGTTTCTTGTGTTCTGTATATGGATGTACGATAAAGGCGTTTAGTGTGTTCTGTATATGGATGTACGATAAAGGCTTTTCTTGTGTTCTGTATATGGATGTACGATAAAGGCGTTTCTTGTGTTCTGTATATGGATGTACGATAAAGGCGTTTCTCGTGTTCTGTATATGGATGTACAATAAAGGCGTTTAGTGTGTTCTGTATATGGATGTACGATTAAGGCGTTTAGTGTGTTCTGTATATGGATGTACGATAAAGGCGTTTCTTGTGTTCTGTATATGGATGTACGATAAAGGCGTTTCTTGTGTTCTGTATATGGATGTACGATAAAGGCATTTGGTGTGTTCTGTATATGGATGTACGATAAAGGCGTTTCTTGTCTTCTGTATATGGATGTACGATAAAGGCGTTTCTTGTGTTCTGTATATGGATGTATGATAAAGGCGTTTGATGTGTTCTGTATATGGATGTACGATAAAGACTTTTCTCGTGTTCTGTATATGTATGTACGATAAAGCCGTTTGTCATGTTCTTTATATGGATGTACGATAAAGGCGTTTGGTGTGTTCCGTATATGGATGTATGATAAAGGCGTTTCTTGTGTTCTGTATATGGATATACGATAAAGGCGTTTCTTGTGTTCTGTATATGGATGTACGATAAAGGCGTTTCTCGTGTTCTGTATATGGATGAACGATAAAGGCGTTTCTCTTGTTCTGTATATTGATGTACGATAAAGGCGTTTAGTGTGTTCTGTATATGGATGTTCGATAAAGGCGTTTCTTGTGTTCTGTATATGGATGTACGATAAAGGCGTTTCTTGTGTTCTGTACATGGATGTACGATAAAGGCATTTGATGTGTTCTGTACATGGATGTATGATAAAGACGTTTCTTGTGTTCTGTATATGGATGTACAATAAAGGCGTTTGGTGTGTTCTGTATATGGATGTACGATAAAGGCGTTTGGTTTGTTCTGTATATTGATGTACGATAAAGGCGTTTGGTTTGTTCTGTATATTGATGTACGATAAAGGCGTTTGGTTTGTTCTGTATATGGATGTACGATAAAGGCGTTTGGTTTGTTCTGTATATGGATGTACGATAAAGGCGTTTGGTTTGTTCTGTATATGGATGTACAATAAAGGCGTTTGGTGTGTTCTGTATATGGATGTACGATAAAGGCGTTTGGTTTGTTCTGTATATTGATGTACGATAAAGGCGTTTGGTTTGTTCTGTATATTGATGTACGATAAAGGCGTTTGGTTTGTTCTGTATATTGATGTACGATAAAGGCGTTTGGTGTGTTCTGTATATGGATGTACGATAAAGGCGTTTGGTTTGTTCTGTATATTGATGTACGATAAAGGCGTTTGGTTTGTTCTGTATATGGATGTACGATAAAGGCGTTTGGTTTGTTCTGTATATGGATGTACGATAAAGGCGTTTCTTGTGTTCTGTATATGGATGTATGATAAAGGCGTTTCTCTTGTTCTGTATATGGATGTACGATAAAGGCGTTTCTTGTGTTCTGTTTATGGATATACGATATAGCCGTTTGTCATGTTCTGTATATGGATGTACGATAAAGGCGTCTGGTGTGTTCTGTATATGGATGAATGATAAAGGCGTTTGGTGTGTTCTGTATATGGATGTACGATAAAGGCGTTTCTCGTGTTCTGTATATGGATGTACGATAAAGGCGTTTAGTGTGTTCTGTATATGGATGTACGATAAAGGTGTTTTTTGTGTTCTCTATATGGATGTACGATAAAGGCGTTTTTTGTGTTCTGTATATGGATGTACGATAAAGGCGTTTGGTGTGTTCTGTATATGGATGTATGATAAAGGCGTTTGACAGGTTCTGTATCTGGATGTACGATAATGGCGTTTGGCATATTCCGTATTTGGATGTAATATACAGGCGCTTGTAATTTTCTGTATATGGATGTATGATAAAGGCGTTTGTCGTGCTCTGTATATAGATGTATGATAGAGGCGTTTAACATGCTCTGTATCTGGATGTATGATAAAGGTGTTTGGTACGCTCTGTATATGGATGTATTATAAAGGCGCTTGGCTTTCTCTGTATCTGGATGTATGATAAATGCGTTTGGTACGCTCTGTATATGGATGTATGATAAAGGCGTTTGGTTTGTTCTGTATATAGATGTATGATAAATGCGTTTGGTACGCTCTGTATATGGATGTTTGATAAAGGCGTTTGGCCTGCTCTGTATATGGATGTATGATAAAGGCGCTTGACATGTTCTGCATATGGATGTATGATAAAGGCGTTTGGTTTGTTCTGTATATAGATGTATGATAAATGCGTTTGGTACGCTCTGTATATGGATGTTTGATAAAGGCGTTTGGCCTGCTCTGTATATGGATGTATGATAAAGGCGCTTGACATGTTCTGCATATGGATGTATGATAAAGGCGTTTGGTGTGTTCTGTATATGGATGTATGATAAAGGCGTTTGAAATGATCTGTATATACGTGTTCTGTATATAGATGTATGATATAGGTGTTTGGCCTGCTCTGTATATGGATGCATGATATAGGTGTTTGGGCTGCTCTGTATATGGATGTATGATATAGGTGTTTGGCCTGCTCTGTATATAGATGTATGATATAGGCGTATGGCCTGCTCTGTATATAGATGTATGATATAGGTGTTTTGCCTGCTTTGTATATGGATGTATGATAAAGGCGTTTGACATGTTCTGTATATGGATGTATGATAAAGGCGCTTGACATGTTCTGCATATGGATGTATGATAAAGGCGTTTGGTGTGTTCTGTATATGGATGTATGATAAAGGCGTTTGAAATGATCTGTATATACGTGTTCTGTATATAGATGTATGATATAGGTGTTTGGCCTGCTCTGTATATGGATGCATGATATAGGTGTTTGGGCTGCTCTGTATATGGATGTATGATATAGGTGTTTGGCCTGCTCTGTATATAGATGTATGATATAGGCGTATGGCCTGCTCTGTATATAGATGTATGATATAGGTGTTTTGCCTGCTTTGTATATGGATGTATGATAAAGGCGTTTGACATGTTCTGTATATGGATGTATGATAAAGGCGTTTGGTATGTTCTGTATATGGATGTACGATAAAGGCGTTTGACAAGTTCTGTATATGGATGTATGATAAATGCGTTTGGCATGTTCTGTATATGGATGTATGATAAGGCGTTTGGTATTTGACTGTATCTGGATGTATGATAGAGGTGTTTGGTATGTTCTGTATATGGATGTACGATAAAGGCGTTTGAAATGTTTTGTATATGGATGTATGATAAAGGCGTTTGGTATGTTCTGTATATGGATGTATGATAAAGGCGTTTGGTGTGTTCTGTATATGGATGTATGATAAAGGCGTTTGGTATGTTCTGTATATGGATGTATGATAAAGATATTTGACATGTTCTGTATATGGATTTATGATAAAGGCGTTTCTTGTGTTCTGTATATGGATGTATGATAAAGGCGTTTGGTATGTTCTGTATATGGATGTACGATAAAGGCGTTTGGTATGTTCTGTATATGGATGTACGATAAAGGCGTTTGGTATGTTCTGTATATGGATGTATGATAAAGGCGTTTGGCATGTTCTGTATATGGATGTATGATAAAGGCGTTTGGAATGTTCTGTATATGGATGTACGATAAAGGCGTTTGACATGTTATGTATATGGATGTATGATAAATGCGTTTGGCATGTTCTGTATATGGATGTATGATAAAGGCGTTTGGAATTTGAATGTATCTGGATGTATGATAAAGGCGTTTGACATGTTCTGTATATGGATGTATGATAAAGGCGTTTGGTGTGTTCTGTATATGGATGTACGATAAAGGAGTTTGGTGTGTTCTGTATATGGATGTATGATAAAGGCGTTTGGCATGTTCTGCATATGGATGTACGATAAAGGCGTTTGGCATGTTCTGTATATGGATGTATGATAAAGGTGTTTGGTTTGTTCTGTATACAGATGTATGATTAATGCGTTTGGCATGTTCTGTATATGGATGTATGATAAATGCGTTTGGCATGTTCTGTATATGGATGTATGATAAAGGCGTTTGGTATTTGACTGTATCTGGATGTATGATAAAGGCGTTTGACATGTTCTGTATGTGGATGTATGATAAAGGCGTTTGGCATGTTCTGCATATGTATGTATGATAAAGGCGTTTGGTATGTTCTGTATATGGATGTATGATAAGGCGTTTGGTATTTTCTGTATCTGGATGTATGATAATGGCGTGAAATGCAAATACCGATAAAGCCCGTCAATTTTAATGTTTTAATCTGTGTTAAGTTTAAACTTTTTTTTACTTCGATTGTGAAACAAGTTATTACAATTTAGACGAATCACGCTCGAAGTCCTCCTATGCGGAAAAGTTGAAAAGGACACCACACATATTCGTGGCGGAGGATCGAACCCACGACCGTCCGATCATAGTGCCGATGTTCTACCATTGGACCACGACCTCCAAATATTTCAATTGATGTAAATGTATTTTTAATATATTTTATATTGTTTAATGTTCGTAAACAATGTGCTTATGACTATATGATATGCTTACACAGCAGTTTGAAGTTAGTTTGAAATTCAGATACTGTCTTAAATAATATACTAGAATGACATGATAGGATAACTATTACTAAATCACGGTTGTATCTCTTACCGCTTAAGTTATACGTTTTTCCGTCAATGTTCAGTGCATCTATCCCACTTATAACCAGTTCTGGAATACCCTCAGCTGTCATTTTGACTAGTAAGTCCATGTAGCATTTCGGCAGCATCAGTGTTATGATTACACTCAGTCCAGGCTCGATGCCGACGATGTACACCAAATGTGCCGGAACGAACAGTAGTGCCGACATCTTAGAACGAATGTTTTCTAAATCGGTGCGCTTCAGACGCGTAAAATCCTTTCCTTCAACGTGGCATTTAGCTAGTCCGTAATTCGACGCTGAAACATGAGTATATTACACTATCTTAGTAAACTTTTACGAAGGTTAAAAACATATTGCATTGATATGTAGGATATATGTTTACTAAATACCTAGACTTTACTATATGTGTTAAACGTCCAAAACGGGAGATCTCGGACCACATCTACGGTCTCTACTAGTGTTGAAATGTTCATAGCTGGAGAACTAGGCTATATCTACAGTCTCTACTATTGTTAAAAGGTCCATAGTGGGAGGTATATGCTATATCTATAGTCTCTACTGGTGTTAAAAGGTCTATAGGGGGAGGTATATGCTATATCTACTGTTTCTACTGGTGTTAAAAGGTCCATAGGGGGAGATATATGCTATATTTTCAGTCTCTACTGGTGTTAAAATGTTCATAGCTGGAGAACTAGGCTATATCTACAGTCTCTACTGGTGTTAAAAGGTCCATAGGGGGAGGTATATGCTATATCTATAGTCTCTACTGGTGTTAAAAGGTCTATAGGGGGAGGTATATGCTATATCTACTGTCTCTACTGGTGTTAAAAGGTCCATAGGGGGAGATATATGCTATATTTTCAGTCTCAATTGGTGTTAAAATGTTCATAGCTGGAGATCTAGGCTATATCTACAGTCTCTACTGGTGTTAAAAGGTCCATAGGGGGAGGTATATGCTATATCTACAGTCTCTACTGGTATTAAAAGGTTCATAGGGGGAGATATATGCTATATCTACGGTCGCTACTGGTGTTAAAAGGTTCATAGGGGGAGATATATGCTATATCTACGGTCGCTACTGGTGTTAAAAGGTCCATAGGGGGAGGTATATGCTATATCTACAGTCTCTACTGGTATTAAAAGGTTCATAGGGGGAGATATATGCTATATCTACGGTCGCTTCTGGTGTTAAAAGGTTCATAGGGGGAGATATATGCTATATCTACGGTCGCTACTGGTGTTAAAAGGTTCATAGGGGGAGATATATGCTATAACTACATTCGCTACTGGTGTTAAAAGGTCTATAGGGGGAGATATATGATACATGTGCAGTCTCTACTGGTGTTTAAAGGTCTATAAGGGGAGATATATGCTATATCTACAGTCGCTAATGGTGTTAAACGGTCCATAGGGGGAGATATATGGTATATCTGCAGTCTCTTCTGGTGTAAAAAGGTTCATTGGGGGAGATATATGCTATATCTACAGTCTCTACTGGTTTTACAATGTAAAAGGTCCATATGGGGGAGGTATATGCTATATCTACAGTCGCTACTGGTGTTAAAAGGTCCATAGGGGGAGGTATATGCTATATCTACATTCGCTACTGGTGTTAAAAGGTCCATAGGGGGAGGTATATGCTATATCTACAGTCGCTACTGGTGTTAAAAGGTCCATAGGGGGAGGTATATGCTATATCTACAGTCGCTACTGGTGTTAAAAGGTCCATAGGGGGAGGTATATGCTATATCTACATTCGCTACTGGTGTTAAAAGGTCCATAGGGGGAGGTATATGCTATATCTACAGTCGCTACTGGTGTTAAAAGGTCCATAGGGGGAGGTATATGCTATATCTACATTCGCTACTGGTGTTAAAAGGTCCATAGGGGGAGGTATATGCTATATCTACAGTCGCTACTGGTGTTAAAAGGTCCATAGGGAGAGGTATATGCTATATCTACATTCGCTACTGGTGTTAAAAAGACTATAGGGGGAGATATATGGTATATATGGAGTCTCTACTGGTGTTAAAAGGTCCATAGGGGGAGATATATACTATATCTACAGTCACTAATGGTGTTTAAAGGTCCATAGGGGGAGATATATGATACATCTGCAGTCTCTACTGGTGTTTAAAGGTCTATAAGGGGAGATATATGCTATATCTATAGTCGCTAATGGTGTTAAAAGGTCTATAGGGGGAGATATATGATACATCTGCAGTCTCTACTGGTGTTTAAAGGTCTATAAGGGGAGATATATGCTATATCTACAGTCGCTTATGGTGTTAAAAGGTCCATAGGGGGATTTATATGCTATATCTACAGTCTCTACTGGTGTTAAAAGGTTCATAGGGGAGGGGGGCATTTGCTATATCTACAGTTGGTACTGGTGTTAAACGGTTGATATCGGGAGATATATGCTATATCTACATTCGCTACTGGTGTTAAAAGGTTCATAGGGGGAGATATATGCTATACCTACTGTCTCTACTGGTGTTAAAAGGTTCATAGGGGGAGGTATATGCTATATCTTCAGTCTCTACTGGTGTTAAAAGGTCCATAGTGGGAGGTATATGCAATATCTACAGTCTCTACTGGTGTTAAAAGGTTCATAGGGGGAGGTATATGCTATATCTACAGTCTCTACTGGTATTAAAAGGTTCATAGGGGGAGATATATGTTATATCTACAGACTCTATTGGTGTTAAAAGGTCCATAGGGGGAGATATATGATATATCTACAGTCGCCACTGGTATTAAAAAGTTCATAGCGAAAGATTAATGACGATATCTACAGTCTCTACTGATGTTAACAGGTCCATAGGGGGAGATATATGCTATATCTACAGTCCCTACTTGTGATCTAGGACCATGTCTTCAATCTCTTCTGGTACTGAAAGGTTCATCGCGGGAGATCTAGGACCATAGTTTCAATCTCTACTGGTATTAAAAGGTCCATAGGGGGAGATATATGTTATATCTACAGACTCTATTGGTGTTAAAAGGTCCATAGGGGGAGATATATGATATATCTACAGTCGCCACTGGTATTAAAAAGTTCATAGCGAAAGATTAACGACGATATCTACAGTCTCTACTGATGTTAACAGGTCCATAGGGGGAGGTATATGCTATATCTACATTCGCTACTGGTGTTAAAAGGTCCATAGGGGGAGGTATATGCTATATCTACAGTCGCTACTGGTGTTAAAAGGTCCATAGGGGGAGGTATATGCTATATCTACAGTCGCTACTGGTGTTAAAAGGTCCATAGGGGGAGGTATATGCTATATCTACATTCGCTACTGGTGTTAAAAGGTCCATAGGGGGAGGTATATGCTATATCTACAGTCGCTACTGGTGTTAAAAGGTCCATAGGGGGAGGTATATGCTATATCTACATTCGCTACTGGTGTTAAAAGGTCCATAGGGGGAGGTATATGCTATATCTACAGTCGCTACTGGTGTTAAAAGGTCCATAGGGAGAGGTATATGCTATATCTACATTCGCTACTGGTGTTAAAAAGACTATAGGGGGAGATATATGGTATATATGGAGTCTCTACTGGTGTTAAAAGGTCCATAGGGGGAGATATATACTATATCTACAGTCACTAATGGTGTTTAAAGGTCCATAGGGGGAGATATATGATACATCTGCAGTCTCTACTGGTGTTTAAAGGTCTATAAGGGGAGATATATGCTATATCTATAGTCGCTAATGGTGTTAAAAGGTCTATAGGGGGAGATATATGATACATCTGCAGTCTCTACTGGTGTTTAAAGGTCTATAAGGGGAGATATATGCTATATCTACAGTCGCTTATGGTGTTAAAAGGTCCATAGGGGGATTTATATGCTATATCTACAGTCTCTACTGGTGTTAAAAGGTTCATAGGGGAGGGGGGCATTTGCTATATCTACAGTTGGTACTGGTGTTAAACGGTTGATATCGGGAGATATATGCTATATCTACATTCGCTACTGGTGTTAAAAGGTTCATAGGGGGAGATATATGCTATACCTACTGTCTCTACTGGTGTTAAAAGGTTCATAGGGGGAGGTATATGCTATATCTTCAGTCTCTACTGGTGTTAAAAGGTCCATAGTGGGAGGTATATGCAATATCTACAGTCTCTACTGGTGTTAAAAGGTTCATAGGGGGAGGTATATGCTATATCTACAGTCTCTACTGGTATTAAAAGGTTCATAGGGGGAGATATATGTTATATCTACAGACTCTATTGGTGTTAAAAGGTCCATAGGGGGAGATATATGATATATCTACAGTCGCCACTGGTATTAAAAAGTTCATAGCGAAAGATTAATGACGATATCTACAGTCTCTACTGATGTTAACAGGTCCATAGGGGGAGATATATGCTATATCTACAGTCCCTACTTGTGATCTAGGACCATGTCTTCAATCTCTTCTGGTACTGAAAGGTTCATCGCGGGAGATCTAGGACCATAGTTTCAATCTCTACTGGTATTAAAAGGTCCATAGGGGGAGATATATGTTATATCTACAGACTCTATTGGTGTTAAAAGGTCCATAGGGGGAGATATATGATATATCTACAGTCGCCACTGGTATTAAAAAGTTCATAGCGAAAGATTAACGACGATATCTACAGTCTCTACTGATGTTAACAGGTCCATAGGGGGAGATATATGCTATATCTACAGTCCCTACTTGTGATCTAGGACCACGTCTTCAATCTCTTCTGGTATTGAAAGGTTCACCGCGGGAGCTATAGGACTATAGTTTCAATCTCTACTGGTGTTGAAAGGTTCATAGCGGGAGATATAGGACCATATTTTCAATCTCTACTGGTGTTGAAAGGTTCTTAGCGGGAGATCTAGGACCATGTCTTCTATATCTACTGGTGTTGAAAGGTTCATAGCGGGAGATCTAGGACCATGTCTTCAATCTCAACTGATGTTGAACTGTCTATAATCGGAAATCTCTGACCATATCTACAGTATCTACTGGGTGTTGAACGGACAATAGCGGAAGGGCTAGGACCATAATTTTATATACAGTAGCTACTGATGAAAAACGTCATTAGCTTGACAGATTTACGGATGTTAAACGGTCGTTAAAGAGAAAGGTAGGACCGTTTACACAGTCTCTGCTGATGTTGAACTGTTCTCTATACTCTGAACTGACCATACCTACTGTCCATATTGGTGTTGGGACCATTTCTATAGTCTCTACTGATATTGAACGGTCCTTTACAGGGAGAGTCATTACCGTTTCCATTCTCTGCTGGTGTTGAACGGTCATCACTTAACGTGAGAGTTAGGACCGTTTCCACAGTTTCTGCTGATTTTGAACGACAGTCTTTCACCGGAAACTAAGGACCGCTTCTATTGTTTCTAGATACTGTATATATGTCCATAGAGGGAGAGTTAGGACCGTTTCTACAGTCTCAGGTAATATTGAACAGTCCATAGCGGGAGAGTTAGGTCCATTTCTACAGTCTCTAATGATATTGAACTGTCCATAGCCGGAGAGTTAGGACCGTTTCTACAGTCTCTGGTGATATTGAACGGTCCATAGCGGAAGAGTTAGGACTGTTTCTACAGTCTCTGCTGATATTGAACTGTCCATAGCGGGAGTGTTAGTACCGATTCTACAGTCTCTGGTGATATTGAACTGTCCATAGCGGGAGAGTTAGTACCGATTCTACAGTCTCTGCTAATATTGAACTGCCCATAGCCAGAGAGTTAGGACCGTTTCTACAGTCTCTGGTGATATTGAACGGTCCATAGCGGAAGAGTTAGGACTGTTTCTACAGTCTCTGCTGATATTGAACTGTCCATAGCGGGAGAGTTAGTACCGATTCTACAGTCTCTGGTGATATTGAACTGTCCATAGCGGGAGAGTTAGTACCGATTCTACAGTCTCTGCTGATATTGAACTGTCCATAGCCAGAGAGTTAGGACCGTTTCTACAGTCTCTGCTGATATTGAACTGTCCGTGGCGGGAGAGTTAGTACCGATTCTACAGTCTCTACTGATGTTGAACGGTCATTAGCCGGAGAGTTAGGACCGTTTCTACAGTCTCTGGTGATATTGAACGGTCCATAGCCGGAGAGTTAGGTCCGTTTCTACAGTCTCTGCTGATGTTGAACTGTCCATAGCTGAAGAGTTAGTACCGATTCTACAGTGTCTGGTGATATTGAACGGTCCATAGCCGGAGAGTTAGGACCGTTTCTACAGTCTATGCTGATGTTGAACTGTCCATAGCCTGAGAGTTAGGTCCGTTTCTACAGTCTCTACTGATGTTGAACTGTCCATTACGGGAGAGTTAGTACCGATTCTACAGTCTCTGCTGATGTTGAACAGTCCATAGCGGGAGAGTAAGTACCGATTCTACATTCTCTACTGATGTTGAACTGTCCATAGCGGGAGAGTAAGTACCGATTCTACAGTCTCTACTGATGTTGAACTGTCCATAGCGGGAGAGTAAGTACAGATTCTACAGTCTCTACTGATATTGAACTGTCCACAGCGGGAGAGATAGGACCGTTTCTACAGTCTCTGGTGATATTGAACGACAGTCTTTCACCGGAAACTAAGGACCGCTTCTATTGTTTCTAGATACTGTATATATGTCCATAGAGGGAGAGTTAGGACCGTTTCTACAGTCTCAGGTAATATTGAACAGTCCATAGCGGGAGAGTTAGGTCCATTTCTACAGTCTCTAATGATATTGAACTGTCCATAGCCGGAGAGTTAGGACCGTTTCTACAGTCTCTGGTGATATTGAACGGTCCATAGCGGAAGAGTTAGGACTGTTTCTACAGTCTCTGCTAATATTGAACTGTCCATAGCGGGAGAGTTAGTACCGATTCTACAGTCTCTGGTGATATTGAACTGTCTATAGCGGGAGAGTTAGTACCGATTCTACAGTCTCTGCTGATATTGAACTGTCCATAGCCAGAGAGTTAGGACCGTTTCTACAGTCTCTGCTGATATTGAACTGTCCGTGGCGGGAGAGTTAGTACTGATTCTACAGTCTCTACTGATATTGAACGGTCATTAGCCGGAGAGTTAGGACCGTTTCTACAGTCTCTGGTGATATTGAACGGTCCATAGCCGGAGAGTTAGGTCCGTTTCTACAGTCTCTGCTGATGTTGAACTGTCCATAGCTGGAGAGTTAGTACCGATTCTACAGTTTCTGGTGATATTGAACGGCCATTAGCCGGAGAGTTAGGACCGTTTCTACAGTCTCTGGTGATATTGAACTGTCCATAGCCGGAGAGTTAGGACCGTTTCTACAGTCTATGCTGATGTTGAACTGTCCATAGCCTGAGAGTTAGGTCCGTTTCTACAGTCTCTACTGATGTTGAACTGTCCATTACGGGAGAGTTAGTACCGATTCTAGTCTCTGCTGATGTTGAACAGTCCATAGCGGGAGAGTAAGTACCGATTCTACATTCTCTACTGATGTTGAACTGTCCATAGCGGGAGAGTAAGTACCGATTCTACAGTCTCTACTGATGTTGAACTGTCCATAGCGGGAGAGTAAGTACCGATTCTACAGTCTCTACTGATATTGAACTGTCCACAGCGGGAGAGATAGGACCGTTTCTACAGTCTCTGCTGATATTGACCTGTCCGTGGCGGGAGAGTTAGTACCGATTCTACAGTCTCTACTGATGTTGAACGGTCATTAGCCGGAGAGTTAGGACCGTTTCTACAGTCTCTGGTGATATTGAACAGTCCATAGCCGGAGAGTTAGGTCCGTTTCTACAGTCTCTGCTGATGTTGAACTGTCCATAGCTGAAGAGTTAGTACCGATTCTACAGTGTCTGGTGATATTGAACGGTCCATAGCCGGAGAGTTAGGACCGTTTCTACAGTCTATGCTGATGTTGAACTGTCCATAGCCTGAGAGTTAGGTCCGTTTCTACAGTCTCTACTGATGTTGAACTGTCCATTACGGGAGAGTTAGTACCGATTCTACAGTCTCTGCTGATGTTGAACAGTCCATAGCGGGAGAGTAAGTACCGATTCTACATTCTCTACTGATGTTGAACTGTCCATAGCGGGAGAGTAAGTACCGATTCTACATTCTCTACTGATGTTGAACTGTCCATAGCGGGAGAGTAAGTACCGATTCTACAGTCTCTACTGATGTTGAACTGTCCATAGCGGGAGAGTAAGTACCGATTCTACAGTCTCTACTGATATTGAACTGTCCACAGCGGGAGAGATAGGACCGTTTCTACAATCTCTGGTGATATTGAACGCTCCATAGCGGGAGAGTTAGGACCGTTTCTACAGTCTCTGGTGATATTGAACGCTCCATAGCGGGAGAGTTAGGACCGTTTCTACAGTCTCTGGCGATATTGAACGCACCATTGCGGGAGAGTTAGGACCGTTTCTAGAGTCTCTGGTGATGTTGAACTGTCCATAGCCGGAGAGTTAGGACCGTTTCTACAGTCTCTGGTGATGTTGAACTGTCCATAATAGGAGAGTTAGGACCGTTTCTACAGTCTCTACTGATGTTGAACGGTCCATAGCGGGAGAGTTAGGACCGATTCTACAGTATCTGGTAATGTTAAACTGTTCATAGCAGGAGAGTTAGGAACGTTTTTACAGTCTCTACTGATATTGAACTGTCCATAGCGGGAGAGTTATGACCGTTTCTACTGTCTCTGCTGATGTTGAACGGTCCATATCCGGAGAGTTAGGATCGTTTCTACAGTCTCTGGTGATATTGAACTGTCCATATCCGGAGAGTTAGGAACGTTTCTACAGTCTCTACTGATGTTGAACTGTCCATATCCGGAGAGTAAGGAACGTTTCTACAGTATCTACTGATGTTAAACTGTCCATAGCGGGAGAGTAAGGTTCGTTTATACAGTCTCTACTGATGTTGAACTGTCCATATCCGGAGAGTTAGGAACGTTTCTACAGTCTCTACTGATGTTGAACTGTCCAAAGCGGGAGAGTTAGGTCCGTTTCTACAGTCTCTACTGATGTTGAACTGTCCATAGCGGGAGAGTTATGACCGTTTCTACAGTCTCTACTGATGTTGAACTGTCCATAGCGGGAGAGTTATGACCGTTTCTACAGTCTCTACTAATGTTGAACTGTCCATATCCGGAGAGTGAGGAACGTTTCTACAGTCTCTACTGATGTTGAACTGTCCATAGCGGGAGAGTTATGACCGTTTCTACAGTCTCTACTGATGTTGAACTGTCCATAGCGGGAGAGTTAGGTCCGTTTCTACAGTCTCTACTGATGTTGAACTGTCCATATCCGGAGAGTTAGGAACGTTTCTACAGTCTCTACTGATATTGAACTGTCCATATCCGGAGAGTTAGGTCCGAACTACATTCTCTGCTGATGTTGAACGGTCTATAGCGGGAGAGTTAGAACCGTTTCTAAAATCTCTACTGATGTTGAACTGTCCATAGCGGGAGAGTTATGACTGTTTCTACAGACTCTGCTGATATTGAACTGTCCATAGCCGGAGTATTAGGATCGTTTCTACAGTCTCTACTGATGTTGAACTGTCCATAGCGGGAGAGTTAGGTCCGTTTCTACAATCTCTACTGATGTTGAACTGTCCATAGCGGGAGAGTTAGGTCCGTTTCTACAGTCTCTACTGATGTTGAACTGTCCATATCCGGAGAGTTAGGAACGTTTCTACAGTCTCTACTGATGTTGAACTGTCCATAGCGGGAGAGTTATGACCGTTTCTACAGACTCTACTGATGTTGAACTGTCCATATCCGGAGAGTTAGGAACGTTTCTACAGACTCTACTGATGTTGAACTGTCCATAGCGGGAGAGTTATGACCGTTTCTACAGACTCTTCTGATATTGAACTGTCCATAGCCGAAGTGTTAGGATCGTTTCTACAGTCTTTACTGATGTTGAACTGTCCATAACGGGAGAGTTAGGTCCGTTTCTACAGTCTCTGCTGATGTTGAAAAGCCCATAACGGGAGAGTTAGGACCTTTTCTTCAGTCTCTGGTGATGTTTAACGGTCCATAGCGGGAGAGTTATGACCGTTTCTACAGTCTCTGCTGATATTGAACTGTCCATAGCCGGAGAGTTAGGATCGTTTCTACAGTCTCTACTGATGTTGAACTGTCCATATCCGGAGAGTTAGGATCGTTTCTACAGTCTCTACTGATGTTGAACTGTCCATAGCCGGAGAGTTAGGATCGTTTCTACAGTCTCTGCTGATATTGAACTGTCCATATCCGGAGAGTTAGAACCGTTTCTACAGTCTCTACTGATGTTAAACTGTCCATATCCAGAGAGTTAGGTCCGTTTTTATAGTCTCTGCTGATATTGAACTGTCCATATCCGGAGAGTTAGGATCGTTTCTACAGTCTCTGCTGATATTGAACTGTCCATATCCGGAGAGTTAGGATCGTTTCTACAGTCTCTACTGATATTGAACTGTCCATATCCGGAGAGTTAGAACCGTTTCTACAGTCTCTACTGATGTTAAACTGTCCATATCCAGAGAGTTAGGTCCGTTATTACAGTCTCTGCTGATATTGAACTGTCCATATCCGGAGAGTTAGGATCGTTTCTACAGTCTCTGCTGATATTGAACTGTCCATAGCCGGAGAGTTCGGATCGTTTCTACAGTCTCTACTGATGTTGAACTGTCCATATCCGGAGAGTTAGGATCGTTTCTACAGTCTCTACTGATGTTGAACTGTCCATAGCGGGAGAGTTAGGACCGTTTCTACAGTCTCTACTGATGTTGAACTGTCCATAGCGGGAGAGTAAGGTCCGTTTCTACAGTCTCTGGTGATGTTGAACTGTCCATATCCGGAGAGTTAGGACCGTTTCTACAGTCTCTGCTGATATTGAACTGTCCATAGCCGGAGAGTTCGGATCGTTTCTACAGTCTCTACTGATGTTGAACTGTCCATATCCGAGAGTTAGGATCGTTTCTACAGTCTCTACTGATGTTGAACTGTCCATAGCGGGAGAGTTAGGAACGTTTCTACAGTCTCTACTGATGTTGAACTGTCCATAGCGGGAGAGTTAGGACCATTTCTACAGTCTCTACTGATGTTGAACTGTCCATAGCAGGAGAGTTAGGACCGTTTCTACAGTCTCTACTGATGTTGAACTGTCCATAGCGGGAGAGTTGTGACATTTTCTACAGTCTCTGCTGATATTGAACTGTCCACATCCGGAGACTTAGGTCCGTTTCTACAGTCTCTGCTGATGTTGAACTGTCCATAGCGGGAGAGTTAGGTCCGTTTCTACAGTCTTTGCTGATGTTGAACTGTCCATAGCCGGAGAGTTAGGATCGTTTCTACAGTCTCTACTGATGTTGAACTGTCCATAGCAGGAGAGTTAGGACCGTTTCTACAGTCTCTACTGATGTTGAACTGTCCATAGCGGGAGAGTTATGACCGTTTCTACAGTCTCTTCTGATGTTGAACTGTCCATAGCGGGAGAGTTAGGTCCGTTTCTACAGTCTCTGCTGATGTTGAACTGTCCATAGCCGGAGAGTTAGGATCGTTTCTACAGTCTCTACTGATATTGAACTGTCCATATCCGGAGAGTTAGGTCCGTTTCTACAGTCTCTACTGATGTTGAACTGTCCATAGCGGGAGAGTAAGGTCCGTTTCTACAGTCTCTGCTGATGTTGAACGGTCCATAGCCGGACAGTTAGGACCGTTTTTACAGTCTCTACTGATGTTTAACGGTCCATAGCGGGAGTGTTATGACCGTTTCTACAGTCTCTGGTGATGTTGAACTGTCCATAGCCGGAGAGTTAGGATCGTTTCTACAGTCTCTGCTGATGTTGAACGGTCCATAGCCGGACAGTTAGGATCGTTTCTACAGTCTCTGGTGATGTTTAACGGTCCATAGCCGGAGAGTAAGGATCGTTTCTACAGTCTCTGCTGATGTTGAACTTTCCATAGCCGTAGAGTTAGGATCGTTTCTACAGTCTCTGGTGATATTGAACGGTCCATAGCCGGAGAGTTAGGTCCGTTTCTACAGTCTCTGCTGATGTTGAACTGTCCATAGCTGAAGAGTTAGTACCGATTCTACAGTGTCTGGTGATATTGAACGGTCCATAGCCGGAGAGTTAGGACCGTTTCTACAGTCTATGCTGATGTTGAACTGTCCATAGCCTGAGAGTTAGGTCCGTTTCTACAGTCTCTACTGATGTTGAACTGTCCATTACGGGAGAGTTAGTACCGATTCTACAGTCTCTGCTGATGTTGAACAGTCCATAGCGGGAGAGTAAGTACCGATTCTACATTCTCTACTGATGTTGAACTGTCCATAGCGGGAGAGTAAGTACCGATTCTACAGTCTCTACTGATGTTGAACTGTCCATAGCGGGAGAGTAAGTACCGATTCTACAGTCTCTACTGATGTTGAACTGTCCATAGCGGGAGAGTAAGTACAGATTCTACAGTCTCTACTGATATTGAACTGTCCACAGCGGGAGAGATAGGACCGTTTCTACAGTCTCTGGTGATATTGAACGACAGTCTTTCACCGGAAACTAAGGACCGCTTCTATTGTTTCTAGATACTGTATATATGTCCATAGAGGGAGAGTTAGGACCGTTTCTACAGTCTCAGGTAATATTGAACGGTCCATAGCGGGAGAGTTAGGTCCATTTCTACAGTCTCTAATGATATTGAACTGTCCATAGCCGGAGAGTTAGGACCGTCTCTACAGTCTCTGGTGATATTGAACGGTCCATAGCGGAAGAGTTAGGACTGTTTATACAGTCTCTGCTAATATTGAACTGTCCATAGCGGGAGAGTTAGTACCGATTCTACAGTCTCTGGTGATATTGAACTGTCTATAGCGGGAGAGTTAGTACCGATTCTACAGTCTCTGCTGATATTGAACTGACCATAGCCAGAGAGTTAGGACCGTTTCTACAGTCTCTGCTGATATTGAACTGTCCGTGGCGGGAGAGTTAGTACTGATTCTACAGTCTCTACTGATGTTGAACGGTCATTAGCCGGAGAGTTAGGACCGTTTCTACAGTCTCTGGTGATATTGAACGGTCCATAGCCGGAGAGTTAGGTCCGTTTCTACAGTCTCTGCTGATGTTGAACTGTCCATAGCGGGAGAGTTAGTACCGATTCTACAGTTTCTGGTGATATTGAACGGCCATTAGCCGGAGAGTTAGGACCGTTCCTACAGTCTCTGGTGATGTTGAACTGTCCATAGCCTGAGAGTTAGGTCCGTTTCTACAGTCTCTACTGATGTTGAACTGTCCATTACGGGAGAGTTAGTACCGATTCTACAGTCTCTGCTGATGTTGAACAGTCCATAGCGGGAGAGTAAGTACCGATTCTACATTCTCTACTGATGTTGAACTGTCCATAGCGGGAGAGTAAGTACCGATTCTACAGTCTCTACTGATGTTGAACTGTCCATAGCGGGAGAGTAAGTACCGATTCTACAGTCTCTACTGATATTGAACTGTCCACAGCGGGAGAGATAGGACCGTTTCTACAATCTCTGGTGATATTGAACGCTCCATAGCGGGAGAGTTAGGACCGTTTCTACAGTCTCTGGTGATATTGAACGCTCCATAGCGGGAGAGTTAGGACCGTTTCTACAGTCTCTGGCGATATTGAACGCACCATTGCGGGAGAGTTAGGACCGTTTCTAGAGTCTCTGGTGATGTTGAACTGTCCATAGCCGGAGAGTTAGGACCGTTTCTACAGTCTCTGGTGATGTTGAACTGTCCATAATAGGAGAGTTAGGACCGTTTCTACAGTCTCTACTGATGTTGAACGGTCCATAGCGGGAGAGTTAGGACCGATTCTACAGTATCTGGTAATGTTAAACTGTTCATAGCAGGAGAGTTAGGAACGTTTTTACAGTCTCTACTGATGTTGAACTGTCCATAGCGGGAGAGTTATGACCGTTTCTACTGTCTCTGCTGATGTTGAACGGTCCATATCCGGAGAGTTAGGATCGTTTCTACAGTCTCTGGTGATATTGAACTGTCCATATCCGGAGAGTTAGGAACGTTTATACAGTCTCTACTGATGTTGAACTGTCCATATCCGGAGAGTAAGGAACGTTTCTACAGTATCTACTGATGTTAAACTGTCCATAGCGGGAGAGTAAGGTCCGTTTATACAGTCTCTACTGATGTTGAACTGTCCATATCCGGAGAGTTAGGAACGTTTCTACAGTCTCTACTGATGTTGAACTGTCCAAAGCGGGAGAGTTAGGTCCGTTTCTACAGTCTCTACTGATGTTGAACTGTCCATAGCGGGAGAGTTATGACCGTTTCTACAGTCTCTACTGATGTTGAACTGTCCATAGCGGGAGAGTTATGACCGTTTCTACAGTCTCTACTAATGTTGAACTGTCCATATCCGGAGAGTGAGGAACGTTTCTACAGTCTCTACTGATGTTGAACTGTCCATAGCGGGAGAGTTAGGTCCGTTTCTACAGTCTCTACTGATGTTGAACTGTCCATATCCGGAGAGTTAGGAACGTTTCTACAGTCTCTACTGATATTGAACTGTCCATATCCGGAGAGTTAGGTCCGAACTACATTCTCTGCTGATGTTGAACGGTCTATAGCGGGAGAGTTAGAACCGTTTCTAAAATCTCTACTGATGTTGAACTGTCCATAGCGGGAGAGTTATGACTGTTTCTACAGACTCTGCTGATATTGAACTGTCCATAGCCGGAGTATTAGGATCGTTTCTACAGTCTCTACTGATGTTGAACTGTCCATAGCGGGAGAGTTATGTCCGTTTCTACAGTCTCTGCTGATATTGAACTGTCCATAGCCGGAGAGTTAGGATCGTTTCTACAGTCTCTACTGATATTGAACTGTCCATAGCAGGAGAGTTAGGACCGTTTCTACAGTCTCTACTGATGTTGAACTGTCCATATCCGGAGAGTTAGGATCGTTTCTACAGTCTCTACTGATGTTGAACTGTCCATAGCCGGAGAGTTAGGACCGTTTCTACAGTCTCTACTGATGTTGAACTGTCCATAGCGGGAGAGTTAGGTCCGTTTCTACAGTCTTTGCTGATGTTGAACTGTCCATAGCGGGAGAGTTAGGATCGTTTCTACAGTCTCTACTGATGTTGAACTGTCCATAACAGGAGAGTTAGGACCGTTTCTACAGTCTCTACTGATGTTGAACTGTCCATAGTGGGAGAGTTGTGACATTTTCTACAGTCTCTGCTGATGTTGAAAAGTCCATAGCGGGAGAGTTAGGACCTTTTCTTCAGTCTCTGGTGATGTTTAACGGTCCATAGCGGGAGAGTTATGACCGTTTCTACAGTCTCTGCTGATATTGAACTGTCCATAGCCGGAGAGTTCGGATCGTTTCTACAGTCTCTACTGATGTTGAACTGTCCATATCCGGAGAGTTAGGATCGTTTCTACAGTCTCTACTGATGTTGAACTGTCCATAGCGGGAGAGTTAGGACCGTTTCTACAGTCTCTACTGATGTTGAACTGTCCATAGCGGGAGAGTTAGGATCGTTTCTACAGTCTCTACTGATGTTGAACTGTCCATAACAGGAGAGTTAGGACCGTTTCTACAGTCTCTACTGATGTTGAACTGTCCATAGCGGAAGAGTTGTGACATTTTCTACAGTCTCTGCTGATGTTGAAAAGTCCATAGCGGGAGAGTTAGGACCTTTTCTTCAGTCTCTGGTGATGTTTAACGGTCCATAGCGGGAGAGTTATGACCGTTTCTACAGTCTCTGCTGATATTGAACTGTCCATAGCCGGAGAGTTCGGATCGTTTCTACAGTCTCTACTGATGTTGAACTGTCCATATCCGGAGAGTTAGGATCGTTTCTACAGTCTCTACTGATGTTGAACTGTCCATAGCGGGAGAGTTAGGACCGTTTCTACAGTCTCTACTGATGTTGAACTGTCCATAGCGGGAGAGTTAGGATCGTTTCTACAGTCTCTACTGATGTTGAACTGTCCATAGCAGGAGAGTTAGGACCGTTTCTACAGTCTCTACTGATGTTGAACTGTCCATAGCGGGAGAGTTGTGACATTTTCTACAGTCTCTGCTGATATTGAACTGTCCACATCCGGAGACTTAGGTCCGTTTCTACAGTCTCTGCTGATGTTGAACTGTCCATAGCGGGAGAGTTAGGTCCGTTTCTACAGTCTTTGCTGATGTTGAACTGTCCATAGCCGGAGAGTTAGGATCGTTTCTACAGTCTCTACTGATGTTGAACTGTCCATAGCGGGAGAGTTAGGACCGTTTCTACAGTCTCTACTGATGTTGAACTGTCCATAGCGGGAGAGTTATGACCGTTTCTACAGTCTCTTCTGATGTTGAACTGTCCATAGCGGGAGAGTTAGGTCCGTTTCTACAGTCTCTGCTGATGTTGATCTGTCCATAGCCGTAGAGTTAGGATCGTTTCTACAGTCTCTACTGATATTGAACTGTCCATATCCGGAGAGTTAGGTCCGTTTCTACAATCTCTACTGATGTTGAACTGTCCATAGCGGGAGAGTAAGGTCCGTTTCTACAGTCTCTGCTGATGTTGAACGGTCCATAGCCGGACAGTTAGGACCGTTTTTACAGTCTCTACTGATGTTTAACGGTCCATAGCGGGAGTGTTATGACCGTTTCTACAGTCTCTGGTGATGTTGAACTGTCCATAGCCGGAGAGTTAGGATCGTTTCTACAGTCTCTGCTGATGTTGAACGGTCCATAGCCGGACAGTTAGGATCGTTTCTACAGTCTCTGGTGATGTTGAACTGTCCATAGCCGGACAGTTAGGACCGTTTTTACAGTCTCTACTGATGTTGAACTGTCCATAGCAGGAGAGTTAGGACCGTTTCTACAGTCTCTACTGATGTTGAACTGTCCATAGCGGGAGAGTTATGACCGTTTCTACAGTCTCTTCTGATGTTGAACTGTCCATAGCGGGAGAGTTAGGTCCGTTTCTACAGTCTCTGCTGATGTTGAACTGTCCATAGCCGTAGAGTTAGGATCGTTTCTACAGTCTCTACTGATATTGAACTGTCCATATCCGGAGAGTTAGGTCCGTTTCTACAATCTCTACTGATGTTGAACTGTCCATAGCGGGAGAGTAAGGTCCGTTTCTACAGTCTCTGCTGATGTTGAACGGTCCATAGCCGGACAGTTAGGACCGTTTTTACAGTCTCTACTGATGTTTAACGGTCCATAGCGGGAGTGTTATGACCGTTTCTACAGTCTCTGGTGATGTTGAACTGTCCATAGCCGGAGAGTTAGGATCGTTTCTACAGTCTCTGCTGATGTTGAACGGTCCATAGCCGGACAGTTAGGATCGTTTCTACAGTCTCTGGTGATGTTGAACTGTCCATAGCCGGACAGTTAGGACCGTTTTTACAGTCTCTACTGATGTTGAACGGTCCATAGCCGGACAGTTAGGACCGTTTTTACAGTCTCTACTGATGTTTAACGGTCCATAGCGGGAGTGTTATGACCGTTTCTACAGTCTCTGGTGATGTTGAACTGTCCATAGCCGGAGAGTTAGGATCGTTTCTACAGTCTCTGCTGATGTTGAACGGTCCATAGCCGGAGAGTAAGGATCGTTTCTACAGTCTCTGCTGATGTTGAACTGTCCATAGCCGGACAGTTAGGACCGTTTCTACAGTCTCTACTGATGTTTAACGGTCCATAGCCGGAGAGTAAGGACCGTTTCTATAGTCTCTTGTGATGTTGAACTGTCCATAACCGGAGAGTTAGGTCCGTTTCTACAGTCTCTGCTGATGTTGAACTGTCCATAGTCGGAGAGTTAGGACCTTTTCTACAGTCTCTGGTGATGTTTAATAGTCCATAGCCGGAGAGTAAGGTCCGTTTCTACAGTCTCTGGTGATGTT
This sequence comes from Panopea generosa, assembly GCA_029582155.1. Classification (NCBI taxonomy): domain Eukaryota; kingdom Metazoa; phylum Mollusca; class Bivalvia; order Adapedonta; family Hiatellidae; genus Panopea; species Panopea generosa. The sequence goes on from CM055897.1 coordinate 56,346,753, forward strand.
GAACGGTCCATAGCCGGAGAGTTAGGTCCGTTTCTACAGTCTCTGGTGATGTTTAATAGTCCATAGCCGGAGAGTGAGTAAGGACCGTTTCTACAGTCTCTGCTGATGTTGAACGGTCCATAGCCGGAGAGTTAGGACCGTTTCTACAGTCTCTGCTGATGTTGAACTGTCCATAGCGGGAGAGTTAGGACCGTTTCTACAGTCTCTGCTGATGTTGAACTGTCCATAGCGGGAGAGTTAGGACCGTTTCTACAGTCTCTGCTGATGTTGAACGGTCCATAGCCGGAGAGTAAGGTCCGTTTCTATAGTCTCTGCTGATGTTGAACTGTCCATAGCGGGAGAGTTAGGACCTTTTCTACATGCTCTGGTGATGTTTAACAGTCCATAGCCGGAGAGTTAGCACCTTTCTATAGTCTCTGCTGATGCTGAACTGTCCATAGCGGGAGAGTTAGGACCTTTTCTACAGTCTCTGGTGATGTTTAACGGTCCATAGCGGGAGAGTTATGACCGTTTCTACAGTCTCTGGTGATGTTTAATAGTCCATAGCCGGAGAGTGAGTAAGGACCGTTTCTACAGTCTCTGGTGATGTTGAACTGTCCATAGCCGGAGAGTAAGGTCCGTTTCTATAGTCTCTGCTGATGTTGAACTGTCCATAGCGGGAGAGTTAGGACCTTTTCTACATGCTCTGGTGATGTTTAACAGTCCATAGCCGGAGAGTTAGCACCTTTCTATAGTCTCTGCTGATGCTGAACTGTCCATAGCGGGAGAGTTAGGACCTTTTCTACAGTCTCTGGTGATGTTTAACGGTCCATAGCGGGAGAGTTAGGACCTTTTCTACAGTCTCTGGTGATGTTTAACGGTCCATAGCCGGAGAGTAAGGACCTTTTCTACAGTCTTTGGTGAATATGAACGGTCCATAACGTTAGAGTAAGGACCGTAACTACAGTCTCTGCTGATGTTGAACGGTCCATAGCCGGACAGTTAGGATCGTTTCTACAGTCTCTGGTGATGTTTAATAGTCCATAGCCGGAGAGTAAGGTCCGTTTCTACAGTCTCTGGTGATGTTGAACTGTCCATAGCCGGAGAGTTAGGTCCGTTTCTATAGTCTCTGCTGATGTTGAACTGTCCATAGCGGGAGAGTTAGGACCTTTTCTACATGATCTGGTGATGTTTAACAGTCCATAGCCGGAGAGTTAGCACCTTTTCTACAGTCTCTGCTGATGCTGAACTGTCCATAGCGGGAGAGTTAGGACCTTTTCTACAGTCTCTGGTGATGTTTAACGGTCCATAACGGGAGAGTTAGGACCTTTTCTACAGTCTCTGGTGATGTTTAACGGTCCATAGCCGGAGAGTAAGGACCTTTTCTACAGTCTTTGGTGAATATGAACGGTCCATAGCGTTAGAGTAAGGACCGTAACTACAGTCTCTGCTGATGTTGAACGGTCCATAGCTGGACAGTTAGGACCGTTTCTACAGTATTTGGTGATAATGAACGGTCCATAGCGTTAGAGTTAGGACCGTGTGATATTGAACTGTCCATAGCGGGATTGGTTTGACCTTTTATTCAGTCTCTATAGAACTTGAAATCAAAATGTGTTCATAATAACATAAAAGAAAAAAAAGTCATGTATATTTTCAAATACAATATACTGAAAACATGATGTCAGTTATTCAATAGAAGTTTTTTTAATAAAGAATAAAGCATGAACCAAAATCTTACGTATATTTTCCGGAGGCGGGTAGAAGTAAACTATTTGTAGATTGTGTTTGGCATATTGGACCGCCCTGTCATGAAGTGAGGGTTTGTTCAACTTCAGAATGATGGCTTGTACATGACAGAGATTGTCCCTGCTCACCAAACGATACTTCCGTAATAGGTTCAGGTACAACAGCGGCGAATCTATCTTTGCCGTGATGCATTCTCTTGCCACGCAGTCCATATCTGTAAATAAATCATATACGTGTTAATAAAATACATTTATCGATAAAGGAATTTTTATGTCATTATGTGCCATGTTGTATTCCAAATTAAACATTGTAATGTCTATTTCTACTTTTTTCCCAATTTAATCGTAATACATTATCTGTAAATACAAAACGCACATATTTAAAAAAAAAAATTTTATACACGATATTTGTGTATTTTATTGAAAGAAAAAATCAGGAATATGTTAATTTGTTGCTCTTTTTAGTGAATACCATTGTGTTTGATCACTAAATTGATATTTTCCAAAATATAAAAGTTTTATCATATTTCAAATGGATTCACTTCAATTTTGAAAATTTTCTTTCTAACCTTTTACTTCATGGAAAACATCAGTACATACTGTTAAAATACTTAATGAAATATAATTGATGGAAGCGCTATATCACCGTTTAAAACGGGCTCGCTTGTGATTTAAAGTCCAGCAATTTGACACACTTTGGTTCAATATGAAAGCCAAGTATAAAACGCGTGTCAGTAAGTTTAACGTTTATCAAAGGCGATAGAAAGTAAGTTATTTATCTAGATTTCAAAAAACATAAAAACCTTGAAGTTGTGTTTATGATAACTACAAACGATTTTACAGTCATTGATTTGAAATGTATATGATGCGTGAACATAAATATAATTGATAATAACATTGAAATGTGTCATTTCTAAAATCAATAAGAAAACCCAAATGTAAAATATCCGTTAAAGATAACTATGAAATAGCGATGTAGTCCGAGTGACACTAGGAAAATATGCGCTAATGCTTCAGGCGACCAACGAAGATTCTATTCGCACTTACCTCGAAACATGGTTTTTATCATACCGAGTTCTACAGCTGATATTGCGTTTGAGATGTCAATGATGAGGCTGTTGAAGTCTATATATGTAGGTGTATCTTCCATTGATTTTCGTTGAAGAACTGGTTTGTTCTTTATCACATTCCTAACAGTTACTTGTTGTTGTCCTTCTTCTTCTTTTTCTTCTTCTTCTTCTTCTTCTTCTTTTTCTTTGTCTTCATTGAGTTCAAAATTGGTTGGTTTGACGCAAACATCCATATAAGGAATATCCTTTTTCTGGTTTTGATAAATGTCGGCAATATCTAAACGTGGTATTGGGGACATTTCTCTAAACTTACTTCCAGTTTCAGTTTTCGTTGTATCTCTCGTGTTTTTCGGCATTTTTTCAGTTTTATATTTTACAGAGACTTGTGGTTGTCGTGACTGATGCGGATCAAGCACTAGCTCATCATCAGTTTCATTGCAGCTTTCATCATACTTGACTGTTGATGTTTTACCACTTCGAGCTTCTGACATATCAACCAAACTGTCGAATGCATTGTCGCCTAATGGACTCTTACCTCCAGAGTTTTCTTTCGTTTGCTTATTATTTGCAATATTCTGAACCTGGCCATAACTTAACTCATCCACTGCATGACCTTTTTCTGTGCATGAAGCTAAAAGTTCATCCAGTAGTTCACTACAAACATTTTTACTAGTACCAGATTCACTTTTTACAAGGACAGAGCTTACAATGAGCGTATCTTCATCAACTGCAGTAGTGGTACTGTCATCCTCGGACGTACATACTGATCGGGGCAGTGTGTCTGCAGCACTTCTTGCCAGGTGTGCGTGTTCAATTAGAAGTAGTTCGTCGGTAGATTTTGACTTTGATTTGATATTTTCCTGACCTGAATCAGAAGCTGCCTTTCCGGAGCTAGTATCAAGTCCTGCGAAACAAAACAACGACAAACAATTACTTAGATAAAACGCTCACATTTTTTAACAACAAATGCACACACTTTGCTTTAATTTATCTCTTTCTCTCATTTCGTCTTCCTCATTCCTCTAGAAATCCTCGTGATCTCCTAAAAATCAAATCAATCCAAAGCAATAAAATATCCATTTAATTTGGTTTTTTCCAGGGTGGAAAAAAGTAAAGAATTGAAAGAACGGTATACGAGATAACATTTTTATTAAAATTTAAAAAGGACGTTTTATCAAATTGGGGAAAAAACAAATATAAGATTTTATAAGGTTTTTAACCTTACATTCGCCTAATGTACAAGTGTGACCCATACCCAACTAGCAACCAAACAGACCCCTGCGCATTCACCACGCAATGTCAGCTTGACACATTAAGTCAGAGGAAGGAAAGGAAGGTTGTCACATGAGTAGGTACATGTAGTTCGCAATTGGTAGTTGGGGATTCGAATAACCAACTACCGACCAGCTGTCAGTTGGGGATTCGGATTCGTTATTATAATTACTTTGTGATTTACATATTTTACTCGTGTTAATATGTTTAAAAATATAATCAATAAAAAATGTATGTAAATTAATAAAAAATCCGAATCCTCAACTGGCAGCTAGTTGGTAGTTGGCAATTCGAGGCGAATCCCAACTGGACATTTTGAATGGCCGTCTGATGAGTATACTCGTTATATTGTGGAAACAACGCGGTTCTGGTGTCTTTAATATTATTATTCTAAGCTGTTTTTTTTATTGAATTGATATGTTAAAATAATAAAACAGCTATTTTAAAAAAAAATCCGAATCCCAAACTGGCAGCTGCTGGTAGTTGGTGATTCGCGGCGAATCCCTAACGGGAAATTTTGAATCGCCGTCTGGTGAGTATACTCGTTATATTGAAGAACCAACCCGACACTACTGTGTTATTTATTCTTATAAACTTACTTTTTATTGAATTGATTTGTTAAACAAATGAAACAGCTATTTAAAAAATAAATCCGAATCCCCAAATGGCAGCTGGTTGGTAGTTGGCGATTCGTGGCGAATCCCCAACTTGCCATTTTGAATCGCCGTCTAGTGAGTATACTCGTTATATTGTGGAAACAGCGCTGTTCCGGTGTCTTTATTATTATTTTAAGCTGTTTTTCTATTGAACTGTTTTTTTTCGTGAACAAATATCAATTTGAAAAAAAATCCGAATCGCCAACTGGCCATTTTGAATTATCGTCTGGTGAGTATATTCGTTTTATTAGAGAAGCAAACCACAATCGGTGATATTTATTTTCATCAACCTGTTTTCTTTATTGAATTGATATGTTAAAATGATAAAACAACGATTTAAAAAAAATCCAAATCCCGAACTGGCAGCTGGTCGGTAGTTGGTTATTCGAATCCCCAACTACCAAATGCGAACTACCTACTAACTTTACAGTCATGGTTGTGGCACCACGACACAAATATTAGCTTATTTCTATAACTTCAGTTCTTGTAGTAATTGTTAAAAGAAATAGAGTAAAAAAAACGTTTTGTGAGTGGCAGAGGTGTGAAAAGTCGTGTTTATTTTTGCTCTGTGAAATTGAAACTTTTCTTATGGATATAAATTATGGATTTTTAAAAACTTTATATGGACATGAAGATAAGTAAATACTCTTCAATCTGATGTTATCATATAAGATTTGTCTTTGTGAAATAAGAAATATTTATGAATTTAGATATTTCCTTTGTTCTCGATTAAAATATCGAGCATAAAAAGTGTTCACGCTTTATTGTGAAATATTATTAATTTATTATTGAAATAGTCCCACATGAAATCAAAATGTTCTTTTCGACGTTTCCACAGATAAGCAGTGTTAATGTTTTTAGAGAGCCAGGATGCAGAAATTGATTCTGCAGCAGAATGTGACAACAATGAATTCTGGAAGCTAATAAATAATCGTCGAAACAAAAAGTCATATGCCTCGGGTTTCGAAATGAATTTTAATGGTACTATCCTAAAAGAGCCGAAACTAATTAACACGGGTTGGAAAAACTATTTTAGTGAGCTTTACTCACCTAGTCAAGACGCATCATTCAATCCAACTTACAAATCGGAAGTGGAATGCGAACTTACTAAGCTAAAAGAAAATTTATCTCATAAATATGGTAGACAACATATTATTAACGAGAAAATGACTTTAAATGCATTGAGTAACTGTAAAAAACTTAAAGCCTGCGGGAACGATAAAGTATTTTACGAAAATATCATACATGGCGGTGTTTTACTGCAGCAGGTGATAATCAAACTGTTTAACTGTATGCTTGGTTTTTCACATACGCCCGCAGAAATGAAAAAAGGCATAACTATAACACTATTTAAAGGCGGAAAAAAAAGAGAAAAATGACCCAAATAGCTGTAGAGCCATCTCATTGTGTTCATGCATACTAAAACTTTATGAAAAAATCCTAATTCAGCTGATTGAAAAGGATGGAAAATTGAACTTTAATCCCTCGCAAGGAGGTTTTCAGAAAAATGTCAACTGTCTCATGACATCATATATGTTACGTGAATGCATAAACTATGCAGATGAAAACAATTCACAAATCTACACCTATTTCTTAGACGCAAAACAAGCGTTCGATCGGGCATAGATTTCCCTGTTGCTACTTAAATTATTTAAAACTGGCATCGATATTTCACTATTCTAGTCGATAGCATCATTTTTCGTAGAATGCTCTAGTTGTGTAAAATCACAAGGCCATACATCGGACTGGTTCACCATAGTACAAGGAACCCGCCAGGGCCAGTGTCTAATCCCTACCTCTGTCTCGTATTCATTAATCACCTGATGTACGAAATTGAAAAAAGTGAATATTGTTTTAAGATATATGATAAACATTGTGGATGACCAACTTCAGCAGATGACATGGTAGTTATTTCAAACGTCAAACACAAACTAGACAGCCTCCTCAACTTGTGTTATAAGAATTCACAAAACGAACACTATATATACAATGCGAGTAAATGTAAAGTCGCTGTTTTTATTGAAAAGGTGCCCACACAACGCAAATGGAAACTAGGCAATGCTGAATTTGCAGAAACGGAAAGCTATCTACATCTGGGGGTACCATGCCACAAATCCCTACCATTAAATGAAAACATAAAAGAAAGTTGTACTAAATTAAGAAAAACATTCTTCAGTATTGCTGACTGTGGAATCTATAGAAATAGAGTACACGCCCTAACATCAAAGCGTATATATGATTTGGTTGTTCTTCCCAAAGCGCTATATAGGAGTGAACTGTGGAATGATCAGTTATATCCCCTGGAACGGGCTCATCGACGGTGCGTTAAGCGTGTTCAAAATATACCGACAGGATCAAGAACAGATATTGCCTTAAGCTGTCTAGGTATTTACCCTATTAAACATATTATAGCCAAAAGAAAATTACTATTATTTGGGCAATTGTGTCGGCTTAACTCAAAATTTAGAATTAAACAAGTATTTTCCCGTAGACTTACATCATACTTTTCCATACCCCTAAAAAAGGAAGGATTCATGCCTGATATATATAGATTATTAGGTCGGTACGGCTTAACCAAGTATCTAACAGACTATTCAAAAACTGGAGAATTCCTTTCTCAAAGTATATGGAAAAAATCGATAAAAATCGCAATCCATAAAACGGTAAAGTTTGATTGGAGAGACATACTCTTATGATCTACCTTAAGCCAATTTTTGCTTGTTCATTCAAAATGCGAACCATGTACTCTGTGGAAATTTAGTCAAGAATTTAAAATATGCAAAATACAATGCTCTTCAGCATTCATACTGTTCTCTAAATTATTTTCTATAAAATATGAAGAAATATGTAAAACTTGTAACATAGCAACTGAAAATATTGCACTTCATATAATTTTGTTTTGCAATTATAAAGACTATATACGGTCTAAGATATTAGTTAACCTGTTACGATTGTTGGGCCCGGAAAATTATGCATAACTGTGTGCTTATACACCGGAATTACAACTACTCGAAATGTTAAGTGGTTTTGTCTCCTTTAACATAGATGATAAAACTAGGGTGAAATGCTTCAAAACTTTCTTGTAGACGGTCCACAATATTATGACATAATATGTATTAAATTTCCTTGGATACAAGAAGATATAGAATGAAAATGAAATCATGTAAACATAAACTGTTGCAAGCGTGCTGTAATAACATATTCATTATTTGATATATATCTATATAATAATTGCATATTTGTTTGTACACATATATGTATATTTGTATATGTATGTATATGTATGTATATATATATGTATGTGCATGTGTGTGTGTGTGTGTGTGTGTGTGTGTGTGTGTGTGTGTGTGTGTGTCTGTCTGTCTGTGTGTCTGTCTGTCTGTCTGTCTGTCTGTCTGTCTATGTGTGTGTGTGTGCGTGCGTGCGTGCGTGCGTGCGTGCGTGCGTGCGTGCGTGCGTGCGTGCGTGCGTGCGTGCGTGCGTGCGTGCGTGTCTGTCTGTCTGTCTGTCTGTCTGTCTGTCTGTCTGTCTGTCTGTCTGTCTGCGATTATGTGTCCGTGCGAACGAGAGACTTATGAGCTCATCTTAGTTGTCTTGATGTTTCGTTTCGATTAAGGCTGTCTAATATGATGTACTCAGTATTTATTATCAATGTGAATTTTAATAAACAATAAGACATGTAAATATTGTTTTCTAACAATATATAACTATGACTATTATTCTTATCATATATGTAAGTCAAATATGTTGGTGTTGTTGTCATTAATGTAAATAGCTATCGTACAAACATTACTTACCTGCTTCATTTTTCATATGGTCCTTAATTAGTTCTATATATGAAATCTACATGTTGAAATGTAAATACTGATTGTTAAACAATATTGATATTGTAACTACATGTATTTATAAATCTTTTCAAATAATTCCCATTATATCATATTTGCATAATATGTATTATCTCTTCATATATGGAGGAAATAAAGATTATATACTCACCAGACATGTTTTCAATCCGACAATTAAGAAATGAAATAATACAACGGTGGAGATAACACATTTAAAAGGAATATTAGTAAAATGTACTTCTGCAAACAAATAATATAGGTTTTGGAAAAATGCCAAAATAGCAGCTATTGAAAAGTTCGTTAATTTCTTTGTAGTAATTATATGTTTTGTGCTACCCAACCGTGCATGAATGTTAACAATGCTTTGTGTTCAATACATGTAATACAATATGTAGCAGTAATGTCTGAAAAGACAAAAACTTGCACTGATATATTCAATATAAATAACAATATTGTTTTATTTTTCATTTCTCTCTGCAAGAAATATATCTTTTAATTCGATAAACATGTACGAATACCTAAACTACAATATACGTGAAACAGCAGCAATGATTATAAGAAAGATAGTAAAAGTAATCATATTGCAACTACTTTTCGGAAGCTTTCTACCATAACTACCGCAGCTGTCAACACCACCTATGTTCTACCATAACTACCGTAGCCGTCAACACCACCTATGCTACTTTTACCATTACTACCGCGGCCGTCAACACCACCTATGTTCTACCATAACTACCGCGGCCGTCAGCACCACCTATGTTCTACCATAACTACCACAGCCGTCACACTACCTATGCTACTTCTACCATTACTATCGCGGCCGTCAACACCACCTACGCTACTTCTACCATCAATACCGTGGCCGTCAACACCACCTATGTTATTTCTATCGTAACTACCGCGGCCGTCAACACCAAATATGCTACTTCTACCATTACTACCGCGGCCGTCAACACCACCTATACTACTTCTACCATTACTACCGCAGCCGTCAACACCACCTATGCTACTTCTACCAATACCACAGCAGCCGTCAACACCACCTTTGCTATTTCTACCATTATTACCGCGGCCGTCAACACCAAATATGCTACTTCTACCATTACTACCGCGGCGGTCAACTTTACCTATGCTACTTCTACCATTACTACCGCGGCCGTCAACTTCACCTATGCTCTTTCTACCACTACTACCGCGGCCGTCAACACCACCTTTGCTACTTCTACCAATACCACCGCAGCCGTCAACACCACCTTTGCTATTTCTACCATTACTACCGCTGCCGTCAACACCACCTTTGCTATTTCTACCATAAGTACCGCGACCGTCAACACCACCTAAGTTACTTCTACAATAACTACCGCAGCTGTCAACACCAACTGTGCTACTTCTTCCATTGCTTTTCCTACCACGTTAAAGTACCACTACTACAGATATTACTGCAACTGCCATCACCAATGATGCGTCTTTTGCTGTTGCTACTACCTTTTATATTAAACGCGTTCTGCCGTCACTCCCACTAACACTGATGTTAGTTCTGATGCTAATGCTGCATATATGTACAACATTAAACCATTGCCGCTACACTCATAAATATCACACTGCAATCTCCACCGATCCGTTAAATAATTTTCAATTTCAACAGCGCTATTACTACTACTACTATTACTACTGCTACTACTACTACTACTACTACTGCTACTGCTGCTGCTGCTGCTGCTGCTGCTGCTGCTGCTGCTGCTACTACTACTACTACTACTACTACTACTATTACTACTACTACTACTACAATTATTATTATGACTACTACTAACGGTCTCCACTGATGCTACTTTAGATTCTCAACTAGATCAACAACTAATACTTTCGTTAATGTCTTCACTACAACCATTACCACATTAACTTTTCCTACTAATACCACTTCTACTACTACAGCTACAACCATTAACCATTAAGCTATTACTTTTCCTACTAATAACGATGTCGTGTACTGCCACCACTACCACGACTAACCCTGATGCTTCCTCTGCTACTGATATTACCTTTTCTTACTAATACCAAAGGCGTGTACTGCCACCACTACCACCACTATCCCTGATGCTTCCTCTGCTACTGATATTACTTTTCCTACTAATACCGATGTCGTGTACTGCCAACGCTACTGCTACCACGGCTACCCCTGATGTTTCCTCTGCTACTGATATTACTTTTCCTACTAATACCAATGGTGTGTAATGCCACCGCTACCACTGCTATCCCTGATGCTTCCTCTGCTACTGATATTACCTTTTCCTACTAATACCAAAGGCGTGTACTGCCACCGCTACCGCCACTATCCCTAATGCTTCATCTGCTACTGATATTACTTTTCCTACTAATACCGATGTCGTGTACTGCCAACGCTACTGCTACCACGGCTACCCGTGATGTTTCCTCTGCTACTGATATTACTTTTCCTACTTATACCAATGGCGTGTAATGCCACCGCTACCACTGCTATCCCTGATGCTTCCTCTGCTACTGATATTACCTTTACCTACTAATACCAAAGGCGTGTACTGCCACCGCTACCGCCACTATCCCTGATGCTTCATCTGCTACTGATATTACTTTTCCTACTAATAGCGATTGGTAGTACTGCCACCACTACCACCACTACCCCTGATGCTTCCTCTGCTACTGATATTACTTTTCCTACTAATAGCAATGGCTCGTACTGCCACCGCTACCACCGCTACTCCTGAAGATTCCTCTGCTACTGATACATTGTATTACTTTTCCTACTAATATCAATTGTAGTACTGCCACCGCTACCACCACTATCCCTGATGCTTCCTCTGCTACTGATATTACTTTTCCTACTAATACCAATGGCTCGTACTGCCACCACTTCCACCACTACCCCTGATGCTTCCTCTGCTACTGATATTACTTTTCCTACTAATACCAATGGCTCGTACTGCCACCACTTTCACCACTACCCCTGATGCTTCCTCTGCTACTGATATTACTTTTCCTACTAATACCAATGGCTCGTACTGCCACCACTTTCACCACTACCCCTGATGCTTCCTATGCTACTGATATTACTTTTCCTACTAATAGCAATGGCTCGTACTGCCACCGCTACCGCCGCTACTCCTAAAGCTTCCTCTGCTACTGATATTACGATTCCTACTAATACCGATGGTAGTACTGCCACCGCTTCCACCACTACCCCTGATGCTTCCTGTGCTACTGATATTACTTTTCCTACTAATATCAATTGTAGTACTGCCACCGCTACCACCACTATCACTGATGCTTCCTCTGCTACTGATATTACTTTTCCTACTAATACTAATTGTAGTACTGCCACCGCTTCCACCACTATCCCTGAAGCTTCCTCTGCTACTGATATTACTTTTCCTACTAATACCGATGGCTCGTACTGCCACCACTACCGCGGCTACTCCTGAAGCTTCCTCTGCTACTGATATTACTTTTCCTACTAATACTAATGGTAGTACTGCCACCGCTTCCACCACTACCCCTGATGCTTCCTCTGCTACTGATATTACTTTTCCTACTAATACAATTGGCGTGTACTGCCACCGCTTCCACCACTATCCCTGATGCTTCCTCTGCTACTGATATTACTTTTCCTACTAATACAATTGGCGTGTACTGCCACCGCTTCCACCACTATCCCTGAAGCTTCCTCTGCTACTGATATTACTTTTCCTACTAATACCGATGGCTCGTACTGCCACCACTACCGCGGCTACTCCTGAAGCTTCCTCTGCTACTGATATTACTTTTCCTACTAATACTAATGGTAGTACTGCCACCGCTTCCACCACTACCCCTGATGCTTCCTCTGCTATTGATATTACTTTTCCTACTAATACAATTGGCGTGTACTGCCACCGCTTCCACCACTATCCCTGATGCTTCCTCTGCTACTGATATTACTTTTCCTACTAATACCGATGGCGCGTACTGCCACCGCTTCCACCACTACCCCTGATGCTTCCTCTGCTACTGATATTACTTTTCCTACTAATACCGATGGCGCGTACTGCCACCGCTTCCACCACTACCCCTGATGCTTCCTCTGCTACTGATATTACTTTTCCTACTAATACTAATGGTAGTACTGCCACCGCTTCCACCACTATCCCTGAAGCTTCCTGTGCTACTGATATTACTTTTCCTACTAATACCAATGGTAGTACTTCCACCACTACCATCACTACCACTGATGCTTCCTCTGCTACTGATATCACTTTTCCTACTAATACCAATGGTAGTACTGCCACCGCTACCACCACTACCACTGATGCTTCATCTGCTACTGATATTACTTTTCCTACTAATACCATTGACGTGTACTGCCACCGCTTCCACCACTACCCCTGATGCTTCCTCTGCTACTGATATTACTTTTCCTACTTATACCATTGGTGGGTACTGCCACCGCTTCCACCACTATCCCTGATGCTTCCTCTGCTACTAATATTACTTTTCCTACTAATACCGATGGCCCGTACTGCCACCGCTTCCACCAGTACCCCTGATGCTTCTTCTGCTACTGATATTACTTTTTCTACTAATACCATTGGCGTGTTCTGCCACCGCTTCCACCACTATCCCTGATGCTTCCTCTGCTACTGATATTACTTTTGCTACTAATACAGATGGCTCGTACTGCCACCGTTTCCACCACTATCCCTGATGCTTCCTCTGCTACTAATATTACTTTTCCTACTAATACCGATGGCCCGTACTGCCACCGCTTCCACCAGTACCCCTGATGCTTCTTCTGCTACTGATATTACTTTTTCTACTAATACCATTGGCGTGTTCTGCCACCGCTTCCACCACTATCCCTGATGCTTCCTCTGCTACTGATATTGCTTTTGCTACTAATACAGATGGCTCGTACTCCCACCGCTTCCACCACTACCCCTGAAGCTTCCTCTGCTACTTATATTACTTTTCCTACTAATACAGATGGCTCGTACTCCCACCGCTACCACCACTATCCCTGAAGCTTCCTCTGCTACTTATATTACTTTTCCTACTAATACAGATGGTACGATCTGCCACCACTACCACGACATACCCTGGTGCTTTCTCTGCTACTTATATTACTTTTCCTACTTATAGCAATGGCCCGTACTGTCACCGCTACCATCACTATCCCTAAAGCTTCCTCTGCTACTGTTATTAATTTTACTAATAGCGATGTCGTGTAATGCCATCGCTACCACGACTAACTCTGATGCTTCCTCTGCTACTGTTATTACTTTTACTAATACCGATGTCGTGTAATGCCAACGCTACCTCGACTAACCCTGATACTTCCGCTGCTACTGTTTTTACTTTTCCTTCTAATACCGATGTCGTGTACTGCCAACGCTACCACGACTAACCCTGATGGTTCTTCTGCTTCTGTTATTACTTTTACTAATACCAATGTCGTGTACTGCCAACGTTACCACGACTAACTCTGATGCTTCGTCTGTTACTGTTATTACTTTTACTAAAACCGATGTCGTGTAATGCCAACGCTACCTCGACTAACCCTGATACTTCTTCTGCTACTGTTATTACATTTCCTTCTAATACCAATGTCGTGTACTGCCAACGCTACCACAACTAACCTTGATGCTTCCTCTGCTACTGTTATTACTTTTACTAATACCGATGTCGTGTACTGCCAACGTTACCACAACTAACCCTGATGCGTCCTCTGCTATTATTATTACTTTTACTAATACCAATGTCGTGTACTGCCAACGCTACCGCGACTAACCCTGATGCTTCTTCTGCTACTGTTATTACTTTTACTAATATCGATGTCGTGTACTGCCAACGTTACCACGACTAACCCTGATGCTTCTTCTGCTACTGTTATTACTTTCACTACTAATACCAATGTCGTGTACTGCCAACGCTACCATGACTTACCCTGATGCTTCCTCTGCTACTGTTATTACTTTTACTAATACCGATGGCATGTGCGGCCACCACTACCACGACTAACTCTGATGTTTCCTCTGCTACTGTTATTACTTTTACAAATACCAATGTCGTGTACTGCCAACGCTACCACGACTAACCCTGATGCTTCCTCTGCTACTGTTATTACTTTCACTACTAATACCGATGTCGTGTACTGCCAACGCTACCACGACTAACCCTGATCCTTCCTCTGCTACTGTTATTACTTTTACTAATACCGATGTCGTGTACTGCCAACGCTACCGCGACTAACCCTGATGCTTCTTCTGCTTCTGTTATTACTTTTACTAATACCGATGTCGTGTACTGCCAACGTTACCACGACTAACCCTGATGGTTCCTCTCCTACTGTTATTACTTTTACTAATACCGATGTCGTGTACTGCCAACGTTACCACGACTAACCCTGATGGTTCCTCTCCTACTGTTATTACTTTTACTAATACCGATGTCGTGTACTGCCAATGTTACCACGACTAACCTTGATGCTTCCTCTGCTACTGTTATTACTTTTACTAATACCGATGTCTTATAATGCCAACGCTACCGCGACTTACCCTGAAGCTTCCTCTGCTACTGTTATTACTTTTACTAATACCGATGTCGTGTACTGCCAACGCTACCACGACTAACCCTGATGCTTCCGCTGCTACTGTTATTACTTTACTAATACAGATGTCGTGTACTGCCAACGCTACCGCGACTAACCCTGATGCTTCTTTTGCTTCTGTTATTACTTTTACTAATACCGATATCGTGTACTGCCAACGTTACCACGACTAACCCTGATGGTTCCTCTCCTACTGTTATTACTTTTACTAATACCGATGTCGTGTACTGCCAACGTTAACACGACTAACCCTGATGGTTCCTCTCCTACTGTTATTACTTTTACTAATACCGATGTCGTGTACTGCCAACGTTACCACGACTAACCTTGATGCTTCCTCTGCTACTGTTATTACTTTTACTAATACCGATGTCTTATACTGCCAACGCTACCGCGACTTACCCTGAAGCTTCCTCTGCTACTGTTATTACTTTTACTAATACCGATGTCGTGTACTGCCAACGATACAACGACTAACCCTGATGCTTCCTCTGCTACTGTTATTACTTTTACTAATACCATTGGCGTGTACTGCCAACGCTACCACGACTAACCCTGATGTTTCTTCTGCTTCTGTTATTATTTTTACTAATACCAATGTCGTGTACTGCCAACGCTACTGCGACTTACCCTGATGCTTCCGCTGCTACTGTTATTACTTTTACTAATACCATTGGCGTGTACTGCCAACGCTACCGCGACTAACCCTGATGCTTCTTCTGCTTCTGTTATTACTTTTACTAATACCGATGTCGTGTACTGCCAACGCTACTGCGACTTACCCTGATGCTTCCTCTCCTACTGTTATTACTTTTACTAATACCGATGTCGTGTACTGCCAACGCTACCACGACTAACCCTGATGCTTCCTCTGCTAATGTTATTACTTTTACTAATACCGATGTCGTGTACTGCCAACGCTACCACGACTAACCCTGATGCTTCCTCTGCTACTGTTATTACTTTTACTAATACCGATGTCGTGTACTGCCAACGCTACCGCGATTTACCCTGATGCTTCTTCTGCTTCTTGATTACTTTTACTAATACCGATGTCGTGTACTGCCAACGCTACCACGACTAACCCTGATGTTTCCTCTGCTACTGTTATTACTTTTACTAATACCGATGTCGTGTACTGCCAACGCTACCACGACTAACCCTGATGCTTCCTCTGCTACTGTTATTACTTTTACTAATACCGATGTCTTATACTGCCAACGTTAACACGACTAACCCTGATGCTTCCGCTGCTAGTGTTATTACTTTTACTAATACCGATATCGTGTACTGCCAACGTTACCACGACTAACCCTGATGGTTCCTCTCCTACTTTTACTAATACCGATGTCGTGTACTGCCAACGTTACCACGACTAACCCTGATGCTTCCTCTGCTACTGTTATTACTTGTACTAATACCGATGTCTTATACTGCCAACGCTACTGCGACTTACCCTGATGGTTCCTCTCCTACTGTTATTACTTTTACTAATACCGATGTCTTATACTGCCAACGTTAACACGACTAACCCTGATGCTTCCGCTGCTAGTGTTATTACTTTTACTAAAACCAATGTCGTGTACTGCCAACGCTACCGCGACTTACCCTGATGCTTCCTCTGCTACTGTTATTACTTTTACTAATACCGATGTCGTGTACTGCCAACGCTACCGCGACTTACCCTGATGCTTCCTCTGCTACTGTTATTACTTTTACTAATACCATTGGCGTGTACTGCCAACGCTACCGCGACTAACCCTGATGCTTCTTCTGCTTCTGTTATTATTTTTACTAATACCAATGTCGTGTACTGCCAACGCTACTGTGACTTACCCTGATGCTTCCGCTGCTACTGATATTACTTTTACTAATACCATTGGCGTGTACTGCCAACGCTACCGCAACTAACCCTGATGCTTCCGCTGCTACTGTTATTACTTTTACTAATACCGATGTCGTGTACTGCCAACGCTACTGCTACTTACCCTGATGCTTCCTCTGCTACTGTTATTACTTTTACTAATACCATTGGCGTGTACTGCCAACGCTACCGCGACTAACCCTGATGCTTCTTCTGCTTCTGTTATTGTTTTTACTAATATCTATGTCGTGTACTGCCAACGCTACCACGACTAACCCTGATGCTTCTTCTGCTACTGTTTTTACTTTTACTAATATCGATGTCGTGTACTGCCAACGCTACCACGACTAACCCTGATGCTTCTTCTGCTTCTGTTATTATTTTTACTAATATCAATGTCGTGTACTGCCAACGCTACCGCGACTAACCCTGATGCTTCTTCTGCTTCTGTTATTATTTTTACTTATATCGATGTCGTGTACTGCCAACGCTACTGCGACTAACCCTGATGCTTCTTCTGCTACTGTTATTACTTTTACTAATATCGATGTCGTGTACTGCCAACGCTACCACGACTAACCCTGATGCTTCCTCTGCTAATGTTATTACTTTTACTAATACCGATGGCTTGTGCAGCCACCACTACCACGACTAAATCTGATGCTTCATTACTTTTACTAATACCAATGTCGTGTACTGCCAACGCTACCACGATTAACCCTGATGCTTCCTCTGCTACTGTTATTACTTTTACTAATACCGATGTCGTGTACTGCCAACGTTACCACGACTAACCCTGATGCTTCCTCTGCTAATGTTATTTCTTTTACTAATACCGATATCGTGTACTGCCAACGCTACCACGACTAACCCTGATGGTTCCTCTCCTACTGTTATTACTTTTACTAATACCGATGTCGTGTACTGCCAACGTTACCACGACTAACCCTGATGCTTCCTCTGCTAGTGTTATTTCTTTTACTAATACCGATGTCGTGTACTGCCAACGCTACCACGACTAACCCTGATGGTTCCTCTCCTACTGTTATTACTTTTACTAATACCGATGTCGTGTACTGCTAACGCTACCACGACTAACCCTGATGCTTCCTCTGCTACTGTTATTACTTTTACTAATACCGATGTCTTATACTGCCAACGTTACCACGACTAACCCTGATGCTTCCGCTGCTAGTGTTATTACTTTTACTAATACCGATGTCTTATACTGCCAACGCTACCACGACTAACCCTGATGCTTCCTCTACTACTGTTATTACTTTTACTAATACCGATGTCGTGTACTGCCAACGCTACCACGACTAACCCTGATGCTTCCTCTGCTAATGTTATTACTTTTACTAATACCGATATCGTGTACTGCCAACGCTACCACGACTAACCCTGATGCTTCCTCTACTACTGTTATTACTTTTACTAATACCGATGTCGTGTACTGCCAACGCTACCACGACTAACCTTGATGCTTCCACTGCTAGTGTTATTACTTTTACTAATACCGATATTGTGTACTGCCAACGCTACCACGACTTACCTTGATGCTTCCTCTGCTACTGTTATTACTTTTACTAATAGCGATGTCTTATACTGCCAACGTTACCACGACTATCCCTGATGCTTCCGCTGCTAGTGTTATTACTTTTACTAATACCGATATCGTGTACTGCCAACGCTACCACGACTAAACCTGATGCTTCCTCTGCTACTGTTATTACTTTTACTAATACCGATGTCTTATACTGCCAACGTTACCACGACTAACCCTGATGCTTCCGCTGCTAGTGTTATTACTTTTACTAATACCGATATCGTGTACTGCCAACGTTACCACGACTAACCCTGATGCTTCCGCTGCTAGTGTTATTACTTTTACTAATACCGATATCGTGTACTGCCAACGCTACCGCGACTAACCCTGATGCTTCCTCTGCTACTGTTATTACTTTTACTCATACCGATTGCACGTACTACCACCGCTACCACCACTACCCATGGTGCTGCTGATAGTGCTGCTGCTTCTATTATATTTCCTACTGAGGTATTGAGTTGTTTGAATTGTGAATTTAGAAAAAAATATTTATTATTGACTTCCTTTGTACATTATACTTTGTCCGTTCACCATGTACACACTGAACAGAAAAAACAAAATAGTTGGTGTGCACTTTTTCAATAATTTTAATATAATACGTGAGACTTGATTGTTTGAGTGCTTATATTAAAATCTGATGTTGATCATACCAAACCTTAAACCGAGCATAGCTAGTGATCAACAGCATTGACATAGTTAAGACTTTGAGATGTAAGCATTAATATATAATGCTGAATACATATGTCTTATGTATTTAGTTTTTATTTGACTTATTTGTTGACTAGAAGAGAGAGAGAGAGAGAGAGAGAGAGAGAGAGAAAATAATCACTATTTGCAAGTCAGTATTTGAAATATAGTTAAACACATTGTTTATTGGCTACAGGTGAAAACATTGATTGTGCATCGTCTACAACTGTTTCATGAATATTTTTGTTGATTTATTATTTCCGGTGTTTTTGAAAACAACTTCACGATTCACTTTATAGTCTTCGTACAACATTGTATGTATGGTCTCGAACCCAAATTTGTTATAGATACGCTGCGAGTAGTTTGAAGTGCCTTCCCCCTTTATACATACTGGGCTCAAGCCCAGCTCCTTGCTAAACAAAATGGCAGCGTTCATCAATTTAGTTGCAATCCCTTTTCCTCTATGGTCACGACTCACTGCTAGCGCAATGAAATGTATATATGTATCTACACCAAACTTTTTATACACGTCCATCTCTTTATCCTTGTGCCGTAGAAACGTTTGTATCAAGAAAGCATTTTTGTTTGTTATTTTAGATATATCAATGGGTGCACTCATTCTCACCGTCGCCATGGTTCTAGCTGCGATTATCTCCCCTGTTACGTTCGATACAACTAGGACAGATATATTTTCACGTAACCGGTGTAACATACTCTGTCTGATGGTCTCGTCCATTTCTAATCCGATAGATTTGCAGCAAGTTTCATCACAGAAGAAGTTGTCTCGGAGAAAGGTGACAATGTCTTCTGCCCTGCCATCGGACGCTAGTTCAAGATGAGCGTCTTGGAAATTAACTCCTTTGGAGATAGTTTCTAGCGCCTGCAAATATATATGAAAACGTTTATACAACAGGTTTTTGTCACCGATAAAATCACTTCATACGATTATTTCAAGTTTTTGTGAAACCAGGAAATGTGGATGATAGTGATTGTTTATTCATTTTCACATTTAGTCTGTGTTTTACGACATAGGATAAGAACTGAGTAGATATGGTAAAAGTTCAGTCGAAAATTCAAGTACCATGGAGAACACAAAATAAAATAGGGCAATATTTTATCACTCAATGGGCCTTAAATCCGACAATATTGTCTAATTTGGCCAGTTGATGCTCAGGATATTATGGTCATATAATTACTGTGTAAGTTTGGTGAATGTCTAAATGGAAGCTGAGAGTGCACACAAAGTCAAATAATACATTTTGAAGGATCATGAAGATCGCCATGATTTCAATATTGATTATCCGATTTGACCAGTTCAGTAACCTCACAAAGATGGTTATATAGCTAGTGTGTAAAGTGTATAAAATAAAGGTGACAGGGTGCTCACAGAGTTGAAAGTATAATTTTGTCGAGTCAAGGGTCATAACTCTGACATTGATTATTCGATATGTCCAATTCAGGAAGATACTATGGGTATATATGTACTGTACAGGATTAGGGAGGATTCACTGAAAATTGCAAGTGCTAGAATACACGCATGGCCAATATAACGCAATTTTCAACGATTCGATATTAATTTTCCAGTTTAAGTTGTCCGAAATATCATGGGTATGTTGCTATTGTGTAAGTTAATTGAGGTCCCATTAAAAGTGCTAGTGCCAAGTAACACAATTTTCGACGATCATTTGTTATACGTCCGAAATGAATTGTCCCAACAACTTTACCAAAATATTTTGGTTATATAACTACTGTTTAACTTTAATGAGGATTCGGAGGGAACTTTCGATGCTTGGGTCAAATAACGATTCGGATTTAAATTTTACAGTATGGCGTTTTAAAAAACGCAGTCAAGGAGGTTTTCTTTCACTATTGTGTAAATTTGCTGCGGGTCATTGGACAGCTACAAAGGCTAGATTCAACACAAAGTTAAATGATGAAGATTTTTGACGATATTTAAGGACCGCAATTCCTAAATTTATTAACCGATTTAACCAGTTCAAGAACCAACATAGTACAGTTATATAACTACTTTATGATAATCTAATAATATTGCAGGTGTTAGAGTGTACACAACGTACACGAGTACAGATGAACGGACAACGGATGACGGATGATGAACACATGAAGATCTAATGAAACCGCAGGTGCTAGAGTACACGTAGCATACAACTGCACATATGTACAGACGACGGATGATGGACACATGACGATCTAATGAAATCACAGGTGTTAGAGTACACACAACGTATACGTGTACAGATGAACGGATGAGTGATGACGAACACATGACGATCTAAAGAAATCACAGGTGTTAGAGTACACAAAACGTACACGTGTGCAGATGAACGGACGACGAATGATGAACACATGTCGACCTAATGAAACTGCAGGTGCTAGAGTATACAGAGCGTACAATTGTACAGTTACATGGACGACGGATGACGGATATATTAAGATCTAATGAAACCAGAGGTGCTACAGTACACACAACATGCACCTGTACAGATGAACGGGTGACGGATGGCGGACATACATGTATTAAGATCTAATGAAATCACAGGTGCTAGAGTACATACAACATACAACTGTACAGATGTACAGACGACGGATGATGAACACATGTCGATCTAATGAAACCGCAGGTGCTAGAGTACTCACAGTGTACAACTGTACAGATGAATGGACGACAGATGGCGGACATATTAAGATCTAATGAAATCACAGGTGCTAGAGTACATACAACATACAACTGTACAGATGTACAGACGACAGATGATGAACACATGTCGATCTAATGAAACCGCAGGTGCTAGAGTACACACAGCGTACAACTGTACAGATGAATGGACGACGGATGACGGACATATTAAGATCTAATGAAATCACAGGTGCTAGAGTACACACAACATACAACTGAACAGATGAACAGGCGACGGATGACGGACATATTAAGATCTAATGAAATCACAGGTGCTAGAGTACATACAACATACAACTGTACAGATGTACAAACGACGGATGATGAACACATGTCGATCTAATGAAACTGCAGGTGCTAGAGTACACACAAAATACAACTGTACAGATGAACGGGCGACGGATGACGTACATATTAAGATCTAATAAAATAACAGGTGCTAGAGTACAAACAACGTACAACTGTACAGATGAACGGATGACGAATGACGGACACATGGCGTTCTAATAAAATCGCAGGTGCTACAGTACACACAACGTACAACTGTACAGATGAACGGACGGATGGCGGACATATTAAAATCTAATGGAATTGCAGGTGCTAAATTCACACCACATACAACAGAACAGATGAACAGGCGACGGATGACGGACATATTAAGATCTAATGAAATCACAGGTGCCAGAGTACACACAACATACAACTGTACAGATGTACGGATGACAGATGATTAACACATGTCATTCTAATGAAAAAGCAGGTGCTAGTGTACACACAGCGTATAACTGTACAGATGAATGGAAGACGGATGATGGACATATTAAGATCCAATGAAATCACAGGTGTTAGAGTAAACACAACATACAATTGTACAGATGAACGGGCGACGGGTGACGGACATATTAAGATCTAATGAAATCACAGGTGCCAGAGTACACACAACATACAACTGTACAGATGTACGGATGACAGATGATGAACACATGTCATTCTAATGAAACAGCAGGTGCTAGTGTACACACAGCGTATAACTGTACAGATGAATGGACGCCGGATAATGGACATATTAAGATCTAATGAAATCACAGGTGTTAGAGTACACACAACATACAATTGTACAGATGAATGGGCGACGGGTGATGGACATATTTAGATCTAATGAAATCACAGGTACTAGAGTACACACAACGTACAACTGTACCCGATGAACGGACAACGGATGTCGGACAAATGAAGATCTAATGAAATCGCAGATGCTACAGTACACACAATATACAACTGAACAGATGATCGTTCGACGGATGACGGACACTTGCCATTCTTATAAAATCGCAGGTGCTAGAGTACACACAACATACAACTGTACAGATGAACGAACGACGAATGATGAACACATGACGATCTAATGAACCGGCAGGTGCTAGAGTACACACAACATACAAGTGTACAGATGAACGGACGACGGATGACGGACGACGGACGACGAACACATGACGATCTAAAGAACGGACGACCGATGACAAACACATGAAGATCAAATGAAATCGCAGGTGTTAGAGTACACACAATATACAACTGTACAGATGAACAGACGACGAATGACGGTCATATGAAGATTGAATGAAATCGCAAGTGCTAGAGTACATACAACGTACAACTGTACAGAAGAACGGACGACGGAAGATGGACAAATGAAGATCTAATGAAATTGCAGATGCTACATTACACACAATATACAACTGTACAGATGAACGGACAACGGATGACGGACAAATAAAGATATAATGAAATTGCAGGTGTTAGAGTACACACAATATACAACTGTACAGATGAACAGACGACGAATGACGGTCATATGAAGATTTAATGAAATCGCAAGTGCTAGAGTACATACAACGTACAACTGTACAGAAGAACGGACGATGGACAAATGAAGATTTAATGAAATCGCAGATGCTACAGTACATACAATATATAACTGTACAGATGAACGGACGACGGATGACGGACACATGACGTTCTAATAAAATCGCATGGGCTAGAGTACATACAACGTACAACTGTACAGATGAACGGACGACGGATGGCGGACACATGACGTTCTAATAAAATCGCAGGTGTTAGAGTACACACAATATACAACTGTATAGATGAACGGATGACGGATGACGGTCATATGAAGATCTAATGAAATCGCAGGTGCTAGAGTACAAACATCATACACCTGTACAGATGAACGGAAGACGGATGGCGAACAAATGAAGATCTAATGAAATCGCAGATGCTACAGTACACACAATATACAACTGTACAGATGAACGGACGACGGATGGCGGACATATTAAAATCTAATGAAATTGCAGGTGCTAGAGTTCACATAACATACAACAGAACAGATTAACGTGCTACGGATGAAAGACATATTAAGATCTAATGAAATCACAGGTGCCAATGTACACACAACATAAAACTGTACAGATGTATGGATGACGGATGATGAACACATGTCATTCTAATGAAACAGCAGGTGCTAGAGTACACACAGCGTATAACTGTACAGATGAATGGACGACGGATGATGAACATATGACGATCTAATGAAATCACAGGTGTTAGAGTACACACAACGTATAAGTGTACAGATGAACGGATAGCTGATGACGAACACATGACGATCTAATGAAATCACAGGTGTTAGAGTACACACAACGTACACTTGTGCAGATGAACGGACGACGAATGATGAAAACATGTCGATCTAATGAAACCGCATGTGCTAGAGTACAAACAGCGTACAGATGAATGGACGACGGATGACGGACATATTAAGATCTAATGAAATCATAGGTGCTGGAGTACACACAACGTACATCTGTACCCAATAAACGGACGACGGATGGCGAACAAATGAAGATCTAATGAAACCGCAGATTCTACTGTACACACAATACACACCTGTACAGATGAACAGACGACGGATGACGGACATATTAAGATCTAATGAAATCACAGGTGCTAGAGTACACACAACATACAACTGTACAGATGTACGGACGACGGATGATGAACACATTTCGATATAATGAAACCGCAGGTGCTAGAGAACACACAGCGTACAACTGTACAGATGAATGGACGCCGGATGACGGACATATTAAGATCTAATGAAATCACAGGTGCTAGAGTACATCGACATGCAACTGTACAGATGAACGGGCGATGGATTACGGACACATTAAGATCTAATAAAATCACAGGTGCTAGAGTACACACAACGTACAACTGTATAGATGAACGAACGACGGATGACGGACAAATGAAGATCTAATGAAATCGCAGATGCTACAGTACACACAATATACAACTGAACAGATGATCGTTCGACGGATGACGGACACTTGCCATTCTTATAAAATCGCAGGTGCTAGAGTACACACAACATACAACTGTACAGATGAACGAACGACGAATTATGAACACATGACGATCTAATGAACCGGCAGGTGCTAGAGTACACACAACATACAACTGTACAGATGAACGGATGACGGTTATATGAAGATTTAATGAAATCTCAGGTACTAGAGTACACACAAAGTGCAAGTGTACAGATGAATGGACGACTGATGACGAACACATGAATATATAATGAAATCGCAGGTGCTAGAGTACACATAACATACAAGTGTACAAATGAACGGGCGACGAATGACGAACACATAGCCGTTTAATGAAAACGCGGGTGCCAGGGTACACAAGTTATACGTAAACAAATGAACGGATGATAAACACATGACGATCTTATGAAACCATAGGTACTTAAGTAGACACCATATACAGTTGTACAGATGAACGAACGACGGATAACTAAATATGAAGATCAAATGAAATCAAATGGTGCTAGAGTACACACAACATACAACTGTACAGATGAACGGATGACGGTTATATGAAGATTTAATTAAATCGCAGGTGCTAGGGTACACACAACACACAACTGTACAGATGAACGGACGACGGATGACGGACATATTAAGATTTAATGAAATCTCCTGTACTAGAGTACACACAAAGTGCAAGTGTACAGATGAATGGACGACTGATGACGAACACATGAATATATGATGAAATCGCAGGTGCTAGAGTACACACAACGTACAAGTGTACAGATTAACGGACGACGGATGACGAACACATGCCAATCTAATGAAATTGCAGGTGCTAGGGTACACACAACATACAAGTGTACAGATGAACGGACGACGGACGACGGACGACGGACGACGAACACATGACGATCTAAAGAACAGACGACCGATGACAAACACATGAAGATCAAATGAAATCGCAGGTGTTAGAGTACACACAATATACAACTGTACAGATGAACAGACGACGAATGACGGTCATATGAAGATTGAATGAAATCGCAAGTGCTAGAGTACATACAACGTACAATTGTACAGATTAACGGACGACGGATGACGAACATATGAAGATCTAATGGAACCGCAGGTGCAACAGTACACACACCATACAAGTGTACAGATGAACGGACGACAGATGCTGAACACATGACGATCAGAATAGTTTGCCTTGATCTTTATAAATATCTATACAATGAAGGTCTATAGAAGTAGGTTAATAACTTTTCGGATCAGTAAGTAATATATAGTGCACAGACCATAGCACCAGATATATATATATATATATATAAATGGAGATAATTATTTGTGAATAACCAAAACATGAATGTACAGACCAGACTATGGCGAGTGCGCCTAGCTACAATGCATACCATAGGCACAATATCAAGGCCTCTGCCAAACCAATAAATTTGGTGTCGACCATGATTTATATTCTACATAATTTCTGAACTGGACGGACACTTTACATACATGAATTGATAACTTTATATGAGAAGAATCCAGTTAAGGATTCATGACTACTCACATGCTATATAAAGAACAGATGGATCACACATTGTGAATAAGCATATGAAAAGATAAAAAAATCGAAAATCCGTTGTTGTAATTTTTAATTACCTCCCTTTATGAAATAAAATATTCACTGTATCTCTATGCTCCAACAGGTTTATGACTGTAGCTTGTAGCTAGGCGCGCTCGCCGTAATCTGGTCTGTACATTTATGTCTTGGATTTTCACAAATAATTATCTACATATATATATACATTGCCGGGCCTGATTAGCTCAGTCGGTTACGCGTCTGACTATCAATCCAGGGGTCGTGAGTTAGAATCCCCCGCCCGGGAACAGTCTCCGTGATGATTGATATACGACATTGTGTTTCATTATCATTCGTCTCTCACCACTGATTCAAGTGGGAAAGTTATAAGTTACTTGCGGAGATGGGGTGTGCTTGAGTACTGGTTAATCCAAGGAAACAGTGGTTTGGTTAACTGATCGTCTGATAGCCCTCGTAACATAAAAATTACGCTAAACATTCATTCAATCAATCAATCAATCAATCAATCAATCAATCAATCAATCAATCAATATCATACATTGTGAATCAGCATCTGAAAAGATCCCAAAAATCGTAAATTCCGTTGTTGTGAATTTCAATGTGTGTGTGTAAAACTACTCTAACTAAATTGTTTTTATTTAAAAATAGTTGTATTTTGTATAAGGGTATTTAAGCAAAGATCAAATGCTTTACATTCAAACAACTGATTTGCATTGTTACTATATGATCTATTTTAAAATATGTCCATGTATGTATCACTCTCGTATTGCTGTGTGCATGTATGTAACACTCTCGTTTTGTTGCGTGCATTATGTAACACTTTCGTATTGCTGCGTGCATGTATGTAACACTCTCGTATTGTTGCATGCATTATGTAACACTCTCGTATTGTTGCGTGCATGTATGTAATATTCTCGTATTGCTGAGCACATGTATGTAACACTTCGGCTCGTATTGTTGCGTGCATGTATGTAACACTTCGGCTCGTATTGTTGCGTGCATGTATGTAAAACTTCGGCTCGTATTGTTGCGTGCATGTATGTAACACTTCGGCTCGTATTGTTGCGTGCATGTATGTAACACTTCGGCTCGTATTGTTGCGTGCATGTATGTAACACTTCGGCTCGTATTGTTGTGTGCATGTATGTAACATTCTCGTATTGTTGTGTGCATGTATGTAACACTCTCGTAATTGCTGCGTGCATGTATGTAACACTCTCGTATTGTTGCGTGCATTATGTAACACTCTTGTATTGCTGCGTGCATGTATTTAACACTCTCGTATTGTTGCGTGCATTATGTAACACTCTTGTATTACTGCGTGCATGTATGTAACACTTCGGCTCGTATTGTTGCGTGCATGTATGTAACACTTCGGCTCGTATTGTTGCGTGCATGTATGTAACACTTCGGCTCGTATTGTTGCGTGCATGTATGTAACACTCTCGTTTTGCTGCGCACATGTATGTAACACTCTCGTATTGCTGCGCACATGTATGTAACCCTTCGGCTCGTATTGTTGCGTGCATGTATGTAATACTCTCGCATTGTTGCGTGCATATCTGTAACACTTTCGTATTGCTTGGCACATGTATGTAATACTCAGGCTCGTATTGTTGCGTGCATGTTTGTGTAAATAACGATGAACTGTAATGATCGAGTTATATTGAATAACATTCTGTTCTGTTTTATACAAGTGAAATAATATGCATGCTTGTGTGATTCTGGCCCAAGTGTCCTATTCCTTAATCGATTACAACATCGATATATGTGTGTGTGTCTTTTTCGTCCTCTGATGAAGGAGACATGCCAAAAGCTAGCTCACGATATTTTTATATGTTTTAGCGCTGTAAAATTGAAAGAGAGAGAGAGAGAGAGAGAGAGAGAGAAAGAGAGAGAGAGAGAGAGAGAGAGAGAGAGAGAGAAAGAGAGAGAGAGAGAGAGAGAGAGAGAGAGGGAGGGAGAGTAAAACAATTGAGGCCGCCATGAAATATGCTTATCAAGATAAATGAAAGATCCATCTACAATCTACGTTCTGCATTTAAAAATATCATATGTTATAAACTCCTGGAAGGAAAATTTCCCAGTTTATTCCATGATTTCGTACTGCTAATGATAATGCTATAACATGCTGTGGAAAGTATGCCTTCATATTTAAGCATGGGAAAAAGGGTTAACAGAGATGACCGTGGTCATAAATAAGATCACTGTCTAATAATGTATAAACAAACAAAAAACGTTTTATTTAACAATGACCACGGTCACCTGACACAGAACCGAACTATTAATGCCGAGAATACAGTCCAATACTAACATTAATACATATATAATATAGAACTATTAATGACTAAAATACAGTCCAATACTAAAATTAATATATATATATAAGATGTAAACCCACCATTGATTTTTGTTCTTTATTCTATAGTAAATAATAAAAGTTTGAAGGCTTGTCATTCATAGAGAAACCCAAATGAAAGAAGTGAAACCTATATTTTACTGTTTGTCAACCTCTGCAATATCAAAATATGATGAAAAAATCAGGGGTCGTGTGTCATATAAGAGATTTTTTTCTGCTCAGTGACAAAGTGAAAGTAGACTTCCGAAATCATGTATTCATACACCAATTTCCAAGCATCATTTTTTTTCTAAATTCACAATACAAACATGACAATGCTATCAAAATGTTAAAAAAACATCAATAATGTCATTCAAATAAAAAAATAAGCATTAAAATAAGGAAGATAAATTTTTAAAGAAGAAGAAATGAGGATTATTTATAACCGCCATTATGCTACTACCCCACGGAAGCACTTCCTTTTTGCAATGGTGGTACTATGCCTATAATATAGAACTATAAATGCGCAGAATACAGTCCAATATTAACATAAATACATATATAATATAGATTATTGATAACCAGAATACAGTTCAATACTAACATGAATACATATATAATATAGAAATATTAATGTCCATTATACAGTCCAATACTTACGTTAAAATATATATATAATATAGAACTATTAATGACCAGAATACAGTCAATACTAACATGAATACATATATAATACTAACATGAATACATATATAATATAGAACTATTAATGCCCAGAAAACAGTCCAATACTAACATTAATTAATACATATATAATATAACACATGCTGACAACTGATCACTGGGATGTCATTACGCTCAATTGAATTAATACAATTTAATTCAATTGTTTAGATATAGTGAGTAAAAGATTTTAGAGTCATTTTAAATTTAAATATGATAATGCGCGCATGGCAAATCTTTATTTTACATGGAAGTAATTGCTACACAATAGTCGTTAACAATCCTTATTCCGTCTTGGTACATAACACGCATTTCGTGTTGGTGTTATATTACCCGCAACACACGAACACACGCATGTATGCTGTAATACAAATGTCACAATATGTTTATGAGAACATTTATTTACAAACTACAGATAGATAGATCTACATTGTATATAATAATGATCGTACCTTTTCAAGTTCAAATCTTGGTTTCAAAATATTTCCAGCCATCTCTGCAACGAGCAAACTTCTGTTTACAGCAAGTAAATCAATACTACAGTGGTTATCAACACAGGAGTAGTAACGCTTATTTTTCCAATGGGAATGCGGGATATCGGAAATAATCACATCATACATGCCAATCTCCTCCACAGAGTTGCATACATGTAGCCTAAGGGCTATACAGTACGTATTTTTCAATATAAAGGTTTCTTTATCGGTATTCAAGAATGTTTATGTTGCAGCAACACATAATGTAATTACGGTGCCGAAGCTTGTTTTTGATCACAATTTGAATTCGATTACTACCGAGAATTTTAATTTCCTGAACAGGTGTCAATACATTTGTATTTAAAAACAACATGGTCATTGAATGCAATAAAAAAGATATAAAAAATTGCTTCCGATACAAGTAAGAAAAATCATTTTATGACACAGTATGGCATGTCAAACGTTGCAATATTCGATATTTTTATATTTGTACAATTTATAATGTATATAGTTACATTTGTATTCTATATTTGCTTATTTGTATTTAATAATTCTTGATTTATATTGGATATTGTATATTGTTTGATATGTATTCTATATTTGCTTATTTGTATTTAATAATTCTTGATTTATATTGGATATTGTATATTGTTTGATATGTATTCTATATTTGCTTATTTGTATTTAATAATTCTTGATTTATATTGGATATTATATATTGTTTGATTTGTATTCTATATTTGCTTATTTGTATTTAATAATTCTTGATTTATATTGGATATTGTATATTGTTTGATATGTATTCTATATTTGCTTATTTGTATTTAATAATTCTTGATTTATATTGGATATTGTATATTGTTTGATTTGTATTCTATATTTCTCATTTGTATTTGGTAAAAGCTTTATTAAATCATATTATTATAAACGGCCAAGTATGATAAAATTCATTGAGTTAATGAAAAGGAAAAATTATTCAGTCTTGTTAAATTTGTGTAAGTTTATTCATCAAGCTTTTATTACTCTCAATTCCTTGTACAATCAAAATACATAATATATACATCTATCTTTTTGTGTTGATCTACTCAAGTATTTATTTGACAAAGAATTTAAATGTTTAATTTATATTTGTCCAACCTCAAAAACTATTAAATATATGTATTTATATAACGTAATTTTCTAATTTGAAAGAATCTAACATAAAAT
Source organism: Panopea generosa (assembly GCA_029582155.1). Classification (NCBI taxonomy): domain Eukaryota; kingdom Metazoa; phylum Mollusca; class Bivalvia; order Adapedonta; family Hiatellidae; genus Panopea; species Panopea generosa. The sequence continues at coordinate 56,378,526 of CM055897.1, forward strand.
TGATCTATTATCTGTGTGTCATGTGTTACATTTATTATCTGAATGTGTATGTAATGAGGAACATTATATGTTTAAATTACTGAAAATTTGAATCTTGAATCTTTAAAATTCTTGATTTTAATTGTTGCATTTGTATTGCGCCCTCCTAAGTTCGCCCCCTCTAAACTGAAATGCAGGACCCGCCCCTGCGATCCACCATGCCTGGGGTGAAGGTAGAGATCTAATAGGCATGTATTTATTACATTTTTGGTAAACAATAATTATTTTATACTAAGTTATTTAAACGCTGTATACAAGTATTTAGTGTTTACATTGAAATATTAAAGGGACTATATCAGGAAAAAACACTTAATAAGATATTATTAAAATGGATAAAAAGCATCAGATTCTCATTATCAATAACAAATATAATGGTTAGTAAGCATCAAATCCACGAAAACGCGACAAAATCGATATTTGAATTGAAGTGGTAAACTTGAAATGAAATCCCCATTCTAAAAATAGACAGCACTTGAATAATGTTTGACGACCGTTGCACCGTCGTTCGGACTCATTCTCAGATGAAACAATTTTACTACGAGTAAACCTGTATAACGGATCAAACTGAATTCCCCCTTGATTGTTTACGTAAATTTACAAAATCAAGGAAAAGTACTTCAGCTTATATGCTCTATATGATGGCGAATTAGGTAATTAATTCTGGCTCGAAGTAATGATATAAACAAGAATGATCAACTATTGGAATAAACTAGTAGCTGGTTATCCTTGCAAATATTCCAATATAGCATATAAAAGTTTGGTACACAATGGCTGTTCTCTTGAATGGTTAAACTTTGTTAAGAATATTTTTGGCTTACTGGTAATTTTCACGTACAGGATTATTCTTAAACCAGGATTCTATCTCTTCAAACAACACACATTTTCTTATTAAACCAGGATACTATCTCTTCAAACAACATACATTTTTCTCATTAAACCAGGATAGTATCTCTTCAAACAACACACGTTTTCTCATTAAACCAGGATACTATCTCTTTAAACAACACACATTTTCTCATTAAACCAGGATTCTATCTCTTCAAACAACATACATTTTCTCATTTAACCAGGATGCTATCGCTTCAAACAACATACATTTTCTCATTAAACCAGGATACTATCTCTTCAAACAACATACACTTTCTCATTAAACCAGGATTCTATCTCTTCAAATAACATACATTTTCTCATTAAACCAGGATGCTATCTCTTCAAACAACACACATTTCCTCATTAAACAAACACTAATTGACCAATTTCTCGCTCAATGGCGAGGTAAACTGCATGCATAAAAAGAGCACACTTTTACCACAAGAGCACACTTTTACCACAAGAGCACACTTTAGCAAACCATAAGCTCCCCATTGAAACAGAACGCTGGTCGAACATTCCGTATAATGATAGAACGTGTACTGCATGTTGAAACGATTTGTATGACGAATTCCATAACCTTCTTTGTCTGTAAACTTTTCCGTGAAAAAAGTAATCGACTAATTCCAGAATACTTCCGTAAATATCCAAATGTGATTACATAAAAACAGCCCCTGAACAAACAAAATCATTTTCAGACATTAAGCTGTGCCCGAGATATGCCCCAAATGTTTTGGTGTGGAGATATATATCTTTAAAAAAAATTATAGGGGGAATTTGCCAGAAAGATGGTACCAATATTTTGTTTAGCTCACGGTCTATTAAGAAGTCTTAAAAAATCTAAGCATATATATCTTTTAGATTTTAGAGCAAGTTCAGTAACAATTTGTCATCCCAACAAACTTCACAAATGCACAATGTAACTGTAATTCATCCCATCCCACATTCTCATGCTTCAGGAATCGTGCATGTATTTTCTTACTATTCAATTTTATTGTGAATAAAAGTACTATTGAATATGATTCTCACTGTTCCCACAAAGGCATCTGATTTGACTAGATATATACCTTTTGATTTTATATTTTGATACTAGTTTAAATGTGTTGTTGTTTTGATTCTCCAATAGATGAACTATGACACTGAACATATCTATATAATTCCAATGTACAGCATGTATACCATTTACACAAGTAACGTATTTTGTCTACAGATTATATCATACTTTAAGTTTGTCATTTATATAATGGAGAGCGTTGTCTCGAGTAAGCCCTTTTATTTTGAAAGGGGGATAACTTCGATAAGTGAAGAGTACGGGAATTTTAAGAGTAATTAGCTTGCCTCTAAGGAGACCAGCCTATGTATTAAGACATATTTTGATTTCCTGTTAAATAATCTGTTCAAAATGAAACAAGTCAATACAACGCAATATGGCGCATGGTACCATCAAAATCAGATACATTCTGTATTCTACGCTTTATTTTTCAATATAGTCTTCGCTGTCTTCCACAACTTCCTTTAGTTTATCCAATCATTAAACTTAACTTGTTTTTATGAATAGGCCATTATGTTGTCTCTATACATTTCAGCGATATCAGTGTTGAGATGATCAAGACTACGAAATATATGCGGACTAGTCTATTTTAATACACAGGTTATCAACGTTGTACGAGTATAAGCATCTTCCACGTAAAAATATATAGGCAACCCTGGTAACTTGGATTTTACACTTTTTGTTTGATTTGTAGGTACCGACACTACTTTTGATGTTTATTTCAAAACACAATTTAATATGCCATGATTATGTCAGAGTCCATTTTATATAGGTTGGATACCGTTACTCTAATTTTATTCGTTGGTCTTAGGGTATTATTTAATTTTATTTGGATAAAACTTTTAAAATATACCCTGATATTTAGTATAAAGGTTATCGTTGAAATGATGATAGAACATGGGCGAAGGAGTGTTCCAATTATTGTGGGGGGAGGGGGAGCACCTGAGGAGAAAGTGTATGAGGATATGTTCCAGGCCCAAAAGTTAATGCTGAAACTTGAATAACGAAAGTGGGTCACACCGTTAATAAAACACATAATAGCAAAGCGTAGCAGTCGGGGCGAGATGATTCCCTACTACATGTACAATGATCAGGTTGGTTCAGGTAAGTGGGGTGAGCATATACGTTGTCCTACCACGTACTTAATAGTGTAACTGCAAGATACATAAAACACTGTACATGGCACATTAATTATTCCTGGCGGCAGTGTTAGTTTTATGGCAGTGAGCAGTGACACACCGGTGTAGCTACATGTAGGCAATGCAGGCCAGGGTCTGCACTTTTCCCAGGCAAATAAAAGTAATTGATATGTAGTTTACATAGAAATAAACCCCCTGATAATGCACCATTGGTTATACAGTTTTTAAAACAATATATGGCGGAGTACCCCAGAGCCTCCATCAAAATTTCTAGGCCTGCAGGTTTACTTTGATCAAGCTACACCCCTGCCACACACACACCTCCTGCTCACATTTGCAGGAGAGATGGGGACACTCTCCGCTACGTCTTGGCTAGTAGCACTGGGAGTGAAACTCGATTAAGATTCAATGTTTACACATCTTCAAGTTTCTTGTTTCCATATTTCTAACAAATGAGCAGAATTCAGCAGTTGTGGTTTAAAACATTTTTTGGAGCGGTTCCCCTGTTCCTAAAGGCGGGAGTAAAGTAGAATTACCGCCACCAGCGGGAGTGGGACGCCCTTCCCGCACACTGCCCCAAGGTTGCCCCTGCACCCCACCCCCATAATTGAAATGCCCTTACGCCCATTAAAGTATCGTTTACCTACAAACTACTTATAATTACGTTAAGTTACTCAAATAGGCAATCCGTTCCTTTTAAAAGGAAATTTTATTAGCCTGTGTGGGTAAATAACAGATAATGTGTATTTATGAATGACGTCATCAATAGCGGGGTCTGGATTGTAAACAAACGCAATATGCCGAGTTTGTTCACACAACTGATAAACAACCACAAGACTACACTTAATCAGTAGTATAAACAGTATTTTAATAAAGTTTTTGAGGAGGATAATATTTGAAGTATGATTAATTATAGAAATTTATTTGAGAAAAAATTAACACTATTGATCAGGTTTAGAATGTAATAAGAACCCTAAAAACCATTATGAGCCGTGTATTTCATTTTTCTAAAATAGTGTTGTTTATATGTCAATATGCTGAAGATAAGAAAACAGAGAAGTGGTAGAGGGCGTGGAAGAGATCGTCGACCACTGGCTGCCCAAGTGGCAGAAATGAGAGGCCAATGAGAACGTCAAACCACCAGTACCAGGCCAAGTGGTACAAGAGCTTTATCAGCCAGTGCCAGACCAAGTGGTACAAGAGCTACATCAGCCAGTGCCAGACCAAGTGGTACAAGAGCTACATCAGCCAGTGCCAGACCAGCAACCGCTAGTGCAGGACTAACTGGTAGACCTGCCCTAACAACCACAACAGCCTGCATATGCCAATGATCAAGGGCAACCATATCTGCAGGACATACCTCTGGGTGCACCACAGCTTCAGTATGCACCATATGCACCAATATATCAACTAAATATGACTTGTGCACCCCTGTACCCGCCCATGCAGCCTGTGGTTGACAATATGTAGGGACAGAGGCGTCCGGTTAATAATCCAGGTATTATAAATCCTTTACAACCAATAGTTGGTGACATTGCAAAACATATATACCAAGAAATTAAAGACAAATTATGGAATGGCGAATATGCAATTAAATTGATAAATGGTGAATTAGTTTTGCAAAATAAAACTGCCGATAATAAAATTTAAACAATACAGAAGTGGACCGATGCATTTATGATTTACACATCTTTATACATTGAAAAACATCCACAGCAGGCGAAGCAGCTAATGCGTGACATTTATACTATTCGTTCTGCATCAAAACGTCATCAAACAGGTTAGATATATTATGACGAACAACTCAGACACAGAAAGACTATTGACCCCACTTCATATTGGTCGGCTAGTGACGGAGAGCTGTGGCTTATTTAGTATGACTACTTCTTACAATGTGCCTGGGGTAGAATCTCAGTCAATCACCAAAACAACATGCTTTGAGTTTTTGTCAGAAATTAAATTGTACTTTCCATCACAAATTCGCTCTTACCATTCAGACACAGTTCCAGCACAGCCAAACACATATGTCTAGAAATTGATACTGCGGAAGGTACGGTTAGAATCTTAAAGGATGAAATAGAAAAAGAGAAAACATTATTAACACATGCTTTACAACTAAAGAAAATTAAGTTGAGATAACTGCAGTCAATAGTTGGTTTATTGAATTTCTTTCCCCAAGTTAAGAGCTTTTAATTGCCGTTTTAATGAAGCTGTCACATGTAAAAAAAAAAACCTCATCGTTTAGTTCTCAGAGGGTATTAAAGAATACATAAAAGTTTGGCTTCATTTCTTAAAGGTATTCACTGGTGTCAGTATATTCAATGACCTTTTATGGGTATCAAATTATGATTAAGAGCTATTTACGAATGCAGCCAGTGTAACATTAAATTTTGACCCCGTTGAAAAATGACCCCAAGGGTCTTTTTTCAATGTTAAAAATTGACCCAGGTCACATTTCAACATTAAATTCTGATAAATACAGTCGTTGAAAACTGATCAGTGTTAAATTTTTATCAGACATGGGGTCCATTGTTATCTCGCCGGAACGAAGTCCAAGGAGAGCTATTGCCATGACCCCGGCGTCGTCGTCGTCGGCGTCGTCGTCTGTAGACACCCAGGTTAAACTTTTGCGTTTAAGTTTAAGATATCTATGCAACAACTCATTGGATGTGAATGAAACTTCGCATGTGTGCTCACCACCATCAATGGAGCACACACAGACAAGAACCATAACTCTGGATTGCAATTTGGCACAGTTATGGTCCTTTTTGGACTTAGACATCCAGAGGCGAGCTTTGTTGTTCTCTAACAACTCTTGTTAACGGTTTGTTATATACGCAAAACCCGTCCTGAGTTACTTTCTTCAGAAAATCTAGATGGGAATCTAAACTTTTTGTAACATGGCATTGCATCTGCAGTGCCCCGTGAAGATTTTAACTGACATTGTTTCATTTTGTGAAACTGTACATATTATATTTTTTATGATATTATTTCAATTAATTATTATTGAACTATTATATAATATAGTATTCATATTCGTGGTATATTATTAGATGGTAGCATTACATAAAATCATTTTTATTACACGGAAATACATAAAATGTGCAATTAGTTATTTGTGCCCTTAGTAATAACAAGGCGAAGGTAAAATTGAAATCACAGCTAAAATAGATAAGTTCCTGCTTTATAACCTTGTCGATTGTATATGAAAAACGGATCTAAATAACGAAACCGGTATCGGTATTCAATGATAAAACACAATTGTGGGATATAAACCGGTACCGGTATGCAATGATTCAATGATAAAACACAATTGCGGGATATAAACCGGTATCGGTATTCAATGATAAAACACAATTGTCGGATATAAACCGGAACTGGTATTCAATGATAAAACACAATTGTGGGATATAAACCGGTACCGGTATTCAATGATTCAATGATAAAACACAATTGTGGGATGTACCGGTATTCAATGATAAAACACAATTGTGGGATATAAACCGGTACCGGTATTCAATAATAAAACACAATTATTGGATATAAAACGGTACCGGTATTCAATGATAAAACACAATTGTCGGATATAAACCGGAACTGGTATTCAATGATAAAACACAATTGTGGGATATAAACCGGTACCGGTATTCAATGATTCAATGATAAAACACAATTGTGGGATGTACCGGTATTCAATGATAAAACACAATTGTGGGATATAAACCGGTACCGGTATTCAATAATAAAACACAATTATTGGATATAAAACGGTACCGGTATTCAATGATAAAACACAATTGTCGGATATAAACCGGAACTGGTATTCAATGATAAAACACAATTGTGGGATATAAACCGGTACCGGTATTCAATGATTCAATGATAAAACACAATTGTGGGATGTACCGGTATTCAATGATAAAACACAATTGTCGGATATAAACCGGTACCGGTATTCAATAATAAAACACAATTATTGGATATAAAACGGTACCGGTATTCAATGATAAAACACAATTGTGGGATATAAATTTCAGGTAAGGAAATGTTTATATTTCAAAAGATTTTGTTTAAATTAATTTATTATAAGTCAAACTTCTTGTTAAAATTTTAAGTTACAACAATTTCATGATTTTGACTTAAGGAATTGTGTATAGCAATATATTGCACTCGAACAATTAAGAGAACCATGTTAACGATAAATTAAAAATTACTTTTAAGTGAATAGACCATAAGTGAGTTATCCCCCAACTTGTAAATATCATGTATGGATGTTTATTTATATTTGTTTCCAACAACAACATCAAATAGTCCCAATAACAATAACGTAAAGTACAGAACGGAGAAAAAACACCGTTCTGAAAATTTACAAAATCCATGCGAACCATTTAATTTAACCATATCATTATACAATGCAAGGCAACTCCCTTTAACAGCGATGTTCAAACTGCTTAATCGTTTATGTTTATATTTACCTACTACAAAAAAATGTAATGAATTGCATCGAAAATAGGAAGGTATTGATAAAAAACAAGACATGTCCGTAAGACATAGATAGAATCTTTATTTTCCTCCATAATTGGAGAGCATATAATAACATATATAAAAATTGCAGTAAATAATTACATATAAATGAACAACATACAATGAGTTACAAGTGAAGAATGAACATACGATACGCCTAATATGATGTCATATTGTAAGAGTATTCATAACATGATGGATTTGTTAAAATAACTAAATAAATTATGATTTTATAAAAATTAGTATAGCTTTTTAACTGTCATATAGTGTACCTTAAAATAATATAAGTGAAATAATAACATTGTCCATCTATAATGAATCTTACCGAAATAAAATGCAAGACCCAGTGATAGACTAATGACAACGATGAACCTTTTTATCTTACCGAAACGAAATGTAAGAAATTAATCATACACTGAGTAACAAACAGTAAACATTAGCAGTATCGATAAAAGTTACTTTAACATACTGTGAAGTATCCCAATATTGAACAATAATACATCTTCAATCTGTTCAATGTCAGATAAATATTCATTAAGCCCGGAAAGCAGTGCATAAATCTGATCTTTAGGCGTCTTTTTAATAAATGAATTAAAGACCTGAAGACCACAGGTCGTTATAACTGCGTCCCAAAGCTTATTTCTTTCGACAGTGTTTGCAATACAAAAATGAACAATATGTAGTACTAAATTATCTACAAGCGTATTACATTTGTTACATAGCTGTACAGCTGTAAACGATTGCAGTTTACTTAGTAGTGACACTGCTGTAAAACATTGTGCTTTTACATACTGATTTTTCCTACTTAATTGCCATAGGAAGCAAGGCCTATTTATGCTAAACATATTCATGACATATGATGGACCCATCTTGTCACCTAACCTCATTAACATTGTATTTGAGTAATGTATTAGCACTTTTTGTCTAAGAATATATTTCCATGCATACTTGGGTGGAAATATTGCTGTTTTAGAATAATTAACCAAATAATTATATAGATCATACTTCGTTAATATTCTATAGATGTCAGGAATAAAACCTAATGTTTGTTTATCATCACTAAGATATTTTAACAGACGATTAACAAATAATTGCTTAGCAATATACTTATTCGGGAGTCTGCATAATTGACCAAAGAATTGTAGCTTCCTGTAGTCGATTTCCGTTTCAAGTGAAGTTACACCAATAGAGCTTAAAGCAAAATCCATATTTACATATTGTGGGATATTTTGGATAAATTTTATACAGAATCTATGTCCTCGTTCTAGTTGTATAATATTTGATTTGGTTAATGAATTCCATAATTCACAACCATATAGGGATTTTGGTATTACGATTGACTTATATATTGTTAATGTTGTCAAGGGATTAAGACCATGCGGATGTAAGCCACTATTAATAAGACTTAAAAAAAGTCCACGTAACTTATTATTTGACTGTCGAATATGATCACTAATACACATATATTTGTCACATATAATTCCTAGATGTGTATAATTTTCTGTTTCATGAATAATGTTACTAGATCCTAGTTTCCATGATCTGCAGTTTTTATCAAAGTTATGTTTGGATTCATTAAAAACAACAATAGCACATTTTAATGGATTATAATCATATCTCCATTTTATGGAATATTTGTAGCAAATATCTAGCATTTTGTCTAAACCTGACTTTGAATACGATACAAGAACCATATCATCCGCGACGGTAGGGGTACCAACCTTCAAGTTAAAAATACACAACCCAAGACTGCTACTTTCTATGTCTTTTATCAGACCATCAATGAAAAGAAGATATAATATTGGTGAACTTTTACCCCCTTGTCTTGTTCCTTGAAGAACATTGAACCACTCAGAAATCGACCCTTGGTTTCGTACGCAGCTTTGCATATTACGATACATATTAAAGAATGACATAAATATATAGTTTGTAACGCCGCTATCAAACAATTTGAGCATAAGTCCATTATGCCACACCCTATCAAAAGCTTGACGAGCATCTAAAAAGCAAACAAAAACCTTGCTCTTGTGCTCTCTGCCATATAAAATACATTCTTTTAGTGCGAAGGAAGTCATCAAACAACCAAGTCCTTCCTGAAACCCCCCTTGTTGATTACTTAAATTAGAAAGAAGTTTTTGTTTGGAACGTGAAAGAAGTATATTTTCATATAGTTTAAGAGCAGTAGGAGTTAATGTGATTGCTCTATAATTATTGGGATCATCCTTACGTTTACCTCCGCCTTTATGTAATGTTATAATGACGCCTTTGTTCATGTTTGGTGGAATGTAACTTTGGGACAGCATAGCTGTATACAGTTTTGCTAATGTATTAATAACTATATTTCCGCCAAAAATGTAATGTTCGTAAGAAACATTATCGATCCCACTGGCTTTGCCGCGTTTACACGATGCAATTGAGGTTCTTACTTCTTCCTGTGACACATTAATGACGTCATCAATACAAAATCTAGACTGCGATATAACAGAATTTATTTTTTCGTCAACAGAAGCTTTCCAAATATTATCATAATTACTATCAATTGACGGGGTATATAACGATTCAAAATATTGTTTCCATTGCTCTGTAATACTGTCGTTATCCCTATACATTACGCCATTGAATTTTATTTCAGCGCCTGCTCTACTTGATGACCGTTTTCTTCGCGAATTCACTAATTTCCAAAATTGTTCTTTATCAAGTTCAGCGGTTGTGTCAATTTCTTCATCAAGATTTTTTAAATACTCATTGGCAAAATACCTGTGTTTTTTTCTGAAATAACATTTTGCTGTTTTATAACTTTTATAAGAATAATGTGATTGATCTCTTGGTCTATCATTTTGAATCCAGATTTTCCGTTTTTTTAACATGACTTTATGTAAATTAGATAACTCTGAATTCCAATACGGTTTTAAAAAGTGCTTAAATCTCGTCTTGCGAAAACATTTATCTGAGCAAGAAACAACAGTCTCGCTTAAAATTTTATACATATTATCAATTTCAGCAGGACATTTAAGCGGACAATTTTGTGCTTTTATCAAATCTTCTGATGCATTGAGCATGTTTTGATAGGATGTAATATCAACTTGTCTTACTTTTTTCCAGTTAATATTATATGATTGCGAAATATTTACATTCGACACATCGTCATTATAACCAGTCGAAGGCATATTCAGACTACATTTAATAGGTCTATGTCTTGAAACATTTAGACAATCGTCATCTACTATTACACAATGAGTAATACAATCTGTTTTCTCAACTGGCAAAATGATGAAATCAATAAGCGATTCACACTTTCCATCGTAGGATACAAAGGATGATGAAGCACCGGTGCACATATCCAATGTATTAGCAGAGATCATATTAGTATCATTCAAGAACTGTGTGAATGATTGATCTCTGCTATTACTTGGGAATTTTGAACAGGTTGCATTGAAGTCTCCCATAAATATAACAAAACCATTTTCTGAATATAAACTCCATAAATTGAAAAGCTTGTCAATATAATTCCTATAGCTTTCAATGGGATGGTTACTGCATGGTAAATACACTTGAAATATAAACAAAAAATGACTGTGTGTATATTGAATTTGTATACCAACTATTCTATCATCATCAATAGTTATCGGTGTCACAAACCTATCATATTTAATATGCCAATGCAAAGCTACGCCACCTTTACCGACTCGTCTGCTACCTTTAACATTTAAACTAGAGTCAGTAACAACATGTGCTTTATAATTATTGTCTAGAGAACTTATAAAATGTATATTATTATCTGATAACCAATGTTCTGAAACACCACAAATATCTATCGATAGTCCGTTCAAAGAATTGCATAGGTAAGTGCTACTAGACATTAAACCTGTTGCATTCCACGATAATAGGTTAAGTTTCTTAAGATTTATCATGATTGCAGATTAAAAAAATATATAATAGCATATTATAAACTAAAGACGCTTGAGTAAATAATACGTAATTCCGTTTATAGCTGCTGCATACTGTATCAAACAAAGGTAAGTTATAGCCACATAAGCAGTCCGAGTTCGAAGAACATCCTATGTATGCCAAGCAAATATTCAATTGAATACAATGACAATCACGATTATAAGTTACACCACACGTGTTCAACGATAATAAACTAATTTTCTTAGTATTACAAAAAAAACCCCATCAACATGTTTATACCATTGAGTAATTTGTTTGAGATTAATATACTTGATTAATCTAAATTACAGTACCTATTGTAATCTTCATAACTCGGGGTAGGGTCACACCAAGCATTATTATTGCCGGATCGGTCCCCAAAGTGACGTTCGCCCGATTTACGTTTTTTGATTAGTGAGTTGCGCGACAACCACTGTTTACAAGTTACACCGCGTGGCCAAAAACCTCTTTCCTCAAGTAAATAGCACTCGGTATTAGCTTCAACATTAAGTTGAATAATGACCCCGTCAGGAGTACGTTTTTCTGGAAATATACGTATCATGGTCACTTTTGGACCTTTTTGTTTAATAAACGATCTTAGTTTATCTTCAGTCATCAAATTTGAAAACCCTCCTATGAAATATCGACGAGTTCGCTTTCTCACGTAGACACTAAAATCTTCATCAATCTCGGTATCGTGGCGCCGAGTGATTCTAACGGGAATGCCATTTTTCCGTGGTACTTCTGGTGTTCCGATAGTAGAGACTATATCGGCGAATGTCACTTTGCGACCGTCCTTTTTATTTTTACCATATTTATGATAGCGGTTACCGGAATCTGAAACATTGTCATGCTTTGTATTTGTATGTTTGATGTTGGAATGTGTTGAGCTGTTAGTTTCATTTGGAACTCTGCAGTCTGAAACACGTTTAGTCCGCTCAGTTTGCAGATCTCCAAATGAACCACTCATATCAACATTACCATTTTGAAGTGGATTGCTTTCATCACATTGAACTGATACATCTATAACTGTCTTATTTGGTGACACTGTTACCCGTTCATCAGCAGTACATGTTGATGTTTGCAAGGTGGTGACCAGTTCCGTGGTTAATTGCGTCTCATTGTTTACGCACAAACTGTCTGTTATTTCATTTACACTAGCTTCCATATCATTATTATCATGTTCATATGGCATATCCAAACTTCCAAAATTGTTTAAAGGAGCAGTTGTCAGCCCAAACTCACCCACGTTACCAGATCGTAATGCATTGGTGGCTAGATCTGATAAGGAGGGTGGGTTGAGGAGGGACACCACAGGCACATTTACTTTAGTTATCAGAATTGTATCGTTTTTGTCTATATACGTCTCAATAACGTCAAGTCTCTTCCTGACCAAGTTAATGTCTGACCTTAGAGAGTACATATCATTGATAGGCAGCACGGATATTGTTTCCTGCATCTGAGACACGCCTTGGTTCGTAGCGTTAACATAAGCTAAGCATTCAGTTTTGACACCAAGAATAGAGTCCGAGACACATTTTATTTGTTTGTCATACTGCTTCTCGTCTGCTAACCGATTTTGTTTTAACATTAAAATCTCTGCTTCAAGACGAGATAGCGAGTCTTTCATAAACACAATATCTTGGCTACAGCTGCATAATTGCGTTTGCTTTTGTGTCACTGTATAATTGGACCGTGATATTGAGCTGCTTCTGCCACGAGACGAACTCAACATATCTTTTAGTAACGATACATCTTCACCCTCGATAACGGATAGAAGCGAATGTATATCTTGAGACAGCTTCGTTGCTATGGTTTCACCACTACGTGTAGACACTCGTCGCTTAAGTACAGCTTGTAATCCATATGGAAAATCGTCGTCTTCACGTATGGTATCAAACAGCATTTGGCGAGTATGCTCTAGGGTTGTTTCACATGACGAATAGTCTCGTAGAAGACGGGCAACGAACATATCAGTCGGTAGATCTCGAAACTGTTTTATCAGGCGATTAAGTTCATTAAGATCATATTCAGCATTATTATCATCGCCACTCATCATCAGTGAGTACGAGGTCACATTTGACACAGGAATAGGCATAGGAACCTTCACATCCGTATTGTCATCAAGTGTTACTGGTTCTAGCTCCGCGTATACCGTGTTTGAAGAAAGAGCCGACATTGTCCTTGATATAAGTTATTATGTATAATTTTATAAACAATGTTGTATCAATTTATACAGCGTAAGAACGACGTCCAGTTAGCGTGATTGTATATTACCAATTCAATTTTGTTTTTAATACACAGCACAGTACAATATAAAGTTCAGATTCATGTACTGTATCTTATATTAGCACTGAAAACATAAGTCACACGAACAAAGGGACATTTGCCCCAAGGGCAAATACTACACCTTTCTATTGTAGTTTATCCTGTATTGATCGGTTACTGGATGTGAAAATTTAACCACATACAATTTATGTACCCATTGTTATCTTTTGTTTTCATGATTTTCATTGTTTTCTGCACATGCAGAGCGAAATTAATTCAAATGTTTACCTTATCTTACTGTCCATACATTCACGAACATGCCCATATAATTTTTATCACATGTAATCCAATATTCAAATCACGAATGTCTATTTTAACAGACTATTATCAAGCACAGCTTTCACATTTCGCGCCCCTACCGTGGACTATTCGCACTGCTTTGAAAGACCTGGCCAAGTTATATTATTTGTTACACACATGCACTTTTCACACACACGCGAATGTTATTAAGTTTTGGGTTCTATATCTGTTTATGAGTTATTAAAAAAAACGTTTTAAATGAGAAAGAAGTTTTAAAAAGATGATAGTTTGTGGTTTAAACATATATATATATTTTTTTTAATATAGAAATTGGGTTGGTCACAAGGTTTTCCAACATTAAATTCGGCCCTCTCCGAGGGTCCGATGAGTGGTTAATAAAAAAAAAATACAAATGCAGAAAAAAGGGATAATTGTTATCAAAATCACCATCAGAGGTATGGGACATAGCTGGGAGACTATGTTTGATAAGAAGAGGACGTTAGTGTAGTTTCAAATCAATCACATATGAGGTTACTGAGAAATGTGCATGATATCAAGCCGCGCGGAAAATTTTAACCAGCATTTCTAAGTCAAACAATGGCAATAATTTGCATTAAATTCAACCAAGAGTTAATAAACTTGATTGTTTGATAACGCTGGTGAAGTTTCAAATCATTCAAGTAGGTGGTTACTGGGATATTTGCATGATAATAACATGCATGCAAAATTTTAACCGAAAGGGTGACGCCGATGCGCGGATAACAAAGACAAAGAGAGAGAGAGAGAGAGAGAGAGAGAGAGAGAGAGAGAGAGAGAGAAAGAGAGAGAGAGAAAGAGAGAGAGAGAATGCTTCATCGCATTCTTACTTGTGAAATGACAACCACACTAACGAAAGGCAATTCAAACAAACACCATTCCGATACCACACATGTTATCACCAATGAAACAACGTATCTATAGCATACCGGTCATTTATATATCGTATACAAACATATTCCGGTTACACTTCAAACTTTATATCCGCGAAAACATCAAAATTTTTAATAGCAGTTTTCAATGTTGAAATGTGGTCAATTTTTCACGTGTGGGTGGATCATTAAAAAACGGTCGAGGTCAGTTTTCAATGTTAAAAATGGATCACTAATTTATTGAAAAGTGACCCACCCATGGGGTCATTTTTCAACGGGGTCAAAAATTTAATGTAACACTGAATGGGATGAGGTCCATAATTTCAGGGCAATTGTGTATATTTGAAATGGCCTGGATACTGGAGTGATGAAGTATCTCAGGACATTAATTATTTATTTATGCTAGCATTCAATACCCGGTGCCATCATCTCAAAGGTTTTTTACAAAAAGTCAGACAACTTATCTAAAATAATTAATAAAAAAACATCAAGAAATAAACGAGTCATGTCCTTAATTCGTCAGTTAGTTTTGAATCTACTAGGGCATACTATTCACACAAGAGCTAACCATAGTTATGGTAATCAGAATAACATACATAAGAGCAACCCATAGTTATGGTGATCAGAATAACATACATAAGAGCTGACCATAGTTATGGTGATCAGAATAACATATATAAGAGCTGACCGTAGTTATGATGATCAGAATAACATACATAAGAGCTGACCATAGTTATGGTGATCAGAATAACATACATAAGAGCTGACCATAGTTATAGTGATCAGAATAACATACATAAGAGCTGACCATAGTTATAGTGATCAGAATAACATACATAAGAGCTGACCATAGTTATGGGGATCAGAATAACATACATAAGAGCTGACCATAGTTATGGTGATCAGAATAACATACACAAGAGCGAACCATAGTTATGGTGATCAGAATAACATACACAAGAGCTGACCATAGTTATGGTGATCAGAATAACATACATAAGAGCTGACCACCGTTATGGTGATCAGAATAACATACATAAGAGCTGACCATAGTTTAAGTGACCAGAATAACATACATAAGAGCTGACCATAGTAATGGTGATCAGAATAACATACATAAGAGCTGACCATAGTTATGGTGATCAGAATAACATACACAAGAGCGAACCATAGTAATGGGATCAGAATAACATACACAAGAGCTGACCATAGTTATGGTGATCAGAATAACATACATAAGAACTGACCATAGTAATAGTGATCAAAATAACATACATAGGAGCAAACCATAGTTATGGTAATCAGAATAACATACATATGAGCGAACCAAAGTTTTGGTAATCAAAATAACATACATTAGAGCTGACCATAGTTATGGTAATCAAAATAACATACATAAGAGCTGACCATAGTTATGGTGATCAGAATAACGTACATAAGAGCAAACCATAGTTATGGTGATAAAAATAACATACAAAAGAGCTGACCATAGTTATGGTAATCAGAATAACAGACATAAGAGCTGACCATAGTTATGGTAATCAGAATAACATACATAAGAGCTGACCATAGTTATGGTTATCAGAATAACATACATAAGAGCAAACCATAGTTATGGTGATAAGAATAACATGCAAAAGAGCTGACCATAGTTATGGTAATCAGAATAACAGACATAAGAGCTGACCATAGTTATGGTGATCAGAATAACATACATAAGAGCGAACAATAGTAATAGTAAACAGAATAACATACATAAGAGCAAACCATAGTTATGGCGATAAGAATAACATGCAAAAGAACTGACCATAGTTATGGTAATCAGAATAACAGACATAAGAGCTGACCATAGTTATGGTGTTCAGAATAACATACATAAGAGCGAACCATAGTAATAGTAATCAGAATAACATACATAAGAGCTGACCACAGTTATGGTGATCAGAATAACATACATAGGAGCTGACCATAGTAATGGTAATCAGAATAACAGACATAAGAGCTGACCACAGTTATGGTGATCAGAATAACATACATAAGAGCGAACTATAGTTATAGTAATCAGAATAACATACATAAGAGCTGACCACAGTTATGGTGATCAGAATAATATACATAAGAGCTGATCATAGTTATGGTAATCAGAATAACATACATAAGAGCAAACCATAGTTATGGTGATCAGAATAACATACATAAGAGCGGACCAAAGTTATGGTGATCAGAATAACATACATACGAGCTGACCGTAGTTATGGTAATCAGAATAACATACATAAGAGCTGACCGTAGTTATGATGAGCAGAATAACATACATAATAGCAAACCATAGTTATGGTGATAAGAATAACATGCAACATACATAAGAGCGAACCATAGTTATGGTAATCAGAATAACAGACATAAGAGCAGAGCTGACCATAGTTATGGTGATCAGAATAACATACATAAGAGCGAACCATAGAAATAGTAATCAGAATAACATACATAAGAGCTGACCACAGTTATGGTGATCAGAATAACATACATAGGAGATGACCATAGTTATGGTAATCAGAATAACATACATAAGAGCTGACCACAGTTATGGTGATCAGAATAACATACATAAGAGCGAACTATAGTTATAGTAATCAGAATAACATACATAAGAGCTGACCACAGTTATGGTGATCAGAATAATATACAGAAGAGCTGACCATAGTTATGGTGATCAGAATAACATACATGAGAGCAAACCATAGTTATGGTGATCAGAATAACATACATAAGAGCGGACCAAAGTTATGGTGATCAGAATAACATACATAAGAGCTGACCATAGTTATGGTGATCAGAATAACATACACAAGAGCTGACCATAGTTATGGTGATCAGAATAACATACATAAGAGCTGACCATAGTTATGGTGATCAGAATAACATACATAAGAGCAAACCATAGTTATGGTGATAAGAATAACATGCAACATACATAAGAGCGAACCATAGTTATAGTGATCAGAATAACATACATAAGAGCTGACCACCGTTATGGTGATCAGAATAACATACATAAGAGCTGACCATAGTTATGGTGATCATTATAACATACATAAGAGCGAACCATAGTTATGGTAATCAGAGTAACATACATAAGAGCTGAGCATAGTTATGGTGATCAGAATAACATTTGTGATGCTATAAGTCGTTACAGTGGACACGACTTTGGGCGATGCTTCCGGATTGGGCATCCAGAACCCAAACAGCAGTTCCAGAATCATTTCTTCGCCATTTCAACTGACGATCTAAAGATAATATAGTGTTTATTTTTGGTAGAGTTAAGTTAGTTTGACGTTCATCTTTGATATTCGATATTCATCATGAATCTAACGCTAACCCTTACCCTAATTCTCGCCCTAACCCTAACCCTAACCTCCAATTTGAAACGTTTCTCCTTTAAATACTACTAACTTCTAACAGCTTGTATTTTCAATTTTACATTTACAACCACCAATAAAAGCCGTAACATTGCTATAATAAAAGAACGATCTCTTTTGAAATATGCCTTTATATGAACATTTTCCATCTTCCATCTGTCCTTCAGAATGTTTTAAAGAAAATGCATTCACTGTTGGTCGCTTGAACTGGATAGTTGTGTCACCATGGTCTAGATTTCTGTAGATCAACATGCGTTTAGAACATGCATATACATGTATATAACGTGCTTACGATTGAAATACATCTACAACTGTTTAAGTTTATTACATGAATATGAAAAAAAAATAAATGGAGTATATTTTATGAGTTGAAATACTGTAACAACATGCTTCCGCCACTTTGCTCTAACTTGCCTCGACCACAAATTATCTGTGACATTAGATTGAACAAAATATATATTATCTTGCAGAAATGCAGATTTAATTCGTGTATACTATAATTAAAGATAATTGTATTCCATATAATTGATATTAAACGCTTGTACAGCTAAAACGGTGAAAAAACTATTGACGAAACGAAAACTATTTTTTCTTAATAAATATCGTTAGCACTCTTCATCTGTCACCATTCCAATATTTGTTGATCACTAATAAGGATGGTGCCTATCTATTCTTCGTCAAATGGATTAAATAGAAATATTACTATATATCAGTTACTGTCCTTGTTCCTACTTACCCAGTGTTTCACTTTACGCAGTCTACCCTGCCTCATTGTAACCCAAACATTTTTAAGATGAAACTATAACTACAACAATCGGATAGAATGCGTCATGCGGACAAAAGTCGACGTTTTTCTGATTTTTCTGCGGACAAAAGGCGTCATGCAGACAAAAGGCGTCATTTTTCTATTTTTTCTACGGAGGACAAAAGGCGTCATTTTTCTATTTTTTCTGCGGACAAAATGCGTCATGCGGACAAAAGGCGTCGTTTTCCCAAATTTTCTGCGGATAAAAGTCGTCATGCGGACAAAAGTCGACGTTTTTCTATTTTTTCTGCGGATAAAAAGCGTTGCGGATAAAAAGCGCCTGCACTCACGTGCTTTTGTGAAAATATGAGATATATAAGACATTGTGTTGGTGTGAATATGAGCACGAGAGAGTATGTGTATAATGGATATATATGACGAATTGGTTCATATAATTTCATAGTAGATATGATATATTGTAAAATGGGTATGAATTTTGTACAACTGTGTTGAACATGATATAAAGTTACGGGTTTAATGTTTAATTTATTTTGTAGCCAATGCTTTATTTATATTTTGCGTATCTATTAACTGGAAACGGTCATGTTGTGTACTATTCGACACAGTATTAGAATTGGTTAGAATATTATTTAAGGAAGCTTCTGGGAAAACATTCATAAGATAATGTTTTTCACTTACTTAATCTGTGGACGGTCTTACGTACTATTTCTCTCTTCTCTCTTTACTCTTAAATTTCGATTCTACGTAGTCGAACGAAATGTCAACAAATACGTTTTACTATGGCTTACCATTCAGTTTACTTGTGTAAGCATTTTACTGTATTTGAAACCAAATGAGTAGTGATGACATGGAGAGTGGCCATAGGCAGTAAGATGAATTGTGTTATACTCTAATATTCATCCATTCTCTATGTTTATAGAACTATTGGTGTGTCTGATTAAATGCATTAGCTTTTCATCTGCCAGTGTGAAAGACTTTATGGTATCTTGTATTTTAAATTTAGATTTTTCATTAATTATTTCAATTATAGTAGTAATGTCAGGTAATATAGAACAAAGTCCTGGCCCTGCATCCACAGTGGATTCTGGCTGCATATCATTGCTGCATATTCATATAACAAGTATTAGATATAAAATGTTTTTTATTTAATATATCGTTTTAGATTTTAATATAATAAGCTTTATCGAAACCCATTTGTCAGTCACTGTTAAGGACGAGTACTTATCATTTGTCAGTCACTGTGAAGTACGAGTACTTATTATTTGTCAGTCGCTGTGAAGGACGAGTACTTATCATTTGTAAGTCACTGTTAAGGACGAGTACTTATCATTTGTCAGTCACTGTTAAGGACGAGTACTTATCATTTGTCAGTCACTGTTAAGGACGAGTACTTATCATTTGTCAGTCACTGTGAAGTACGAGTACTTATCATTTGTCAGTCGCTGTGAAGGACGAGTACTTATCATTTGTCAGTCACTGTTAAGGACGAGTACTTATCATTTGTCAGTCACTGTGAAGTACGAGTACTTATCATTTGTCAGTCACTGTTAAGTACGAGTACTTATCATTTGTCAGTCGCTGTGAAGTACGAGTACTTATCATTTGTCAGTCGCTGTGAAGGACGAGTACTTATCATTTGTCAGTCACTGTTAAGGACGAGTACTTATCATTTGTCAGTCACTGTTAAGGACGAGTATTTATCATTAGATGGTTTTAATACTGTTTACAGAAAGGATAAAAATGCTCATTCTTCTGGAATTTTAATATATGTTTCAACGAATATTATTTCTCGTCGCCTAAAACAGTTTGAAGTCCTTCTTTCTGATTCCTGGATTGAAGTACAAGATCGTTATGCAGCTTTTATTATTTGTACAGTGTATAGGCAACCCAGTTCACATGTGGATTTGTACAGTATATAGGCAACCCAGTTCACATGTGGATTTGTACAGTATATAGGCAACCCAGTTCACATGTGGATTTGTACAGTATATAGGCAACCCAGTTCACATGTGGATTTGTACAGTATATAGGCAACCCAGTTCACATGTGGAGTTTTGGGAAAATCTTAATATAGATCTAGAAAAGGCATTCGAATTATCAAAAAATGTAATTATATTTGGTGATGACAATGAAGATCAGTTAAAAACTGCATCTCATTATCTAAAATATATGTTGGAAATCAATAACATGGATAATGTAATAAATATTTTTTACAAGGGGTAACAGATTACTTCAAGTATTTAAAACCCTGTTGCTGTTTCAAAATCCATAAACATTGTTAATCTCGGTGTAATGTTGACGCCACGATCGGTAACAGACCACTTTGGAACATATTTATATTCTAGATTAAGTCAAGATGCAAAACATTCTTATCAGCGAAGAGTGTCGACTTAAAAATGGCTGATTTTGATAAGTTGAATACTTTAATACAGAATACAAATTGGAAATTGTTGTACCTGAACTCTTCAGATATTGCTACTGACTTATTTATTGTTAAATTTATTGATTTAGTTATACAATATATTCCCTTTATTTTGGTCACTTTATGATCAAATGACAAACCATGGTACGATTCACTTATACGAAAGATTTCCAGACAAAGAGACAGGCAGAGACGAAAAGCTATACATATAAATTTAATTAACGACTGGACCTTATATAAACATTTAAGAAATAGAGTAAATAACCTTTAGAAACATGCAAAGGAACGTTTTTTTAATAATATTGAACATGTAATAACTGATGTCAATATCAATGACCAGCGTCAGTACTGGAAACTTCTTAAATATTTCATCAAAAGTAATAAAACTTGTGTGACTATTCCTCCACTGCAGACGAAAATGCCTGATGGAAGTGTTTTTCTTCCTACCACAGACTTCGAAAAAGCTAATTGTTTGAATAAATGTTTCGTATCTATCTCTTTAGAAGACGATTCTAATATTCAGTTACCAAATTTTATTAAAAAATACTCAATTTGAACATGTTTCGATAAACGAATCAGAAATAAGAGATATTTTAAACATGTTAAATATCAATAAAGCGTGTGGTGATGACGATATCAGTCACACAATGTTACGAGAGACAGTTTCGCTGCCATTGTCTATTATATTTAATCGTTCGCTTATAGAAGGTATATGCCCAAGTGCTTGAAAATATGCAAAGATTATACCTTATTTAACAAGGGCAGTCCTAATATATTCCACAAAGTACAGACCTATTTCACTTTCAAGTTGTGTAGGTAAAGTTTTTGAAAGAATAATGTTAAAATATATCTATAACTATATACATGAACAAAACCTAACATTTGAAAACCAATCTGGATTTCTTCCCGGGCATTCAACAGTATACCAGTTAACCGATATATATATCATACTATTTGCCAGTCATTTGATGCAAAGCAATACATTGGTCTGAATATTGGCTTGTTGATTTTAATCCAAGTAAAACAGAAGTTATAGTGTTTGAACTCAATAATGAAGACCAACGACCTGTATTAAAATTAAATAATGTTCAACTTCAATTTGTTGAACACCATAAGCACTTGGGTTCAACACAGCCAAGATGGCAAATGGCATCAACATATAGATAAAATTATACTTTCAGCCTCTGAAATTCTCTGTATGACGCGTTTCTTAAAATTCAAATTAAATCGTAAAACATTAAATCAAGTATAATTTTTTTTATATAAGACCTGTTCTTGAATATGCTTCTGTAGTGTGGGACGGTTGTACAAACATTAAATCAAGTATATATTTCTTGCATGAGACCTGTTCTTGAATATGCTTCTGTAGTGTGGGACGGTTGTACAAACATTAAATCAAGTATACATTTCTATACATGAGAACTGTCCTTGAATATGCTTCTGTAGTGTGGGACGGTTGTACAAACATTACATCAAGTATAAATTTCTTACATGAGACTTGATCTTGAATATGCTTCTGTAGTGTGGGACGGTTGTACAAACATTAAATCAAGTATACATTTCTTTACATGAGATCTGTCCTTGAATATGCTTCTGTAGTGTGGGACGGTTGTACAAACATCAAATTAAGTACATGTATATATTTCTTACATGAGATCTGTCCTTGAATATGCTTCTATAGTGTGGGACGGTTGCACAAACATTAAATCAAGTATACATTTCTTACACGAGACCTGTTCTTGAATATGCTTCTGTAGTGTGGGTCGGTTGTACAAACATTAAATCAAGTATACATTTCTTTACACAAGACTTGTTCTTGAATATGCTTCTGTAGTGTGGGACGGTTGTACAAACATTACATTAAGTATAAATTTCTTACATGAGACCTGTCCATGAATATGCTTCTGTAGTGTGGGACAGTTGTACAAACATTACACCAAGTATACATTTCTTACATGAGACTTGTTCTTGGATATGCTTCTGTAGTGTGGGACGGTTGTACAAACATTAAATCAAGTATACAGTTATTTTCATGAGATCTGTCCTTGAATATGCTTCTGTAGTGTGGGACGGTTGTACAAACATTAAATCAAGTATACATTTCTTTACATGAGATCTGTCCTTGAATATGCTTCTGTAGTATGGGACGGTTGGGTTGTATAAACATTAAATCAAGTATACATTTCTTTACATGAGATCTGTCCTTGAATATGCTTCTGTAGTGTGGGACGGTTGTACAAACATTACATTAAGTATAAATTTCTTACATGAGACCTGTCCTTCAATATGC
The DNA here is from genome assembly GCA_029582155.1 of Panopea generosa. Taxonomy (NCBI): domain Eukaryota; kingdom Metazoa; phylum Mollusca; class Bivalvia; order Adapedonta; family Hiatellidae; genus Panopea; species Panopea generosa. The sequence continues at coordinate 56,402,449 of CM055897.1, forward strand.
TTCTGTAGTGTGGGACGGTTGTACAAACATTAAATCAAGTATAAATTTCTTACATGAGACCCGTCCTTGAATATGTTTCTGTAGTGTGGGATGGTTGTACAAACATTACATCAAGTATAAATTTTTTACATGAGACTTGTTCTTAAATATGCTTCTGTAGTGTGGGACGGTTGTACAAACATTAAATCAAGTATACAGTTATTTTCATAAGATATGTCCTTGAATATGCTTCTTTAGTGCGGGACGGTTGTACAAACATTAAATCAAGTATAAATTTCTTACATGAGACTTGTTCTTGAATATTCTTCTGTAGTGTGGGACGGTTGTACAAACATTAAATCAAGTATACATTTCTTTACACGAGACTTGTTCTTGAATATGCTTCTGTTGTGTGGGACGGTTGTACAAACATTAAATCAAATATATATTTCTTACATGAGACCTGTTCTTGAATATGCTTCTGTTGTGTGGGACGGTTGTACAAACATTAAATCAAGTATACATTTCTTACATGAGACTTGTTCTTGAATATTCTTCTGTAGTGTGGGACGGTTGTACAAACATTAAATCAAGTATACATTTCTTTACACGAGACTTGTTCTTAAATATGCTTCTGAAGTGTGGGATGGTTGTACAAACATTAAATCAAATATACATTTCTTACATGAGACTTGTTCTTGAATATTCTTCTGTAGTGTGGGACGGTTGTACAAACATTAAATCAAGTATACATTTCTTACATGAGATCTGTCCTTAAATATGCTTCTGTAGTGTGGGACGGTTGTATAAACATTAAATCAAGTATACATTTCTTACATTAGACTTGTTCTTGAATATGCTTCTGTAGTGTGGGACGGTTGTATAAACATTAAATCAAGTATACATTTCTTACATGAGATCTGTCCTTGAATATGCTTCTGTAGTGTGGGACGGTTGTATAAACATTAAATCAAGTATACATTTCTTACATGAGATCTGTCCTTGAATATGCTTCTGTAGTGTGGGACGGTTGTATAAACATTAAATCAAGTATATATTTCTTACATGAGATCTGTCCATGAATATGCTTCTGTAGTGTGGGACGGTTGTATAAACATTAAATCAAGTACACATTTCTTACATGAGATCTGTCCTTGAATATGCTTCTGTAGTGTGGGACTGTTGTATAAACATTAAATCAAGTACACATTTCTTTACATGAGATATGTTCTTGAATATGCTTCTGTATTGTGGGACGGTTGTATAAACATTATATCAAGTACACATTTCTTTACATGAGATATGTTCTTGAATATGCTTCTGTAGTGTGGGACGGTTGTATAAACATTAAATCAAGTACACATTTCTTACATGAGATCTGTCCTTGAATATGCTTCTGTAGTGTGGGACGGTTGTATAAACATTAAATCAAGTATACATTTCTTACATGAGATCTGTCCATGAATATGCTTCTGTAGTGTGGGACGGTTGTATAAACATTAAATCAAGTACACATTTCTTACCTGAGATCTGTCCTTGAATATGCTTCTGTAGTGTTGGACGGTTGTACAAACATTAAATCAAGTACACATTTCTTACATGAGATCTGTCCTTGAATATGCTTCTGCAGTGTGGGACGGTTGTACAAACATTAAATCAAGTACACATTTCTTACATGAGACCTGTCCTTGAATATGCTTCTGTTGTGTGGGACGGTTGTATAAACATTAAATCAAGTATACATTTCTTACATGAGACTTGTTCTTGAATATGCTTCTGTAGTGTGGGACGGTTGTATAAACATTAAATCAAGTATACATTTCTTACATGAGATATGTCCTTGAATATGCTTCTGTAGTGTGGGACGGTTGTATAAACATTAAATCAAGTATACATTTCTTACATGAGATCTGTCCTTGAATATGCTTCTGTAGTGTGGGACGGTTGTATAAACATTAAATCAAGTATACATTTCTTACATGAGATCTGTCCTTGAATATGCTTCTGTAGTGTGGGACGGTTGTATAAACATTAAATCAAGTACACATTTCTTTCCATGAGATATGTTCTTGAATATGCTTCTGTAGTGTGGGACGGTTGTATAAACATTAAATCAAGTATACATTTCTTACATGAGATCTGTCCTTGAATATGCTTCTGTAGTGTGGGACGGTTGTATAAACATTAAATCAAGTATACATTTCTTACATGAGATCTGTCCTTGAATATGCTTCTGTAGTGTGGGACGGTTGTATAAACATTAAATCAAGTATACATTTCTTACATGAGATCTGTCCTTGAATATGCTTCTGTAGTGTGGGACGGTTGTATAAACATTAAATCAAGTACACATTTCTTTACATGAGATATGTTCTTGAATATGCTTCTGTAGTGTGGGACGGTTGTATAAACATTAAATCAAGTACACATTTCTTTACATGAGATATGTTCTTGAATATGCTTCTGTAGTGTGGGACGGTTGTATAAACATTAAATCAAGTACACATTTCTTACATGAGATCTGTCCTTGAATATGCTTCTTTAGTGTGGGACGGTTGTATAAACATTAAATCAAGTACACATTTCTTTACATGGGATATGTTCTTGAATATGCTTCTGTAGTGTGGGACGGTTGTATAAACATTAAATCAAGTACACATTTCTTTACATGAGATATGTTCTTGAATATGCTTCTGTATTATGGGACGGTTGTATAAACATTAAATCAAGTACACATTTCTTACATGAGATCTGTCCTTGAATATGCTTCTGTAGTGTGGGACGGTTGTATAAACATTAAATCAAGTATACATTTCTTACATGAGATCTGTCCTTGAATATGCTTCTGTAGTGTGGGACGGTTGTACAAACTTTAAATCAAGTACATGTATATATGTCTTACATGACACATGTCCTTGAATATGCCTCTGTAGTGATGGACAGTTGCACAAACATTAAATCAAGTACACATTTCTTACATGAGATCTGTCCTTGAATATGCTTCTGTAGTGTGGGACGGTTGTATAAACATTAAATCAAGTATACATTTCTTTACATGAGATTTGTCCTTGAATATGCTTCTGTAGTGTGGGACGGTTGTACAAACATTAAATCAAGTATACATTTCTTACATGAGATATGTTCTTGAATATGCTTCTGTAGCGTAGGACGGTTGTATAAACATTAAATCAAGTACACATTTCTTACATGAGATCTGTCCTTGAATATGCTTCTGTAGTGTGGGACAGTTGTATAAACATTAAATCAAGTATACATTTCTTACATGAGATCTGTCCTTGAATATGCTTCTGTAGTGTGGGACGGTTGTACAAACATTAAATCAAGTATACATTTCTTACATGAGATCTGTCCTTGAATATGCTTCTGTAGTGTGGGACGGTTGTACAAACATTAAATCAAGTATACATTTCTTACATGAGATCTGTCCTTGAATATTCTTCTGTAATGTGGGACGGTTGTACAAACATTAAATCAAGTATACATTTCTTACATGAGATCTGTCCTTGAATATGCTTCTGTAGTGTGGGACGGTTGTACAAACATTAAATCAAGTACATGTATATATGTCTTACATGACACATGTCCTTGAATATGCCTCTGTAGTGATGGACAGTTGCACAAACATTAAATCAAGTAAATGTATACATTTATTACATGAGACCTGTTCTTGAATATGCTTCTAAAGTGTGGGGCAGTTGTACAAACAATACATCAAGTATTAATTTCTTACATGAGACCTGTTCTTGAATATTCTTCTGTAGTCTGGGACGGTTGTATAAACATTAAATCAAGTATACATTTCTTTACATGAGATATGTTCTTGAATATGCTTCTATAGTGTCGGACGGTTGTACAAACATTAAATCAAGTATACATTTTTTTACATGAGACCTGTTCCTGAATATGCTTCTGTAGTGTGGGACGGTTGTACAAACATTAAATCAAGTATACATTTCTTACATGAGACCTGTCCTTGAATATGCTTCTGTAGTGTGGGACAGTTGTATAAACATTAAATCAAGTATAAATTTCTTACATGAGACCTGTCCTTGAATATGCTTCTGTAGTGTGGGACGGTTGTATAAACATTAAATCAAGTATACAGTTCTTAGATGAGATCTGTCCTTGAATATGCTTCTGTAGTGTGGGACGGTTGTACAAACATTAAATCAAGTATACATTTCTTCACATGAGATATGTTCTTGAATATGCTTCTGTAGTGTGGGACGGTTGTATAAACATTAAATAAAGTACACATTTCTTACATGAGATCTGTCCTTGAATATGCTTCTGTAGTGTGGGACGGTTGTATAAACATTAAATCAAGTACACATTTCTTACATGAGATCTGTCCTTGAATATGCTTCTGTAGTGTGGGACGGTTGTACAAACATTAAATCAAGTATACATTTCTTACATGAGATCTGTCCTTGAATATGCTTCTGTAGTGTGGGACGGTTGTACAAACATTAAATCAAGTATACATTTCTTTACATGAGATATGTTCTTGAATATGCTTCTGTAGTGTGAGACGGTTGTACAAACCTTAAATCAAGTATACATTTCTTACTTGAGATCTGTCCTTGAATATGCTTCTGTAGTGTGGGACGGTTGTACAAACATTAAATCAAGTACACATTTCTTACATGAGACCTGTCCTTGAATATGCTTCTGTAGTGTGGGACGGTTGTACAAACATTAAATCAAGTATACATTTCTTACTTGAGATCTGTCCTTGAATATGCTTCTGTAGTGTGGGACGGTTGTATAAACATTAAATCAAGTATACATTTCTTTACATGAGATATGTTCTTGAATATGCTTCTGTAGTGTGAGACGGTTGTATAAACATTAAATCAAGTACACATTTCTTACTTGAGATCTGTCCTTGAATATGCTTCTGTAGTGTGGGACGGTTGTTCAAACATTAAATCAAGTATAAATTTCTTACATGAGATGTGTTCTTGAATATGCTTCTGTAGTGTGGGACGGTTGTACAAACATTAAATCAAGTATAAATTTCTTACATGAGATATGTTCTTGAATATGCTTCTGTAGTGTGAGACGGTTGTACAGACATTACATCAAGTATACATTTCTTACATGAGACTTGTTCTTGAATATGCTTCTGTAGTGTGGGACGGTTGTACAAACATTACATCAAGTATACATTTCTTACATGAGACTTGTTCTTGAATATGCTTCTGTAGTGTGGGACGGTTGTACAAACATTACATCAAGTATACATTTCTTACATGAGACTTGTTCTTGAATATGCTTCTGTAATGTGGGACGGTTGTACAAACATTACATCAAGTATACATTTCTTACATGAGACTTGTTCTTGAATATGCTTCTCTAGTGTGGGACAGTTGTACAAACATTGGAGCGGCTAGAATCGGTACTGGTTTGACTCGGTCCGTTTCATTAATGTATTTTAAAAACGAAATAAGATAGACGGACCTATCAAAAATGTATTACTATGTTTAAAATGAGTAAATGTGAATTACCAGGATATTTATCAAACCCTTTTCCTCCACTAGTCAATGACGCCACACCCTACAATTTGAGAAATTCAGATCAATATGTTACTTTTCTCAAAATCTGTTGTATTATCTTCAGTGGAAATTTTGAACAATCTACCACTAGAAATCCGCTCCTCAGCTTCACTTCAGAACTTTAAGAATAAAATTGAAGTCACTACTTAAAACAGTTTTTCCTAAATACTGCTTATCCGGTTGTAGATCACTTTCCGTCCCACATGCCAGAATTCAGAACTCTTGTAGTAATCTAAATCATGATCTCTTTATCAATCATTTACGTGTAACTCCTGAATGTGATTGTGGATTTGAGACAGAGAATGCTGAACACTTTTTATTACAATGTAACAGATTCGCAGAACAACGAATTACTGTGTTTAATACTACCTGGCAATTTCATCAACTTAATGTTAATGTTAAATTACTGCTGCGTGCTGATATCAGCTATACGAACGTCCAAAATATTAATTTACTGCTGCGTGGTGATATCAGCTATACGAACGTCCAAAATATTAATTTTCTGCTATGCTGATATCAGCTATGCGAACGTCCAAAATGTAGATTTACTGCTGCGTGCTGATATCAGCTATGCGAACGTCCAAAATGTAGATTTACTGCTGCGTGCTGATATCAGCTATGCAAACGTCCAATATGTAGATTGACTGCTGCGTGGTGATATCAGCTATACGAACGTCCAAAATATTAATTTACTGTTGCGTGCTGATATCAGCTATGTGAACGTCCAAAATGTAGATTTTCTGCTGCGTGCTGATATCAGCTATGCGAACGTCCAAAATGTAGATTTTCTGCTGCGTGCTGATATCAGCTATGCGAACGTCCAAAATGTAGATTTACTGCTGCGTGCTGATATCAGCTATGCGAACGTCCAAAATGTAGATTGACTGCTGCGTGGTGATATCAGCTATGCGAACGTCCAAAATGTAGATTTACTGCTGCGTGCTGATATCAGCTATGCGAACGTCCAAAATGTAGATTTACTGCTGCGTACTGATATCACCTATGCGAACGTCCAAAATGTAGATTTACTGCTGCGTGGTGACATCAGCTATACGAACGTCCAAAATATTAATTTACTGCTGCGTGCTGATATCAGCTATGCGAACGTCCAAAATGTAGATTTTCTGCTGCGTGCTGATATCAGCTATGCGAACGTCCAAAATGTAGATTTTCTGCTGCGTGCTGATATCACCTATGCGAACGTCCAAAATGTAGATTTACTGCTGCGTGCTGATATCAGCTTTGCGAACGTCCAAAATGTAGATTTTCTGCTGCGTGCTGATATCAGCTATGCGAACGTCCAAAATGTAGATTGACTGCTGCGTGGTGATATCAGCTATGCGAACGTCCAAAATGTAGATTTACTGCTGCGTGCTGATATCAGCTATGCGAACGTCCAAAATGTAGATTTACTGCTGCGTGCTGATATCACCTATGCGAACGTCCAAAATGTAGATTGACTGCTGCGTGCTGATATCAGCTATGCGAACGTCCAAAATGTAAATTTACTGCTGCGTGCTGATATCCGCTATGCGAACGTCCAAAATGTAGATTTACTGCTGCGTGCTGATATCAGCTATGCGAACGTCCAAAATGTAGATTTACTGCTGCGTGCTGATATCAGCTATACGAACGTCCAAAATGTAGATTTACTGCTGCGTGCTGATATCAGCTATGCGAACGTCCAAAATGTAGATTTACTGCTGCGTACTGATATCACCTATGCGAACGTCCAAAATGTAGATTTACTGCTGCGTGCTGATATCAGCTATACGAACGTCCAAAATATTAAGTTACTGCTGTGTGTTGATATCAGCTATGCGAACGTCCAAAATGTAGATTTTCTGCTTCGTGCTGATATCAGCTATGCGAACGTCCAAAATGTAGATTTTCTGCTGCGTGCTGATATCAGCTATGCGAATGTCCAAAATGTAGATTTACTGCTGCGTGCTGATATCAGCTTTGCGAACGTCCAAAATGTAGATTTACTGCTGCGTGGTGATATCAGCTATGCAAACGTCAAAAATGTAGATTGACTGCTGCGTGGTGATATCAGCTATGCGAATGTCCAAAATGTAGATTGACTGCTGCGTGCTGATATCAGCTATGCGAACGTCCAAAATGTAGATTTACTGCTGCGTGCTGATATCACCTATGCGAACGTCCAAAATGTAGATTTACTGCTGCGTGGTGATATCAGCTATGCAAACGTCAAAAATGTAGATTGACTGCTGCGTGGTGATATCAGCTATGCGAATGTCCAAAATGTAGATTGACTGCTGCGTGGTGATATCAGCTATGCGAACGTCCAAAATGTAGATTTACTGCTGCGTGCTGATATCACCTATGCGAACGTCCAAAATGTAGATTTACTGCTGCGTGGTGATATCAGCTATGCGAACGTCCAAAATGTAAATTTACTGCTGCGTGCTGATATCATCTATGCGAACGTCCAAAATGTAGATTTACTGCTGCGTGCTGATATCACCTATGCGAACGTCCAAAATGTAGATTTACTGCTGCGTGCTGATATCAGCTATACGAACGTCCAAAATGTAGATTTACTGTTGCGTACTGATATCACCTATGCGAACGTCCAAAATGTAGATTTACTGCTGCGTGCTGATATCAGCTATGCGAAGTCCAAAATGTAGATTTACTGCTGCGTGCTGATATCAGAAATGCGAACGTCCAAAATGTAGATTTACTTCTGCTTGGTGATATCAACTATACGAACGTCCAAAATGTAGATTTACTGCTGCGTGGTGATATCAGCTATGCAAACGTTCAAAATGTAGATTTACTGCTGCGTGGTGATATCAGCTATACGAACGTCCAAAATGTAGATTTACTGCTGCGTGGTGATATCAGCTACGAACGTCCAAAATGTAGATTGACTGCTGCGTGGTGATAACAGCTATACGAATGTCCAAAATGAATATGTGTTCAAAAATGTATTAATGACACAAATAGATTTTCATAATTGTATGTATATTTGTGTATAACATGATTGTGATAATTATAGCACCTGGTGAACGTGTATTAACTAAGTGTAGAACATTCTTTATAACCTTACCTTTCTCTGTATCTTTCCTTTTGCCGTTCTTGTTAAAATTAATGTTTCGTTCCATTCTTGTGTAAAACGTGAAAAGAAATGATTACAATGAAACTTTGTATGCCATGTTTTATCACTATATCAATTATTTATGGGAAGAGCCGTAACTAATGAACTTGTGGTTCGACTTTATAGTACACAATGTGGCAATATAACATGTTTAAATCACAGCAAATTGTCCGAAATATATATACAATGGTCACTTCCGATTGTCCGGAATGTACTCCGAATATAGTACATTATTAAAGTATGTCAGTGTCCGTCCGGAATATAAATTATGACTGCCGTCAAAATTATCAGACTGTTATTCGTTATTCGTTATTAAAATATTTGGTCGACTGTTAGGAATAGATATTCTATATAAATGCTCTTGATTTGTTCATAATAAGTTAATTGAAATAATCAGCTTAGGCCAATTTTATGCCAATCAGATTATGAAATATTATTTTATGACTGTAAAGTTAGTAGGTAGTTCGCAGTTGGTAGTTGAGGATTCGAGTAACCAACTACCGACTAGTTGCCAGTTAGGGATTCGGATTCGTTATTATAATTACTATTTCATTTACATATTTTACTCGTGTTAATATGTTTAAAAATATAATCAATAATAAATGTATGTAAATAAATATAAAATCTGAATCCTCAACTGGCAGCTGGTTGGTAGTTGGCGATTCTCGGCGAATCCCAAACTGGACATTTTGAATTTTATAATAATAAATAACACACTTTTGCCGTGTTTGTTCTTCAATATAACGAGTATACTCACCAGACGGCGATTCAAAATGTCCAGTTGGGGATTCGCCGCGAATCGCCAACTACCAACCAGCTGCCAGTTGGGGATTCAGATTTTGTATTAATTTACATACGTTTATTATAAATTATATTTTTAAACATATTAACACGAGTAAAATATGTAAATAAAATAGTTATTATAATAACAAATCCGAATCCCCAACTGGCAGCTGGTCGGTAGTTGGTTATTCGAATCCCCAACTACCAATTGCGAACTACCTACTAACTTTACAGTCATTATAATTATTGCTGTTATATTTTAATTCCCTTTTCATAATAATGCAAAACATTGAATCTTCACTTATAGTGCTATGTTGTTAGTATAGTTTTTCATTCTGGAGACAGCAGATCAATGTTTAAAGTGTTTTTTCTCTTAAATTGTTAAAGAAAAAATAAATACAAAACAAATAAAAGCACAGTGAACGCTGAAAGCCCGGGGCTGCTGATGGCTTGGTGGTGCAGTAGGTTAGACATTTTTCAAAACTCTTCTCCAAACAGCATTGAATTTTCAAATTCTATTCCAATATTAAAACTCCAAAAGAGTTAGATTTCAGTAGTCCATCTTTATCATTTCTCTTCGAATTATCCGAATTTGATTTTGTTTGTATCACATAAATCTTCAGAACTTCAGAATTCTATTCATATAAATAAAAGTATAAATAGTTTAAGGGGTATCGCCAGGTTTTCCCAATCGCAAAATTTAATGCCAAATAATTATTTTAGTACGCATTTTGAAAGGATGTGGCTTCTACAATTCTTGTTCGATTTGCAATAACCTAAGTTTGCGTAGAACTACATTATGTTTCTAACATATTGACATATAAAAGATATTTGAAATCGAATAATAAATGAAATAGTTATAAGGTACCGTAATCTTTTAAGAGCGAAAAGAAATTTAATCTAAGTGTAAATTTAATCGCAATGACCAGCTCAGTTCAAATGTCTGTATCTCATTCATTTGATAATGGCTTTTTAATTATCAGTTTCGAAAACAACATAATTTCAGCTTTCTAAATATATAAACATAATTAAAATCGGTTAATGAATAAAGAAGTTGCACCGCCAGCTACCATTTCTAAAATAACTGAAGCAGCTTTACTACATATGTGAACCCGTCCAGCGGAGTTTGAACAAATCTAGAATGATGACATTAGTTTTATCAAATCTAGTATGGCACCATTAGTTTGATCAAATCTAGTATGGCACCATTAGTTTGATCAAAACTAGTATGGCACCATTAGTTTGATCAAATCTAGTATGGTACCATTAGTTTGATCAAAATTAGTATGGCACCATTAGTTTGATCAAAACTCGTATGGCACCATTAGATTGATCAAAACTAGTATGACACCATAAGTTTGGTCAAAACTAGTATGGCACCATTAGTTTTATCAAAACTAGTATGGCACCATTATTTTGATCATATCTAGTATGGCACCATAAGTTTGATCAAATGTAGCATGGCACCATCAGTTTGATCAAAACTAGTGTGGCACCATTAGTTTGATCAAATCTAGTGTGGCACCATTAGTTTGATCAAAACTAGCGTGGCACCATAAGTTTGATCAAATCTAGCGTGGCACAATTAGTTTGATCAAATCTAGTGTGGCACCATTAGTTTGATCAAATCTAGTATGGACCATTAGTTTGATCAAAACTAGTATGGCACCATTACTGAGTTGATCAAATCTAGTATGGCACCAACATTTTGATCAAAACTAGTTTTTGCATTATTAGTTTGATCAAAACTAGTATGGCACCATTAGTTTGATAAAATCTAGTATGGCACCATTAGTTTGATCAAAACTAGCCTGGCACCATTAGTTTGATCAAAACTAGCTTGGCTTAATTAGTTTGATCAAAACGAGTATGGAACCATTATTTTGATCAAATCTAGTATGGCACCATTATTTTGATAAAAACTAGTATGGCACCATTAGTTTGATCAAAACTAGTATGGCACCATTAGTTTGATCAAAACTGTTAATAATTTCTTAAATATGAAGATTAAAAAGACAGTTGTATAAAATTGCTATATGGTACAAACACATATGGTTATAAGTAAGTACAAACACATATGGTTATAAGTAGGTACAAACACGTATGGTTATAAGTAGGTACAAACACAAGTAGGTACAAACACATATGGTTATAAGTAGGTACAAACACAAGTAGGTACAAACACGTATGGTTATAAGTAGGTACCACCATGTATGGTTATAAGTAGGTACAAACACATGGTTATAAGTAGGTACAAACACATATGGTTATAATTATGTACAAACAACACTTATGGTTATAAGTAAGTACAAACACATATGACTATAAGTAGGTACAAACACGTATGGTTATAAGTAGGTACAAACACATATGATTATAAGTAGGTACAAACACGTATGGTTATAAGTAGGTACAAACACGTATGGTTAAAAGAAGGTACAAACAACACTTATGGTTATAAGTAGGTACAAACACATATGATTATAAGTAGGTACAAACACGTATGGTTATAAGTAGGTACAAACACATATGATTATAAGTAGATACAAACACGTATGGTTATAAGTAGGTACAAACACGTATGGTTATAAGTAGGTACACACACGTATGGTTATATGTAGGTACAAACACATATGGTTATAAGTAGGTACCACCACGTATGGTTATAAGTAGGATCAAACACGTATGGTTATAAGTAGGTACAAACACATATGGTTATAAGTAGGTACAAACACGTATGGTTATAAGTAGGTACAAGCACATATGGTTATAATTAGGTACAAACACGTATGGTTATAAGTAGGTACAAAAACGTATGGTTATAAGTAGGTACAAATACAAGTAGGTACAAACACGTATGGTTATAAGTAGGTACAACACGTATGGTTATAAGTAGGTACAAACACGTATGGTTATAAATAGGTACAAACACATATGGTTATAAGTAGGTACAAACACGTATGGTTATAAGTAGGTAAAAACACGTATGGTTATAAGTAGGTACACAAACGTATGGTTATAAGTAGGTACTAACACGTATGGTTATAAGTAGGTACAAAAACATATGATTATAAGTAGGTATAAACACATATGGTTATAAGTAGGTATAAACACAAATGGTTATAAGTAGGTACAAACACATATGGTTATAAGTAGGTACAAAAATATATGGTTATAATTAGGTATAAACACATATGGTTATAAGTAGGTATAAACACAAATGGTTATAAGTAGGTACAAACACATATAGTTATATGTAGGTACAAACACATATGGTTATAAGTAGGTACAAACACATATAGTTATATGTAGGTACAAACACATAGCGTATTGATTTGACGTGTGGACATGTGGAAAATCGATGTCACCATTGTCGTGTGCAACTTTAATATTGGTAATATGAGAACGTCAATCAATCAATTAACTTATAGAAAGTGTACAATCAATTAACTTATAGAAAGTGTACAATCAATTCAAACTTTTAAATTATAATACGTGCGGCAATACGTTCTCCGCGTATCATTTTACAATTTTCTCATTTTAAATACAAAGTATATGTCAATGGCAGTCACGTGACGAGCCGTGACTTCTAAATTGAATCTGATATTGATTTTTATTTTTGGACCCCCTTTAAACTTAAAATATTCAAATCGGTGAATAGACTGTTAGTGAAATCTTATATATTCGAATAACCCAGAACTTGAATATCACAACAGGTAAAAACAGACGTGTGTGTGTAAATTGATAGCATGTAGTATTTACATATGGCGAATAAATTGTACCAAAAATGGCTTTACTTACATAAAAGTTTGTATATGTTAACACTTAAAATATCACAATACGATAAAAAGATCGACAGACATAGTTTTGATTTTGAATTATAAATTGAACCAATACATGTGGAAGTAGGTAATGACAAATATCAATAAAAGTTTTGTTTGCTTAGTTCGTATCAGTTGTAAGCGGGAGTGTCAACGACAAGCTGGACTATTTCGCAGTGGCACGTTAAAGTCTTGAAATATTGGAGTTCAATAATTGTTGTTTCAAGTGTGTACAAAAATGTATCGCCTAATGGATATGAAAATGCTGACGATGTTATCAAAGTATTCCAAAGAATAGACGCATGACGATAAATCTTGGTAAGTTTTGACTTGCATTTTTGATAAATGAAATACGTATAACAAATGAAAACATTGAACACTAGTACTTCCACCCTGGAGTTAGATCACGCGTTATCTTGTGTTCAGTAACAGCATTTCTCTTAGATATAAAAAAAAACGTGAGCTTTTTAAATATGTCAAGTTTTATGTAGGTTCTCCATTGAGGCAGATACATGCCAAGATACACCGCCCTGGTACCAGATGATTAAAAACAATGGAGCCAATTTTGCTATAAATTTATACAATACCTCCACTGTTTAAACAATCAATTGCATGACTGACACTTTACCAGTATGTCATCGCTGTGTATTGAATACTAAACTTCCAAGAGTATATACTTACTTCCACCCTGTAGGTGTGCATACATAACAGCAGTTGCTACTGAAATACGGTAATACATATGTTAATTTATCAGCTCACGAAAATGGCCGTATTTGCCATTATTGTCAATAGCATTGAACGAATGGCCAGCTTGCTCTTTTTTAATTTAAAATTGATCAAATGCTCTGACTGACCCGTATACTTGACGTAGTTAGGACAATCGGACACATCCGCTGTCCCCCACCTCCATAATCGATCATAGCTGGCGTCCATGGTTCTGTAATCTATGATAAACACGTTATATATTTTGTTAACTTCTCTTGTACAAAGTCTTACGTGAAGACTTTCTTCAATTGATCTCTTTAAAATGTCAGCTACTCAAGCGTTGTTTACAAGCACACACACGGATTGATAATATTTATCGAAGTGTGATTTGTTTTCTCATTATTTATGTCTTTGCACCTTAATGTCCAAGTGTTCAGTATATTTATATCACTATAAAAATGCTAACAAATGTCGTCGTTCAGTAAGTATCTGGAATTGCTCAGAATTGAACTTAAGCTTTATTGGTGAGAGTGTTAGCACTGATAATGCATTACAAACAAGAATTTCAAACTAACATCTTAACCCTCACTTATATAATAAACAACATCTAATAAAAACACACTTACGGCATTATCCGCCTAACCATTGACCACCAAACCTACCAGGACACTTACCAGGACACGTACCAGGACACGTACCAGGACCCTTACCAGGACACTTACCACCACACTTACCATGACATTTACCATCACATTTAGCATGACACTTACCACCACACTTACCACCACACTTACCATGACACTTACCAGGAAACTTATCATGGCACATACCAAGACACCTACCATGGCACTTACCATGATATTTACCAAACCACTTTCAGGACACTTACCATGGCACTTACCAGTACACATACCAGGACATTTACCATGTCACTTGCCACCACATTTAGCAGGACACTTACCTTGGCACTTACCAGGACACCTACCATGGCACTTACCAGTAAATTTACCAAGCCACTGACCAGGACACTTACCATGGCACTTGCCACCACACTTAGCATGGCACTTACCATTGCACTTTCCACCAGTATTACCACCACACTTACCACTACACTTACCACCTATCTTAACACCATTCTTAACACCACACTTACCATCACCACTTTAACACCACACTTACCACTACATTTACCACTACACTTTCCACCACACTTTCCACCGCACTTACCACCACACTTACCACCATTCTTAGCATCACACTGACCATCACACTTACCACCACACAACAACCACATTTACCACTACACTTACAAGAACACTTAAACTACACTTACTACCACTCTTACCATCACACTTTTTACCCCACTTACCACTACACTTACCACCACTCTTATCATAACACTTACCACCACACTAAACACTACACTTTCCATCACACTTACCACCACACTAACCAGTACATTTACCACCATTCTTACCATCACACTTACCACCACACCAACCACTAAACTTACCACCATTCTTAACACTTTTACTAAGCATTTACCATACCACTTACCAATCATGGACTAAAATATTTACCACAGTTTTTACCAGCAATTAACGGCAATATCTACGACATTTACCAATTGTCAACGGTCCCCTCCCTTGACGCAATTCATTCTGGGATAGCTGCAGCTCTGATTGTCTATACGATTGTCAGTAGCGATGAATTTAACCTGGTTTTGGCCATGTATTTCTTTCTATCCGAGTCTTTATAGGCACAATAAAGATATAATTGGAATTCATCACCTATAGCATTAGTATTACATAAATGACAGTATCTTCTATTTCTTCCAATAACATACATAAGATGCAATCCTAACGACTTCATTATTGTCAATCATTACTACCAATCAACCACCTAAAGTGTTTTCCGGTTATATTTTCAAAATCACTGTCCCTGACTTGAAGCTAATTCAACATTCAAAGGAAGAATCCATCGGACATTATTTCCCTTTATACCGATGTGGAGAAACTAGTACTATAAATATGTTTATGTTATTGAAACACAATGTGGACATTACATACGGATAGAATTTAATTTAGACATCGTTCAATTATCAGTCAACAACACAAACTACATTAATGGTATCCGGAATTAATTCGATATTTGAAGTCAGTGTCAGTATAATGACCGGGTGGGATATCATACAATGTGACCGGGTGGGATATCATACAATGTGGCACGATGCTCGAGTGTTAGTGTCAGTATAATGTGACCGGGTGGGAAATCATACAATGTGGCACGATACTCGAGTGTTAGTGTCAGTATAATGTGACCGGGTGGGATATCATACAATGTGGCACGATACTCGAGTGTTAGTGTCAGTATAATGTGACCGGGTGGGATATCATACAATGTGGCACGATACTCGAGTGTTAGTGTCAGTATAATGTGACCGGGTGGGATATCATACAATGTGGCACGATACTCGAGTGTTAGTGTCAGTATAATGTGACCGGGTGGGATATCATACAATGTGGCACGATACTCGAGTGTTAGTGTCAGTATAATGTGACCGGGTGGGATATCATACAATGTGGCACGATACTCGAGTGTTAGTGTCAGTATAATGTGACCGGGTGGGATATCATACAATGTGGCACGATACTCGAGTGTTAGTGTCAGTATAATGTGACCGGGTGGGATATCATACAATGTGGCACGATACTCGAGTGTTACAGCGCTTAGAAATCTGTCTCAAGTAGAAACCATTGCGATATAACTGAAAAAATGTTGAAAGCGACGCTTTATACTAAAAAACATAGCGTCTAATAACAATCCTACTTACAGTACTTTTATTACATTGATTATTACAATGAGTGGATGGTGTTATGTTACTTTGTGTAAACGTATCAACATCAATAGATCATGTGTAATATATACTTAACGACTTTTAAAACGCATTCATTTAAATATTGAATCTATCCACCAACACCCCAACCCCAGATATGCTATTATCTTTATCGCTTCATATATGTTACAAAATCTCTGTCGACCACAATTAATGTGTTAGATTTAAAACGAAGTAAGACAGTTTTATCTTGGTTTATCATCAATGTCGTTTCTAGAGTTGAAACGTTACCCGTACTTGGTTTATCATCCGTGCCGTATCTAGAGTTGAATCTTCACCCGTACTTGGTTTATCATCCGTGTCGTATCTAGAGTTGAAACGTCGTATCTAAAGTTGAAACATCACCCGTACTTGGTTTATTATCCATGTCGTATCTAGATTTGAAACGTCACCCGTACTTGGTTTATCATCTATGTCGTATCTAGAGTTGAAACATCACCCGTACTTGGTTTATCATCCATGTCATGTCTAGAATTGAAACATCACTCGTACTTGGTTTATCATCGATGTCGTATCTAGTGTTCAAACATTACCCGTACTTGGTTTATCATCGATGTCGTATCTAGTGTTGAAACATTACCAGTACTTGGTTTATCATTTATGCCATACCTAGAGTTGAAACATCACCCGTACTTGGTTTATCATCCATGTCGTATCTAGAGTTAAAAAATCACCCGTACTTGGTTTATCATTCATGTCATATCTAGAGTTGAAACATCAACCATACTTGGTTTATCATCCATGTCATGCCTAGAGTTGAAACATTACCTGTACTTGGTTTATCGTCCATGTCATGCCTAGAGTTGAAACATTACCCGTACTTGGTTTATCGTCCATGTCGTATCTAGGGTTGAAACATTACCCGTACTTGGTTTATCATTCATGTCATATCTAGTGTTGAAATATTACCCGTAATTGGTTTATCATCCATGTCATACCAAGAGTTGAAACATTACCCATGCTTGGTTTATCGTCCATGTCGTATCTAGGGTTGAAACATTACCCATACTTGGTTTATCGTCCATGTCATGCCTAGAGTTGAAACATTACCCATACTTGGTTTATCGTCCATGTCATGTCTAGAGTTGAAACATTACCCGTACTTGGTTTATCGTCCATATCATGCCTAGAGTTGAAACATTACCCATACTTGGTTTATCGTCCATGTCATGTCTAGAGTTGAAACATTACCCATACATGGTTTATCGTCCATGTCATTTCTAGAGTTGAAACATTACCCGTACGTTTTTAAAGTCGTCAAGTATAATTTTATATCACTTGGTTGATATGTTACTATAAGATACCTATATATCTCTATATTGGTTATTTATTTAATTGTTAACTGTTTAACTACTTTTATATCAGACATTTAATTTTGTTAGCTATTGTGGTTTTATTTCCACATTTATAACACCCCAGTGATACCTGACCTTACCACAACAAATGTTATATTTCCATTAAAAGATCGAATTGACTGATGCAACTGCTGAAATTGAATACACTGTAATGTTTGTTACAGGTGTTCACATGAATTGGAACAAATACAAAATTTGAACTTTGGATAATAGAATAAATAATTAATTAAAACCCTTGTAGGCCGCATTGTCATTAACACAACTAACCTTGCGTGACATATGATAAAAACAAGGTGTGAAATGAAACTGGCTGGTTGCCAACAAGCTCTGATTGATTCATATAAAAACTTCCATCTGTTTAGAATAAATCCAGTGTTATATAGAAGTGTAAACATTCCAAACTGATATGTTACTTTTATACACACAGCCACCGAGAACGCCGTCAACATTATCTAACTATTGTAACCAGCTATATGACACAGTAACGTAGTGGTATGTCCGGGTTTAAAACAGTAACATAGTGGTATGTCTGGGTTTAACACAGTAACGTAGTGGCATGTCTGGGTTTAACACAGTAACGTAGCAGCATGTCTGAGTTTAACACAGTAACGTAATGGTATGTCTGGGTTTAACACAGTAACGTAATGGTATGTCTGGGTTTAACACAGTAACGTAGTGACAGTAACGTAGTGGTATGTCTGGGTTTAACACAGTAACGTAGTGGCATGTCTGGGTTTAACACAGTAACGTAGTGGTATATCTGGGTTTAACACAGTAACGTAGAAGCATGTCTGAGTTTAACACAGTAACGTAGTGGCATGTATGGGTTTAACACAGTAACGTAGTGACAGTAACGTAGTGGCATGTCTGGGTTTAACACAGTAACGTAGTGGCATGTCTGGGTTTAACACAGTAACGTAGTGGTATGTCCGGGTAGTAGCGTAGTGGTATGTCCGGGTTTAACACAGTAACGAAGTGGTATGTCTAGGTTTAACACAGTAACGTAGTGGATGTCCGGGTTTAACACAGTAGCGTAGTGGTATGTCCGGGTTTAAAACAGTAACGTAGTGGTTTGTCTAGGTTTAACACAGTAACATAGTGGTATGTCCGGGTTTAACACTGTAGCGTAGTTGCATGTCTGGGTTTAATACATTAACGTAGTGGCATGTCTGGGTTTAACACAGTAGCCTAGTGGTATGTCTAAGTTGAACACAGTAGCGTAGTGGTATGTCTGGTATCTAACACAGTAACGTGGTTGTTTGTCTGGGATTAACGCAGTAACTTAGTGGTATGTTAAAGCGTTACGTAGTGATGTCTCAGGGTTTAGCACTGTAAAGTAGTAAAATTTCACTGTTTAACAAAGTAGCATATTGACATTTCCGTTTTGAACACAGTAACGAAGTTGTATTTATGGGTTTAACACAGTAACGTAGTGACATTTCCGGGTTTAACACAGTAGCGTAGTTACATTTCCGGGTTTAACACAGTAGTGTAGTGACATTCCCGGGTTTAACACTATTGCGAAGTGACATTTCCGAGTTTATCACAGTAACATCGTGAAACCTTAATTTCATACTAAAAAAACATACTAGATAACATACTAGATAACATACTAAATAACATACTAAATAACATATAAAATAACAAACTAAATAACATACTAAATATCATACTAAATAATATACTTAATATCATACTACTATAACATACTAGATACCATACTATATAAAATACTAAATATCATACTATATAACATACTAGATATCATACTATATAAAATACTAAATATCATACTATATAACATACTATATAAAATACTATATAACATACTATATAAAATACTATATAACATACTAAATATCATACTTAATAACATACTAAATATCATACTAAATATCATACTAAATAACATACTAAATAACATACTAAATAACATACTAAATAACATACTTTATAACATACTAAATAACATACTAAGTTACATACTTAATATCATACTATATAAAATACTAAATAACAAACTAAATAACATAATATAAAACATACTAGATATCATACTAAATAATATATTAAATAACATACTATATAACATACTGAATAACATACTAAATATCATACTTTATAACATACTAAATATCATACTAAATAACATACTAAATAACATACTAAATATCATACTAAATAACATACCAAATAACATACTAAATAACACACTAAATAAAATACTAAATAACATACTATATATCATACTAAAAAACATACTAAATAACATTCTAAATATCATACTAAACATTCTAAATATCATACTAAATAACATACTAAATTACATACTATATAAAATACTATATAACATACTAAATACCATACTTAATAACATACTAAATATCATACTAAATAGCATACTAAATAACATACTAAATAACATATTAAATATTATACTAAATAATATACTAAATAACATACTTTATAACATACTAAATAACATACTAAGTAACATACTTAATATCATACTATATAAAATACTAAATAACTTACTAAATAACATAATATAAAACATACTAAATAGCATACTAAATAACATAATAAATACAATACTATATAAAATACTACTAGATATTATACTAAATAATATATTAAAAAACATACTATATAACATACTAAATAACATACTAAATATCATACTAAATAACATACTAAATAACACACTAAATATCATACTAAATAACACACTAAATAACATACTAAATAACACACTAAATTACGTACTAAATAACATACTATTTACACACTAAATAACATACTAAGTAACATACTAAATATCATACTATATAAAATACTAAATAACATACTTAATAACATAATATAAAACAAACTATATATCATACTAAATAACATATTAAATAACATACTATATAACATACTGAATATCATACTAAATAAAATACTATATAACATACTAAATATCATACTATATAACATACTAGATATCATACTATATAACACACTAAATATCATACTAAATAATATATTAAAAAACATACTAAATAATATATTAAAAAAAACATACTATATAACATATTAAATAACATACTAAATAACATACTAAATATCATACTAAATAACATACTAAATAACATACTATATAACATACTTAATAACATACTAAGCAGCATACTAGATATAATACTATATAAAATACTAAATAACAAACTAAATAACATAATATAAAACAAACTAGATATCATACTAAATAACATATTAAATAACATACTATATAACATACTATATAACATACTGAATAACATACTAAATATCATATTTTATGACATACTAAATATCATACTAAATATCATACTATATAACATACTAAATATCATACTATATAACATACTAAATATCATACTAAATAACATACTAAATAACATACTATATAACATACTAAATAAAATACTAAGTAACATAATAAATATCAACCTATATAAAATACAAAATAACAAACTAAATAACATAATATAAAACATACTAGATATCATACTAAATGACATATTAAAACACATACTATATAACATACTGAATATCATACTAAATAACATACTTAATAAAATACTATATAATATACTAAATACCATACTATATAACATACTTTATATCATACTAGATAACTTACTAGATATCATACTATATAACATACAAAATATCAACTATATAACATGTTAAATAACATACTAAGCAGCATACTAAATATCATACTATATAAAATACTAATTTACATACTAAATAACATAATATAAAACATACTAGATATCATACTAAATAACATATTAAATAACATACTATATAACATACTGAATAACATACTAAATATCACACTTTATACCATACTAAATATCATACTAAATAACATACTATATAACATACTTTATATCATACTAGATAACTTACTAGATATCATACTATATAACATACAAAATATCAACTATATAACATACTAAATAACATACTAAGCAGCATACTAAATATCATACTATATAAAATACTAATTAACATACTAAATAACATAATATAAAACATACTAGATATCATACTAAATAACATATTAAATAACATACTATATAACATACTGAATAACATACTAAATATCACACTTTATACCATACTAAATATCATACTAAATAACATACTATATAACATACTAAATATCATACTATATAACATATTAAAAAATATACTAAATAGCATACTAAATAACATGCTAAATAACATACTATATATCATACTAAATAACATACTAAATAACATACTAAATATCATACTAAATAACATACTAAATAACATATTATATATCATACTAAATAACATACTAAATAACATACTATATATCATACTAAATAACATACTAAATAACATCCTAAATAACATACTAAATAACATACTATATATCATACTAAATAACATACTAAATAACATACTATATATCATACTAAATAACATACTAAATAACATACTAAATATCATACTTAATAACATACTAAATAACATACTATATATCATACTAAATAACATACTTAATAACATACTAAATATCATACTAAATAACATACTAAATAACATACTATATAACATACTAAATAATATGCTAAGTAACATACTAAATAAAATACTAAATAACAAATTAAATAACATACTATATAACATACTGAATAACGTACTAAATATCATACTTTATAACATACTAAATATCATACTAAATAACATACTATATAACATACTAAATAACAAACTAAATAACATATTAAATAACATACTAAATAACATACTAAATATCATACTATATAACATATTAAATAACATATTAAATAACATACTATTTAACATACTATTTAACATATTAAATAACATACTAAATATCATACTATATAAAATACTAAATAATATACTAAATAAAATTCTAAATAGCATACTAACTAACACGTTGTACATGTAAACGTTTTGTTACGAGAAAACTGTAACAGTTTAAGTTAATAAAATCTTCTTCTTCTTCTTCATTAAGCATTTATTTCATATAACTATCAATACTTACACAAGGAAAGTCTGTTTAATAGCATATTACTATTATATCTAACCATTGTGTGTTCCAATATAAAACACACACACACACACGCACGCATGCACGCACGTACGCACGCACGCACGCACACACACACACACACACATATATATATATATATATATATAAAACTTTATCATAGATATTTAAATAACAATTTAAATTTTGCTATTTTTTAATGATTTTCTAAATATTTTTTCTTCCTGAAATATGAAACATCAATTCAATAGTCTGTCGGAATGAACAACATTACATATACAGTCATAAGTGTGCACATATATACTCGTATATACACTTTAAAAGTCAATTTTTCAATGACACTATCGACAATACTGAATGTTCCCAAGTGTTCTATAATCACTCCTTGCCACACGTGATATTTTTTCTACGGTCGTAACGTCAGATATCTATTGTGAAAATATTTGGTTTTCAACAAAACTAGTGATAAGAACGGCAGTAATTGCATAATTTGTTTAAAATCTGATACAATCTCGGTTGTTATAATAATTAGAAATGGCGCGTAATTGCTGCGGCTATTGACAAGTTGGGGCATTAACAGACACATTTTTGTCGTCACCATACCATTACGCAGAAGGTAACCTGAAATAACGATAAAATGGCAATTTTTATACTTATACTTTTTTTTAAAAAAACGCATACACATTTAAGTAAATTAATTTAAAATTAAAAAAACATGGTTATTCTTATACAATATGCTCTAAATATCCAACCTGCAACCATTGATGTAAGTAAGCTATGTGTTTTATTACTGAGATTTACGATCATTAACCCTTTATGTTTTAATTAAATAATATATGTACGTATCTTCAAGATACTAGATGTAGTTGTTGCAAAAGTATAGGCATGTCTGTTGAAAGTATATGCTTGCCTGTTGAAAGTATAGGCATGTACAGACTTGTCTGCTTGCCTGTTGAAAGTATAGGCATGTCTGTTGAAAGTATAGGCCTGCCTGTTGAAAGTATAGGCCGATCTATTGAAAGTATAGGCCTGCCTGTTGAAAGTATAGGCTTGTCTGTTGAAAGTATAGGCCTGCCTGTTGAAAGTATAGGCTTGTCTGTTGAAAGTATAGGCCGGTCTGTTGAAAGTAGTATAGGCCTGTCTGTTGAAAGTATAGGCATGCCTGTTGAAAGTGTAGGTAGGTCTGTTGAAAATATAGGCCTGCCTGTTGAAAGTATATGCCTGCCTGTTGAAAGTATAGGCATGCCTGTTGAAAGTATAGACCTGCCTGTTGAAAGTATAGGTCTGCCTGTTTAAAGTATAGGCATGCATATTGAAAGTATAGGTCGGTCTGTTGAAAGTATAGGCTTGCCTGTTAAAAGTATAGGTCGGTCTGTTGAAAGTATAGGCTTGCCTGTTGAAAGTATAGGCCTGTCTGTTGAAAGTATAGGCCGGCCTGTTGAAAGTATAGGTCGGCCTGTTGAAAGTATAGGCCGGCCTGTTGAAATTATAGGTCGGCCTGTTGAAAGTATAGGTCGGCCTGATGAAAGTATAGGCTTGCCTGTTGAAAGTATAGGTCGGTCTGTTGAAAGTATAGGCTTGCCTGTTGAAAGTATAGGTCGGTCTGTTGAAAGT